>JAJOZX010001070.1:7500-107500 GCA_023014485.1 Bathynomus jamesi | reverse complement strand
ATATTATTGTAAGAACTGTTAACATCTTGTGTGTCTATTTTAATTGTAATATTTCTTTCGTGTATAATCTTTGGTTGCTGGGGGTTTATTGGACTTTTGAACTGGGTTGACTGTTTGTAGAAATTTTGTAATAATCTGTAAGACGATGGCAACATTCCCTTTGTTTTCATTAATTTCGGGCCACTTAATTTCCTACTTCAATTAAATATTAGTGTTAATAACCATTATAATAATTTTTGTTTTCTGTACTGGTGTTTTGTCTAATTTCATCTATATAGTAATTTAGCAGCCTACAGATTATGTTATCTATTTGTTATCTACGTTATCTATTCGTTTTTCATTAAATTCTTGCCAATTAATTGCGTGCTTTAATTAAATATTAGTGTTAATAACCATTATAATAATTTTTGTTCTCTGTATTGTTTTTTTTGTCTAATTTCATCTATACAGTATACTTCTTTTAAATTTGTAATTTAGCAGCCTACAGATTATGTTATCAATTGAAAAAATCTTTAGAGGGCTTTAAGGCCTTTAATTTGAGGTGCCGATTGTGAATTTTTTGCTTGTCTATTTAACTCATTTACTTTGTAATCTCCGTCTATTTTCTGTTCCTCCTTGATAATGTGAATGTATCACGAAAGCGCTCGGACTTTGTGTTTCCTTTTCCCTGTGGTTGTTTGCTGATTAATAAGGTCACGTGTTTTTTGTGATTTTAGTGCATATATATATATATATATATATATATATATATATTATATAGATATAGGCAGATTTACGTATAGGCAGAGTAGGCACCTGCCGAGGGCGGCAAATTTTGTCGTATTTCAACCTAAATAGGGCAAAGAAAAAAAAATAGAAAATAAATAAGTTATAAACACTAACAAATTAAATGGGTTCACAAGTAAATTTTCAAATAAAAAAGAACAACAGCCTCTAATAGCAAAGTAGCGATATCAAATGGCACAACTATAAGGCACTTTAATCCCTGCCTAGGGGCGGCAAAATGCTAAGTACGCCTCTGTGTGTGTATATATACACACACACACAACGCCTTGCGAAACTACTCTTACTCCTAAGTCCGTCAGGTAATCTTCGCATGTGCTTGTAGAAGCGAGGTTCTTTACAAATAGGTTACTTATGAACAAACGTGTTGTGATATTGTGTGGTATATTTGAAAAAATACGCAGAAATTACAAAAGTAATTATTTATAATTAGCATCAACGTAAAATACCGTATTGAAAATGTATTCATATCCCTACATAGTACTAAATAGAATCCTCTTTAGCCGAAATAACATCTAAAAAGCGATCTCTATGTGTCTATAAGCTTTTTGCATTTTTGTTGAGAACTTCTAACCCATTCTTCTTAACAAAAAACTGCCAATTCTTCAAGGTTGGAAGGATTTCGTCTGTGGACCGAAATCTTTAATTCATGCCAGAGATATTCAATCGGATTTAAGTCTGGACTTTGAATTGGCCATTCTAAAATGCTTATAGACTTTTTCCTGAACCATCCCAATGTTTTTTTTAGCTGTGTGCTTTGGGTCGTTTGGTTTGCTAGAATATAAATCCACGACCAAGGCCGAGATACCTTGCAGAAGGAATAAGATTATCTTCGAAAATGTTGATATGGTTGCATCCATCTTTCCTTCAATTCCAATAAGATGCCCAGTTCCTGCCGACGAAAAACAACCCCAGAACTTGACACTTCTACTTCTATGCTTCACCGTGGGTATGGTATTCTTCGACTCGTATGCAGTATTTGACGTTCTTCAAACAAAGTGTCGCTGATTACAGTCAAATAACTCAATTTTGATTTCGTCTCAACAAATACTCTTCTCCCACATCTGTTGAGAGTTGTCGATATCCTTCTTAGCAAAGTGTGGCCGGTCCTTCATGCGCTTCGTCTTCAGAAGGGACTTTCTTCTTGCAAGGACCTAGGGATTGCAGACTGATGAACCATGGTCTCAGCATGACTCTCAGAGGTTTGCAGCTTACGTAAGGTCAATCTAGGGTTGAAATGAACATAATTATAACAATCTTACTGGCCGCTCTAGGCGTGATCTTTCAAGGCCTACCGGATCGAGAGAGAAACGGCACGGTACCAAACTTTCATTTCTAGACTAAAAACACACTGGTTACAACGTGTATGCCTAAACGTTATGATAACTTTTTGCATTCCTCGCCGGACTCACAAGACCTAACAATACTTGTACGAAAGCGCTCAGACAATTTTTTGCTCTTGTCATGACGAATAATGAAACCAAACTAAACGCTGTGAAATATGTCTACTAAACATAATCTCTGATAACCTGAAACGTTACTTCAGGAAATATAAACTAGCGGAAAGATATCCACTCTTATTGACGTCACTAAAGGGACCTGTATTTGGTACCAATATACTGTAGGGGTACGAATACGTTTGCAATACGGTATTTTACGCTGATGATAATTATAACTAATTATTTTTGTAATTTCTGCGTACCCTTTCATATATATACCATACAATATCACAACACATTTGTTTTTATAAGTAACCTATTTATAGACAATCTCATTTCTAAATACATATGCCAGAAATACCTGACAAACTTAGGTGTGTGTGTGTATATATATATATATATATATATATATATATATATATATACACGCCTCGGTGGTGTAGTAATTGCATCGTTAACTACGAATCCATTGACTCCCGGTTCGATTCCCGGCAAATGCAGTCGGCGTGCAGTTTACCCAACTGTTCAGCTTTCCGTTAAAAAAATGGTTGGTAGACAAATGGATACCCAAGGTAGCCTAGACGCTGTTAGTTAAAACGCTGAGTTTTTGATCGGGAGGTCGTGAGATCGAGTCCGGGCGAGGACTTTGCCCCGATCGTGGTTTGGGTTTCACGTAAAGCTGTAGGTCTAAGGTGGGACACACTCGAGCTCTGTCATGCAGAAGGAACAATTCGGGCGGAATATATAAATATATAACTCCTTTAAATATGAATTACCGATTCTCTAATATTTTTTAAGTTGAATTACCTCAACTTATTTATTTAATTAATTTGACACTTTTCTTAATGCCGCCATTTATATATATATATATATATATATATAATATATATATATATATATATCATATACATTTTAACTGCAAACAACACAGTATAATTAATGTAAAGAACGACGCTTGTGTAGAAGAGCGTTCCGCACAAGATGAGGAGTAAGAACGAACAAATGAAAAATGAGGTACCTCATTTTTCATATGTTCGTTCTCCCTCCTCATCTTGTGCGGAACGCTCTTCTACACAAGCGTCGTTCTTTACATTAATTATACTGTGTGTTGTTTGCAGTTAAAATGTATATATATACGGCATGCGAAGGTGCCCCCTCAGGGCATTGGTTTCTGCTCGTATGTAGGAGAATTACGACTTCTGATTGATCGAGGTCCATGGTGTAGTGGATAGCATATCTGACCGGCAATCGGATGATCCCGGGTTCGATTCCCGGGTGGTACCTCATTTTTCACTTGTTCCTTCTCCCTCCTCATCTTGTGCGGAACGCTCTTCTACACAAGCGTCGTTCTTTACATTATATATATATATATATATATATATATATATATATATTATATATATATATATAAGCAAGGACAAAGTAGATTCCTTTTAAAAATTGATAAAAGTCGTCTCTTATTCCGAGAATTACTCAAAGAAAATAGAATTAAGGTTTTTCATTCTCGTAACTGTAATTTCGGAGACTGTAATTTGAGTTTCATGAAGGACTTAATTAAAATACGAAATATAATCGCAAATTTACATCAAAATTTAATTTTGCATCACTCTTGTATGCATAGTTGAAGGGGAAAGAAATTTGGCAGCCATGTTCATTGTGTATTCAGCGTTAATTGTAAGGGCAAAAGTAATTGCATGCGCACGCACGTTCACACGCACACACACACACACACACACACACACACACGTAATGATATAGACGGAATGCATCTCTCTAAAATGAGGTATCCATTATTATATATATATATATATATATATATATATATATATATATATATGAAGAAGGAAACCACTCTTCAGGAAGACTTAAATTTTGGCTTAAGTTTCGGCTCCTCGCGAGCCCTTATCAATTGGTAATGACCGTATTTACGTCTTCCTGAAGAGTGGTTTCCTTTTTCATACTTCGTCGCGATAGTGCGTTATTTATATATATATATATATATTATATATAACGTAAAGAACGACGCTTGTTAGAAGAACATTCTGCGCAAGATGTTAATTATACTGCGTGTTCTTTGCAGTTGAAAATGTGTGTATATATATATATATATATATATATATATATATATATATTATATATATAATATATATATATTATATATTATATATATACACACATATATATATATATATATGGGTGCACACACATTTCTACATTACTGTACAGTATTTTCAGCCACACCTACACTTTTCCTCGTAAGTGTATATATTGTAATGTATATGGTTGTAAATTTTGACTTGGTCCGCAATCGATATGGACCGTGACTTGATGGATACCGTAATGAAATTGACTGGATTCTTTGGATCTGATATATTTGCATGTCCGTTATAAATAGATATAGAGTGTAACATTTGTGGATAGTAGTCTATTATGACTTGATCCTCTGGATCCAGAGATTCTATCTTTAGTTTTAAATCGATAATTAATTAGTTTTAAATTGATAATTATTTAGTTTCGTAAAAATTGGTCGTTGCCAAATTACCGGCAGTTTTTACATAAATTTCTTATGTTCTTGTGGTTCGGAACCCGCGTGAAATTGTAGGTCCCCTCCGCCACCACGGAGGACATACACAATACACGATTACGAACACAGTTAGGTAGACCAGCCATGAGTGGATCCTAGGGTCTTTGTTGGTCTGAAACATTATAACATTATAACATAACATATATATATATATATATATATATATACATATACACACGAGGGGCGGTCAGGAAATAAGTTTACACGGCGCATAATTTCATAACTAAAGGACCTACATTGATTATGTTTGTATCAGGTGAATTCGTTAATCATTGTTGGCAACACTGCACGTCGAGTCGGCTGCCATCTACAGTACATTGGTTATATGAGTCAGTTGAACATGGCTGACTGGAACAGTGCCCTGTCATTTCTGCAACGATATTCCGAGTCTGTCAGTGGTCAAGAATTTCTCGAGCGCAGTGTCACAGGAGACGAGACATGGGTTCATCACCGTACTCCGGAAACAAAACGTGCCAGCATAGAATGGAAACACCCTGGGTCCCCGCGACCAAAGAAGTTCAAGATTGTGATGTCCGCTGGCAAAGTGATGGTTACCGTGTTTTGGAACCACAAAGGCATTTTGCTCGCAGACTTCATGCAAAAAGGCACAACAATCAATGCAACTGCATATTGTTCAAAACTGAAACGTTTACGAGCGGCCATTAAAAGTAAACGTTCTGGACTGCTCCGTAGGGCAGAGCACTGCTCCAGTCGAGCCGCTATGTTCAACTGACTCATATAACCAGTGTACGGTAGATGGCAGGCGAATCGACGTGCAGGTTGCCAACAATGATTAACGAATTTACCTGATACAAACGTAATCAATGTAGGTCCTTTAGTTACGAAATTGTACGCCGTGTAAACTTATTTTCTGACCGCCCCTCGTGTGTGTATATATATATATTCGAGATGTTGTTTTCCCAAAATGAGGATATGACGTAATGAAATTTCAGTAAGTTGGTTCCTTTTGTAGCGAATAATTACCTCAATTCAGTTTGAAGATTATTTATGTAAATAAAGCAGTTAAATATACTGTAAAGAATCGCTCTTTGAAGATAAAGTGACGGACACGCTATCAAAACCACACGATCTCACTGTCTAAGAATTGCGTGCTTCTCTTTTAATTATTATATATGACTAGCAAGTATTATTAAGAGAAAGAGAATGGCGGTGAAATAGAGAGAGAGAGAGAGAGAGAGAGAGAGAGAGAGAGAGAGAGGTTTGTTTTTAAACAAAACGCGCAAAATAGGAAACCAGTATTATCCACGGAGCTTCTCAAAACTCAGAGGAAAAAAAAAAAACCTCGTTTGTAATTCTTCTCCCTTTTCGTAACGGTTCCCTACGAGGATAAAAGCGGACGAAGGCGGAGGAGGAATCCAAATTCCCCGTACGTAAATTTTAGTAATGAATCGTTACCGAGGAAAAGGGTCGATGCCACTTCCATATTTCATTTGACACTTGATCGACTTCGGTACTCAAGCTTTAGCGACAGATTTAATTATTATTGACGCGTTCCTCTTTCATTTCAGTTAAAATTAAATATTCGTAAAGTCGAAAGATTAAAGCAATTTGTGCGTAATTTATATGGACTTGAAAAATTGTTTGCCAACGATAAGCGTCCGCGTTTACTATTAAAATTTAAATACGAGAGATATATGTAAGTTTATAATAAGTATTTCTCCATTTGCACGCGAACATTTGACACTACGTACATTATAAAGGAAATATTGTTTCAATACACGCGATCTACTTTTCGAACCCTACCATAATTCTTCTACTTTTCGAGATCCAATTTCTGGAAAATTACGCGGGTTAATTCCCTTCTTAAATAATTATTATTAAAAGATATATTGTGAAACGCTCCACAGTATAAATTGCAAACCACAGTAAAAGTAATGGGTACTGTTACGGTTTCCTAAGAAAAGAATCTTCCCTAAAGATAGGCTCATGTTTTAATTTGAGCTGGAATTCGAGTGGCGCATAAATAAAGCCTTAATGTTGATTCCATAGAGACAAACAACCGGCTGGAATCGGCAGACAAGGGCACGCAGCTTAATATCGCCCATAATGGCCTAATTATGAGGCTTTCAGCCAAACATTCACTTATATAAACATACCCTTAATAAAGAACAATAAAAGTAACATGAACTAAATGGTCTATGCATGTCGCCCGTATTCAAGATAGGATATATATATATATATATATATATATATATATATATATATATATATATAACGTAAAGAACGACGCTTTGTATAGGAGAATTATCCGCGCAAGATGAGAGCGAAAGAACGAAACAAATGAAAAAATGAGGTAACCACCCGGGAATCGAACCCGGGATCTTCCGATTGCCGGTCAGATATGATAACCATTACACCACGGGCCTCACTCAATCAAATGTCGTAATTCCTCTACATGCGCGAAGAAACCAATGCCCCAAAGGGGCACCTCCCGCATGCCGTAACATTATATACATTATAACTGCAAACACGCAGTATAATTAATGTAAAGAACGACGCTTTGTATAGGAGAATTATCCGCGCAAGATGAGAGCGAAAGAACGCATGTAGAGGAATTACGACATTTGATTGAGTGAGGCCCGTGGTGTAATGGTTATCATATCTGACCGGCAATCGGAAGATCCCGGGTTCGATTCCTGGGTGGTTACCTCATTTTTTCATTTGTTTCGTTCTTTCGCTCTCATCTTGCGCGGATAATTCTCCTATACAAAGCGTCGTTCTTTACGTTAATTATACTGCGTGTTTGCAGTTATAATATATATATATATATATATATATATATATATATATATATTATAATAACTGTAGTCCTCAGAGGAGTGTCATATTATTTATAAATTATTATTAATACTCGTCTGAAGTGGATCTTTGTCGGAGTAATTTCATAAAGCTTAAAGGCTTTATTTTCTGAAGAATGCGAGTCTTTCTTTTTGACTGTAACGTTTATGGTGCTCGGAAGTATCATTAATTTTGTTGAGGCGATCACACACACACACACACACACACACACACACAACAACTATCAGTAAAAATATAATGATATGAAGTATAGATTTCTCTAATAGTTGTACAATTTGCGTTAATGCCACGTAAAGAAAGTCTTACGTACACTGTGCAACGAAGCCCCTTAGCCTCTTCATCGTCAGCTTATAGTACTTGAATTCCCTTCACCGCATTAACTTCTTGCCATTTAACGTTGCAATTAGAATGTTTCATTTTTGCCTACTTTGAAACGGTTTTAATAACATTTTTTAACAGTTTCAGCGAACTGTTACTATATTATTTCTGCATTTTTAAACCACTTTTTTTTTTATTAAGAGTTGGGGTCTTACTTTCAGTGGTGGATAATTTTATGGTTATTGGTATGATATCGGTATGGTTATTACGCGTCAGTTTAAGCATTTTAATACTGTGTTGTAATATTTGTTTTGGTTAGCGTTACTTTGTTTTACCATTATTGGTGATGGTCGCAGTAGTTTTCGAAAGATATGAAATTAATTTTAATTTATCAACTGGTGTTACTATTCGTTATTAATCTTTGTTTCCATGAACATATATATATATATATATATATGCAAAGAACGACGCTTGTGTAGAAGAGCGTTCCGCACAAGATGGGGAGGGAGAACGAACAAATGAAAAATGAGGTACCACCCGGGAATTGAACCCGGGATCATCCGATTGCCGGTCAGATATGCTATCCACTACACCATCGACCTCGATCAATCAGAAGTCGTAATTCTCCTACATACGAGCAGAAACCAATGCCCTGAGGGGGCACCTTCGCATGCCGTACATATATACATTTTAACTGCAAACAACACACAGTATAATTAATGTAAAGAACGACGCTTGGGTAGAAGAGCAGTTAAAATGTTATATATATATATATATATATATTATATATATATTATTAGGAGCCGACCGATAGTATTCCCAAAGTATCGGTACCGATACCGATAGTTAGCGCAAAGTATCGGCCGATACCGATACCGATATCTGTCCAAAATATCAAAATAGGATTCAAAAAATGTAATTCGACACATGTACTGTAATTCAAAACATATATTTGAAGAAATGGAATTCACAAAATAAAAGTCATGTAATGAAAACAATATGTAATTCAAAAATTGTAATTAAAAAAGTGTAACTCAATATAACAGTTCACTCAATAATCAAAATTGAGGAACTTCAGATTTTTGGAGAGGATAATTTGTTCCTCAGTGTTGATTGGGATGATGTTGGCTCGTTTCGCATTGATAACATCTCCAGCCGTTGAGAAAAGCCGTTCAGAGTCAACTGATCAAGAGGGGCAGCTCATGCACTTCTCAGCAACTTTGGCAATCTCCAGGAAGTCAGCAGAATGTTCTCGCCAGAAAATGAATGGATCCCTATCTCCAGCGATCCGAAGTTGCGACCAATAGGCGTCCAGGGCTGCTTCCACTCGTGCATCTGGAACAGTGAACCTCGTGTCCGTATCCCTCGTTTGGGGTTCTTCAACTAGAATAGGACGAACGTGATCGTCGAGATCGCTACCTTCTGACTCGGAAAGGTTTTCCCAAAGAGTGATTTTCTTGGACGGACAAACCGGACCACTTCGGCGGTGTTTCACGGCAATTGCACCTCCAATACGCTTTCGTTGGGCCCCCTCCATGTGACTGCGTATCTCTTGTCTCAACAATTCCTTGGCCTTTTCTCGCATGTCGTCGTCTATCAGCCCAGCTCCTTTGAATCGGGGATCAACTGCTGTGGCTAGCAGCAGTTTCTCATTTGAATTATGCTCTCGAAATCTCTGTTCGAGAGAATCGCCCAGCTGGCTCTTCAGAATCTTGACACCAGCATCATTCACTGAACACGCTGCACAGATTCCTTTTGATGAAGATTTGACTGTAGGTAAAACTTCTGATAAAAGCGAGTTTTCCTCACTGATTTTGAGCGTTGCAGTTTTGAAGACAGCAAGCACGTCAACAAGCTTGACTATAAGTTTCCATTGCGTTGAAGTCAACGTATTTTCCAGGGGCCATTCGACGTCATATTTAATGATGGCTTGCTTTTGGGAAAGGAGTCGCTGCAACATTTCCAGCGTGTAATTCCATCTGGTTGGCACATCTTGAATCAGCTTCAGTTGAGGCAAGTTAAGTCGTCTTTGAATTTGATGTAGGCGCTGCGTCGCTTGCGGAGAGTGACGAAAATGACCGACGATTTTCCGAACCGTTGTCAAAAGAGTAGCCACACTCGGGAGGTTCAAGCAGCCATCCTTTATCACCAGTTGGAGTGTATGAGCCAAACAACCGAAACTATCCATTCCTGTTTGTTTGAAAGCGGCTCGCATGTTAGCTGCATTATCTCTCATGATCATAAAAGTGTCTTCTTCGGACAATCCCCAACTTTGAATCATTTCTTGAACTTTGGCGGAAATTTTTCCTGCTGTATGATCCTCGTTGAAGACAGAGACATTCAACTTGATGTTTTTGCGCATGAAGTTTGGTCCGATGAAGTGACAGGTCAAGCTTATATACGAGTTTTTTATCCTTAGAAACAAAAAATATCGGTATCGGTAGCTACTAACCATCGGTTTCGGTACCGATACCGATACAACCACCAGTCGATGCGTAATATATATATATAGGGGGGGCGAGACGCCCCTATACCCTTACAATATAGTTTTTTCTACGAAGGGTTTAATAATGGCAGATCAAAGTTCATAGAGCATTAAAGAACGTATTATAACAAGCACATAGATGCATGAATATGATAAAGTTAATGATTTTGTTCTTGCACTCGTAAATAAAAATAAAATGTGCCAATTTGATTACATCTTGGAGCTTTAGTAGTTTTAGTTCTTTAAATAATGCACAAGAATGATCGTGGAAATCAACATCAAATAATAACCTTATTGCTCTCTTTTGGATGCTAAAGATACGTTTAAAGCGGTGTTAGCGGAGTTTCCACAAACAAGGATGCAGGCCGTTATATATATATATATATATATATATATATATATATATATATTATATATATCTTTCCTGGAAAGATCACGTATACTCTCTTTCCAAAACAGCTTCAAAGAGGTTAGGTGTGCTGAACCGCCTCCGCAGTTTCTTCACCCCCGCTCAGTTACTGTCTCTGTATAGGAGTCTTGTTCGCCCCTAGGAGTCTTGTCCACCCCATAGTACTGTGAGGTATTGAAAAACTCATGATCTTCACTTGCCCCACAAACACCTTTAAATGGGAGACCCAAAATGGGTGCACACACATTTCTACATTACTGTACAGTCTTTATAGCCACACCTACACTTTTCCTCCTAAGTATGTATATTGTAATGTATATGGTTGTAAATTATGACTTGGTCCGCAATCGATATGGACCGTGACTTATTTTTCGTTGGGCAAGGTCTAGTATTGATGGATACCGTAATGAAATTGACTGGATTCTTTGGATTTGATATATTTGCATGTCGGTTATAAATAGATATAGAGTGTAACATATTTGTGGATAGTAGTCTATTATGACTTGATCCTCTGGATCCAGAGATTCTATCTTTAGTTTTAAATCGATAATTAATTAGTTTTTAATTGATAATTATTTAGTTTTGCAAAAATTGGTCGTTGCGAATGTACAGGCAGTTGTTACATAAATTTCTTATGTTCTTGTGGTTCGGAACCCACGTAAAATTGTAGGTCCCCTCCGCCACCACGGAGGACAGACACAATACACAATTACGAACACAGTTAGGTAGACCAGCCATGAGTGGATCCTAGGGTCTTTGTTGGTCTGAAACATTATAACATTATAACATAACTTCTCATGTGTGGGGTGGCTCAACCCAAACAGATCTACTTGACCGGGTGGAATCAAAGGCTTTTCGTCTCATCAATTCCCCGCCTCTTACTCACTGTCTTCGATCCTTCTCTCTTCGCCGCAATGTTGCTTCACTCTCTCTTTACTATCGCTATTATAACGGACACCGTTCTTCTGAACGCTCTAACTGCATGCCTCCTCCTTTAAGGAGAGCACGCAGTACCAGACTTTCGACACTTTCTCATCCTTTTCTGTCCAACTCTCTAACGCAAAGGTTAATTGATATTTTCAATCTTTCATCTACTCAACCAATCAACTCTGGAGCAACCTTCCTCAATCCATCTTTCCCACTGTCTATGACAGTGGGAACACAGTGTCCCGGCTTCTCGAAAACCCTGGACTTTGATTTTGGTTCTCTTCTTCTTCTTCTTCTATGGGGGACAGCTTTTGCGCGCATTCTCCCTTGGCCCCTCCTTCCTGCATGAAAAAACATATATATATATCTCAATGATGACATACTGGTATAAGCATAGGTAGAGCGTAGCAAAAGTGAATGAAGATGTGGGTACATAAATATTATTTCTCTACATTCCTCCGCTCTTCGAATGTATATTAGACCTACGTAATGATGACTAAGAAGGTCTAACTAAGTTAGAGGTCGTTTCTACGAAGAATTTCACAATCTCTCTCCAATTTAAAGAAGAATTGTATGGTAACTGATAACTTTTCTATATGGAGTCGTACCCAAAGGTTTTGAATCCAACAAAATGTTAAGGATTTTTATCGTGTGTTTATTATTTAATGGACCTTCACTCGGCACCAACGATTGCTTTGATCGTATGATGCATGAATATGATAAAATTTAGCATAATTCCTACGAATCGCTAAAATGTTTTTATATCAGAACAAAGATCTTCGCGAGATTCTTACTTCTTTTCAGAGTTTTTCCTCCAGAAGTTTCCCCAGTTTCTAAATTTGATTAAGGTCAGTAGAGTTACTAGGCATTTTCAAAGCTGAAATTTCGTTTTTCATAAACCATTTTTTTAAGACTTTATCTGTGTGTCGAGGTACGCTATTTTGTTGGAGCCAGGAATATCCGCCCTCTTGCATTGTTTTCAAAGTATGTTGTTCAACAGTTCAAGATATTTAAGAAGACGCTGGGATTCACGTTCATACCTTTTTGGCAAAACCAAAGTTCCCTTCCCCTATGTTGTGGGCGCCAAAACATCCCCAAACCATGACCTTTGGAGAGTGTTTCATGGTGACAGTACAGTATTTTGAATAATGTCGTTGACTGAGTGGACGCCTGACATACTGTACAGGTGATCCTGCCAAATTGCATGATCAGGTTCTCGTCACTAAACAAAAACCTTGGCCCATTGTTCAGCGGTCCACTCAGTATATTTCGAGACTTTTCTTCCGTTTTTCCTTTAGGAGTGTTTTTTTCATTGGGAGGTGGGGGGGCTTGTCTTCTTGCACCCAATTACTCTTATTCTGAAGTCTCCATCTTCTAGTTCTTCTACCGATTGGAGTTGGGAATTTCTGAACTTGGGGATTGGGGATAAAGGGGTTGAACCTTTTCCTTCCTTCTGATCGCTTTATCAGTATATTGGGTCGTTATTCGTGGCCTCTCGGATTTTGTTTTTGGTTTGTACTTTCCATCCTCAAAAATCCTCTTTTTGATTTCGCACACTGCTGATAGAGATAATTGAAATCGGGAGGCTACTTGCCTTTGACTTCTTTTATACTTCCACATGGCATCGAGTTTTCGGGGAAACGTCCGGTTTTATGACTGTTTCTAGCCTTTGTAAACTAGGAATTCATAAAGTAATGCATGCGAGTTAAAGGAATAATAATTATGAATTATTTACAGCCTTTTCTCTGGTTAAACCGGCAAAAGTAATGTTAAAATCATGGCGATATGAATAGAAAATTGATTATTAATGCAAACTTTGAATGTATTTGTCTGGACTGCAGTAAATTTAAAAGTATTTGATTAAAACAACGGATAGTTTGCAAACAATATACTGTATATAAACTTAATAATTTCTAGGAGTGTCGCTGTAATGTTTAAACTCAGACATATATTCCACAAACAGATTTTATTAAATGTGTGTCATACTCTTATTCTTCCTTATATGATCTCGCAACCTTGTATTGTATAATTCTGCTGACGACGCTCTAAACAATATCTTTCGTTATCCAAAAACGAGCAATAAGGCTATTATCTCATTTTGATTTTAATAGTCATTGAAGCGCATTCTTCAAAGAGTTAAAATTATTAAAGATAAAAAATCGCAATCAAAGTGTCACATTTCATTTTCATTTACAAATGTAGGAACAAAATTATTAACTTACAGTGGATAAATAAAATTTTTTAATTCATCAAGAAATTCAATCATACGAGACGAGGTGTAGAACTAGACACGTTATACCTCAATTTAGAATGATTTCATACCAAAAATCCCTCATTTTCGTTGGATTGAAACTATGGAATGATTTAAGCACTGATTTTAAAAATATTACTAATATACTCGTAAATGCGTTTCAAGAAAAGTTGAAGTCTCTCTCTTAAGAAAGGGGATATTGATAAATCTTCGCCTTAATGTCATTTAAGATCAAATGCACCTACCCTATTATTCGTCTCATTTCTCCTATGTAACTACCATTTTTTTCTATTGAATAACCTTTATTAATAATAAAATAAATACATTCGTTTTACAATTTACAAATGACATAACTATTTGTTAAGCTGCACTATTTATTTTAATTTAATTTGGCCCTTTGTAAGCTTTAGGCTTTACTGGGCTACTATATCTACTATATATTTATGTGTAATAATAACCTTTGGGATTAAATATATACAGTATATACATATGAATTTTAAGATTTATTATATATATATATATATATATATATATATATATATATATATATATATATATATATATATATATATATATATATATATACCATATTACATAATTATTTACTATAGTGATCTATAAGTTCGTTTGTGTATTCTCATTTAATTAATATCATGAATAAAAATTCATGATATTTATATATTGTATAAAGTGAAAGGTTTTGTCTTCCAATCAATCCGAGAGCCCAGTAAAGCCTAAAGCTTAAGGGCCATATTAAATAAACGTAAATATCAATAGCCCAATTAATATTTGTATGTTAAAATTATTGTAATAGTGTACACTCTAAATGGTACTGAACGTTTGGTTACATACTATAATATGAAACCTGTACTCGACATCTCAAATTGAACTTAGCTTTCTGAAATGAATAATAGCTACTTTGAAATGTTTACTAGATGTTTCAGATATCTGAAAACAGTGCTTATATATATATATATATATATATATATATATATATATATATATATATATATATAATATATATATATATATATAATTGATATATATATAATTGATAATTGATATATATATAATTGATAATTATTTAGTTTCGTAAAAATTGGTCGTTGCCAATTTACCGGCAGTTTTTACATAAATTTCTTATGTTCTTGTGGTTCGGAACCCACGTAAAATTGTAGGTTCCCTCCGCCACCACGGAGGACATACACAATACACGAACAGAGTTAGGTAGACCAGCCATGAGTGGATCCTGGGGTCTTTGTTGGTCTGAAACATTATAAACATTATACATTTTATATATATATATATATATATATATATATATATAATAATATGTTATACTGTTATAATGTTTCAGACCAACAAAGACCCTAGGATCCACTCATGGCTGGTCTACCTAACTGTGTTCGTAATCGTGTATTGTGTATGTCCTCCGTGGTGGCGGAGGGGACCTACAATTTTACGTGGGTTCCGAACCACAAGAACATAAGAAACTTATTTAAAAACTGCCGGTAAATTGGCAACGACCAATTTTTACGAAACTAAATAATTATCAATTTAAAAATAATTAATTATCGGTTTAAAACTAAAGATAGAATCTCTCGGTCCAGAGGAGCAAGTCATAATAGACTACTATCCACAAATATGTTACATTCTATATCTATTTATAACGGACATGCAAATATATCAGATCCAAAGAATCCAGTCAATTTCATTACGGTATCCATCAAGTCACGGTCCATATCGATTGCGGACCAAGTCAAAATTTACAACCATATACATTATCAATAATAATAAATAATTAATTATCGATTTAAACTAAAGATAGAATCTCTCGATCCAGAGGATCAAGTCATAATAGACTACTATCCACAAATATGTTACACTCTATATCTATTATATAACGGACATGCAAATATATCAGATCCAAAGAATCCAGTCAATTTCATTACGGTATCCATCAAGTCATGGTTCATATCGATTGCGGACCAAGTCAAATTTATAACCATATACATTACAATAATACACTTACGAGGAAAAGTGTAGGTGTGGCTGTAAAGACTGTACAGTAATGTAGAAATGTGTGTGCACCCATTATGGGTCTCCCATTTAAAGGTGTTTTGTGGGGCAAGTGAGATCATGAGTTTTTCAATACCTCACAGTACTATGGGGGGCACCGCTCTCGGCAGAGGAATCTCTTTAAATGGGTGTGTAAGGACAGAGAGTATCCCCTAACCCAAGACGTTGCCTCCCTATATCCCACAACACATGTGTTGAGCTGTGGGATCTATCCCCACAAAGCCTTAATTTTACTACCTTAAACTATACCCTTTCTATCAACATGCGCGTCCAATCGATTCTTAAAACATGTTTATAGACGTGCTACTAATTACTTCTACCGGCAAACTATTCCAGCTATTTACTATTCTATGCGTAAAAAGGTTTTTCGCAACTGCTGTCTCGAACCTTCTACTTGTCAACTTACACCCGTTATTTCTAGTCCTATTTATATTGAGATATTTCGAAAAAGCTATCTCTTTCTACGTTATCAAACCCATTCATAATTTTGAAAACCTGGATTAGATCACCCTTAACCTCCTAGTCTCGAGTGTAGTCAATTTTAACTCTTTAAGCCTATCCTCGTACGACTTGGACCTAAGAGACGGAATCATCTTAGTTGCTCGTATATATATATATATATGTATGTTATATATTATATATATGAATAGAAACGACATAAGTGTTAAGGAACGTTTCTGCACACGAGGAGGAGAGATAACGAATAAATGAAAAATGAGGCGAACCGCCCGGGAATCGAACCCAGGCCTTCCAATTGCCGGTTGGACGCGCTACCATTATGCTACGGACCTCGCTTAATCACAAATCGAAATTCTCCCACATAGGGCAGAAACCAATGCCCTGAGAGGGCACCCTCGCAAATCGTGAATATGCGCATATAACTGCAATGACCGCGCAGAATATAAATGAATAGAAACGACATAAGTGTTAAGGAACGTTTCTGCACACGAGGAGGAGAGATAACGAATAAATGAAAAATGAGGCGAACCGCCCGGGAATCGAACCCAGGGCCTTCCAATTGCCGGTTGGACGCGCTACCATTATGCTACGGACCTCGCTTAATCACAAATCGAAATTCTCCCACATAGGGCAGAAACCAATGCCCTGAGAGGGCACCCTCGCAAATCGTGAATATGCGCATATAACTACAATGACCGCGCAGTATATAAATGTCGTTTCTATTCATTTATATACTGCGCGGTCATTGCAGTTATATGCGCATATTCACGATTTGCGAGGGTGCCCTCTCAGGGCATTGGTTTTCTGCCCTATGTGGGAGAATTTCGATTTGTGATTAAGCGAGGTCCGTAGCATAATGGTAGCGCGTTCAACCGGCAATTGGAAGGCCCTGGGTTCGATTCCCGGGCGGTTCGCCTCATTTTTCATTTATTCGTTATCTCTCCTCCTCGTGTGCAGAAACGTTCCTAACACTTATGTCGTTTCTATTCATTTATATACTGCGCGGTCATTGCAGTTATATGCGCATATTCACGATTTGCGAGGGTGCCCTCTCAGGGCATTGGTTTCTGCCCTATGTGGGAGAATTTCGATTTGTGATTAAGCGAGGTCCGTAGCATAATGGTAGCGCGTCCAACCGGCAATTGGAAGGCCCTGGGTTCGATTCCCGGGCGGTTCGCCTCATTTTTCATTTATTCGTTATCTCTCCTCCTCGTGTGCAGAAACGTTCCTTAACACTTATGTCGTTTCTATTCATTTATATACTGCGCGGTCATTGCAGTTATATGCATATATATATATATATATATATAAGGAAATAGCAATTAAACATTCATTTATATAATAAAGTAATTTTCCATTTGCGCTTAGACGCATGCGCAGTGTGGTTAAAAATATTTTGAAGTTGTGACGCAATTTATTTGTTTATATTTATAGGTTATCTCGAAAAGAGAAGAAAACAATTTTTGTATTTGTGCGTTCGTTCATTTATTCCACGTAGGCTAACATCTTCCTAGAGTCTTTCGGACATTTCATTGTTAGACATTTCATTAGACAGTTCAGATTAGTCTTTTCAATTGTTTAAAAAATTGGGACAATTTAAACATTTCAATTAACTTACTGAAATGACTGACAAAATGTTCAATTATTGCGCACTACATATCTGCCGTATTAGACATTTCAAAATTCACAAAATTGAGACAATGGAACATCTAACCAAACGTCTACTTCTATTTAGAGTGTAATACTGTAATTGTAATGATGTAATGTTTAATTTTATCAATAAAGAGAAATCTATCTATCTATCTATCTATCTATCTATCTATCAATATTAATAATTACATGAAAATTATAGCTAATACTATTAAAACAATTAATTTCGTATAAATATTTCATATCATAACTTAAAAATTGTCCAAAAAATGCGGAATAGTGCCTAAATCTACTTTTTGAAATGCACCTCCAACTTTGGTTTTCATCATTATGAGAATAGGAAAATTGCTCCGACAGTAAATTATTTTGAACAGTATTTTCACGCGTTTCCAAAAAGAACAAATTCCAGAAATTTGTGGGATTCTAAACCTTTGTCCACAAACTTTTTTTTCACTAAACTTTGCTAATATTCTGAGGCACATTTGATTATCATCGCTTCATATTAGTTTGATCACGAGTAATCAACCAACCGCAAAACAGAATAACAAAATGGGGCCTAAAAATTGCGCTGTTGTTTCCATATAGTCTTTCACCTTCCATTTTACGTCTCAAAACGTGCGTAAGTTACATGATGAGAATTGTCCAACAAAACTTTGTGTATAGTTTGCTCTGTGTACTCTTTTCATCGATTTATTTTCGATTGATGCGTGTTACATAATACGTATAGACCTATAGTTATACTCGTACAGTAGGTGTAGCAACAGAAGTGAACTTCGATTATTATTCATTATAATATACAGGGTGTCCCGTAAGTCTGGACCCATAGGGAAAAATAATAAAATTACAAAATAGTCCAAAAATTTATTTATAATATATTTTTTTATTATTTTTATTATTGTTTTTATTATTTTTTTATTATGATTTTACTCCGCTGGAGTTTTATTTGTGGGGCCACTTGAAAGCCAAAGTGTACGAGGTCAAACTTCAGAACATTTTCCACCTTAAAGCACGCATTGTGGAGGCGTGTCAAGAAATTTCTGCGACTGTGATTCAGAAAGTGCTGTCGCAGTGGAGATTACGTCTTCAACTATGTGTGCGACACAACGGCGGACACTTTGAACAGATTATGTAATAAATTTTTGGACTATTTTGTAATTTTATTATTTTTCCCTATGGGTCCAGACTTACGGGACACCCTGTATATAGGTTCGTGTGTGTGTGTGTGTGTCTCAACTTTCGCATCTGTTTCTGAGAGATGGAGAGACTGAGTATGAGTGAGAACGGACGTGAAAAATTAGTACTTGATTTGAGAATGAGACAAAAATAAAAAGCAAAATACTAAATAAAAAAAAGAAAAAGAATTTAAAATAAGAAACCAGAAAAAAAATGCAAAAATATCGAGAAAATTTGCGTTAAAGATGTCACCTTTCAAAGACTCAATAAGAAATGGAAAATTTGGCAAAGGGTTTCGAACTCTTTATTAGCGTTGATTAACCTCTTTTCCAGAAGGACAAAAGAGACCCCCCAAAAAAATGTAAAATGAAAAAGAAAAAAATATATAATATATGTATATATAATAATAATAATAATAATAATAATAATAATGTATTAAAAAGAACGCTCTGAAGACGATGCAGATCTCCTTACCGGAACTTTGGTTCCTGCCTGCGGGGAAGGTGGGGCAGATCCCCCTCCTTCTAGGTCCTGTTGCGCAGCCCCCTGACGACGAGAGTTCCATGGAGAAGCGCCTAGAAAAGAGATAAAAAGTATGAATTATTTATAGTGAAAAAAAAGATGAATAAGTTGAATAATAAATTATGAGATACTTATTTCATGAATTATACGACACTCCGAAAGCCGTAAAAAGTTTGACACTATTTTATTTAGGTTAAACTTGACTACATATTTCAAGAGCTTTCCCCTCTACCTTAACACACACACACACACACACACACACACACGTATGTGTGTATGTGTTTTTTACTGTAAGGACGACCATTACATGCTTATGGATTTGAGTTTGTTTCAAAAGGTCAATCACCAGACAGAAATTCATTAATCGTGTAACCGTTGAAGCTCTTTGAGTCACGCTGTTAGAAGACAGTTTCCGAGGAAGGAAATGACGGGACTCTAATTGATAATGACGATGATAATGATAATACGCGAGTAATATGTAATAAACGCATAATCTAATCTCAAATTTAAGTAGAAATTCTACTTAAGGATTTTGGTGTTTTTTTTTTATTATTATACGTAAAACTGAATTAAATTAACGTAAAAATCCATTAATTAATTTGTGTTAGTAAAAATTTTATTAAAAGGTTAATTTTAGATAGTTTTATTTCATAAAAAAAATGAGTACATTTTTAACCTATTAACGATTGTACGGTAATTGATCTCATTTTTAATGACAAATCAACTCGGTTCAAATAATGACTATTTATTTTCTAAAAATGGTAAAATTTAACTTAACTAATTTTTTTATTTACTAAACGATAGCTAAACTTTTATTAACACACCTCAATGATAATAATAATAAAAATAATAATAATAATAATAATAATAATAATAATTATGATAATTTTATTCATGGTAAACTACTGAAATTGAGTCAAGTTGTCTAAACTACGATGTATTTTACTCATAAAACCATTAATTAAGTAAATCTGCTTATTTTAATTCAGCAAATGCGTATTAGTAATTTATTATGTTTACATAGACCCATCTTTACATTTTATATACCTTTAAATTTTATAGTTTGGCTATTTTTAAAGGCAATTTCATTGATATTTAAGTAGGTAACATTATAAAAGTGGTGAGTTTGAAGGTTCGTCACAACTTGAAATGTTCCCACTTTTAACGCCTTCGCTTATTTCGGTCACAACTCCACAAAAATGTATTTACGACTCAGTATACGGTACCTCCTATTTAAAACTGTAATAAAACAAATGTAATAAATATAAAAGCTATGAGTTAAGATCGCATCTTCGAATGGCGTATAATGAAAAACCATTTGGCATTCTTTGGGTGACGGACATAGTTGGGAAAGCGACTCGAGTCCGAGATAACGGCATAAAAAGTAAAAATTATGTTTCATAATTAAATACTTTAACTTCGTTAGCGCGAAAAATGTGATAATAAATACAACAACGACAAAATGGAATTAAATATATTAAGACTTCATCAATAGAATTGTATTTGCGAACGAGTTCAATTTAGACCCCTCCCCCCCCAACTCAAAGAAATAAACTTAAAATTCTAAAACACCAACGAAAGTTGTCCAAACGGTCAAGTATTTCAACTGAAACGTATATAGTCCAATCTCTACGTTGATAATAATAATAATAATAATGATAGAAATAATAATAATAATAATAATAATAATAATAATAATAATAATAATAATAATAATGATAATAATAATACTGACCTCTGTATCTATGTACTTAAAGAAACAATACTAAATACATTGACAATAATTCAACCATTTATAGCTGTTTCCTTGATATAAGTAAGGCATATGATAGGGTGAACCACAATATTTTATTTGCAAAACTAGAAGACAGGAACGTTCCCATGTACATATTAAATTTATTGAAATTTTGGTATTCCCACCAATCTTTCACTGTTAGGTGGGGCAATGTACTATCCGAGTGTTTTGGCTCCTCTTGCCGGGTGAGACGAGGCTCCTTGCTCTCCCCTATGCTGTTTAATGTGTATATTGACGGATTAATTGCTTCACTTAATGAGGCAACAGTGGGATGTTGTATAGATAACACAAGGATAAATAACTTAGTTTATGCCGATGATATGGTGTTATAAGTCCCTCTGTTAAAGATCTGGATCGGCTACTAAACGTCTGCGAAGTGTATTCGCAGAAACATGATATTCTTTTTAATGTTACAAAAACTAAGGTTATGCAATTTCATCCTAAAAGCTGTAATCAGCCAGCTGATATAAGGTTTAAAATGAATGGTGAAGTAATTGAGGAAGTACAAAAGTTTAAGTATTTGGGTCAAACTATTACCAGCTCCTTCAGTGATGACTCGGATATAAGAAAACAATCTCGAAGCCCGTGTGCTAAAGTGAATATGACCATAATAAACTTTCGTTTCTGTACGAGTGAAGCTAAAGACACACTCTTTCGTACTTTCTGCACTAATATATACGGTCAGCAACTCTGGGTGAACTATAAAAAAAGGTTCTGGCAGAACCCTAAATTTGCCGTACAACGGGTCTTTTAGACTCTTACATAAATTACCCCCGAGATGCTCAGCTTCGCAAATGTTTGCTACCCGCAATGTCCCGAGCTTCCCGGAGGTAACAAGACGCGCTCAACAAAGTCTAATGCAAAGAATTAAAAATCAACCAACCCGATCATCCAAGCTATCCATGAGTCCTGCCATTTATCCTCTAACGGAGTCTAACCTATGGACTTCTTGGTACGAAAACGTCTGTCTGTAGCTCTACTTAACTTCGACAGTGCGGTATTATTTCTAATCAATTGTATATATTTCTATCCTTAGTATATGAAGTGTCATTGTATTAATAATATTTGTCATATGGACTATAGTCTGCCAATAAACCTTTTAATTTTCTTTTCATTTCAATAATAATAATAATGACACAAAATCTATGATATTTTTACATCGTCCAAAATAAGAGATTTGCTTAAATTTAGTTAATAGCATCAACCATATTTGATTAATGCTATTAACTAAATTTAAGCGGATCTCCTATTAGCATTAACTAAAAAAAATACATAAATTCAATATCAGTTTCTGTTTAGCATCCCAAAGACCATCTTACTCGAGTGATGGAGGGACTTTAACCGCTTCTGAAGGAATTATTTTATTTATTATTCTTTTTAATTAAGGTTCGTTAGAAAATTGCCCAAATTTCGCTCAAAATAATTGTATAAACTTTAGAGGTATGCGTACCATACTACTACTACTACTACTACTACTACTACTACTATAATAATAATAATAATAATAATAATAATAATAATGTCTATTTAGTCTTCTTCACGTACAAAAATAATATTTTCCTTAAAAATTCGATCGTTGTTATTATTTTGAGTGAAATAATTCAGAGAAACTTTTCCGATATCAGTTTTCATACATTCACTTTTAACACATTAAAAATATTATATATATATATATATATATATATATATATATATATATATATATATATATATATATATATATATATATATAGTGGCGCTCATAAGTAGAGAAATATTTCAGTTATATGCGTCCTTATCGTTTGTACCATGCTGTAGCTTTGAGGTTTTACATTATGTGTTGGAGTTAAACTAATTTTTGTATTTGTTAAATTTTCCAAACAAACGATAAACTTTTCATAACTATTGTATGCATCGTACAAAAGATAAGGACGAATATAACGGAAATATTTTTCAGTACGAATACTTATGAGCGCCACTATATATATATATATATATATATATATATATATATATATATATATATATATATAATATATATATATATATATATATATATATATAGTGGCGCTCATAAGTAGAGAAATATTTCACACATACACACACACACACACACCGGGTGATTACAAATGATCTTCCTGATTTTAAACATTATGAAAACTAACAAAGCTACAGCGAAAAGCAAGATATACAAATAAAGAACTCAAAAAGTTTTATTTACGAGCTATTGAAATTCAATATGAGCTTCTTTTGTGGCTCTGCAGACATCAAAGCGGTATTCTATTTCCCACAATACAGTTTGTAGCAAATCATACTGAACTTTTTTAACAGCTTCACGTATCCTTTCCTTCAAATGTTACGAAACTGTTGCTATTGGTAGAACAAAAACTTCATTTTTGACATAGCCCCAGAGGAAGAAGTCAAGGGGAGGGTTAACTCGGGCCAACGAGCCGGCCAAAGAATGGGCCCCCAACGTCCACTCCAACGTTCAGGTAATCGCTCATTCAGGACTGTTGTAACCTCAAAAGGAGGCACAAAAGGAGCTCATATTGAACTTCAATACCTCGTAAATAAAACGTTTGAGTTCTTCTTTATTTGTATATCTTGCTTTTCACTGTAGCTGTGTTAGTTTTTCATAATAAATGTTTAAAATCGGGAAGATCATTTGTAATCACCCAGTGTAACGAATAACTGTGTGTGTGTGTGTGTGTGTGTGTGTGTGTGTGTGTGTGTGTGTGTACGAGATCAGAAAAACTATTCTCTCTAAATTCTGAATAAATTAAGGAATAAATAGTGTTAGAGAAAATGCGACTTCTTCAGAATTGAGCAAATTGGAAAATGCCAAAATGGAAATGAAAAAATCAAATAAGAAAGTCTTTTTCACTTTTCATTTTCATATTTTTTCAACTTTTAAGGTTTCAATCGCGCAATTACGTTCTCTTCTCGCTTCATTTTTTGGCATCTGAGTCAGGAATACTTTTTCTCATTTTAGATTTTCGGTGTTCAATCTTTTATTTCTTAAATTTGTAATGAACTCATTTTAGTTTTAATCATTTGCGAATTATTATTTGGGGATTTCGTCGCATTTCAGTAATTAGCAAGTTCGTTTTTTCACGAATTCTCTCTTCCTCCCTTTTTCTTCTTGTTTGAGAACCTAGTTCAACAAGATAGATGTTCGCTTTTACGAATAGTTATATATATATATATATATATATATATATATATATATATATATATATATATATATATATATATATATATATATATATATATATATATATATATATATATATAACGGGTGTGCCATAAAAAAAAAGGGTACATTTTAAAAAGGCTATAAAATCAACATTTGTCATTTAATTTTAATAAAACTTCTACACAATAAAACATATGTATTTATCTATATGGAAACACGTTTTCAGACTAAAATATCAAATAATTCAAATTCTATCAACATTTAACGAAAGAGTATGATTTTTCTACTTAACATGCACAAAGTAGTAAACCTTTTTAATATTTTTTTATAAAAATAATTTTTAACGTAAAATTTACCTGAAATTATTAAAAAAATTGTTCGAAATGCTTTTCTTCCATTTCAATAACTTTTTTATTCTTGGCCGGAACATGGGAGAACTTAGCAGAGCGAGTCTACAGGACTAAGATAAAAGATGTCGCTCATTTACGCGAGCTCATCATTCAAAAATGGGAAGAGCTTCCACGGGAACAAGTAAATCGAGCCATAGATGAATTCCCGCCAAGAATAAAAGAAGTTATTGAAATTGAAGGAAAGCATTTCGAACAACTTTTTTAATAATTTCAGGTAAATTTTACGTTAAAAATTATTTTTATAAAAAATATTAAAAAGGTTTACTAATTTTTGCATGTTAAGTAGAAAAATCATACTCTTTCGTTAAATGTTGATAGAATTTGAATTATTTGATATTTTAGTCTGAAAACGTGTTTCCATATAGATAAATACATGTTTTATTGTGTAGAAGTTTTATTAAAATTATATGACAAATGTTGATTTTATAGCCTTTTTTAAAATGTACCCTTTTTTATGGCACACCCGTTTTATATATATATATATATATATATATATATATATATATATATATATATCCTATTCTCATATAGCATTTATTTTCGTTTACAGGGCATCCCTGTATTCGCGCACATTTTACTTGGCTATATCGAACCTCGAATACGATGTGCGCACTCAGCCAACAGAGCACGTGTTTTTCGTTTCTCAAAATCTTTTTTTGGTTGAGTACCCATCGGGTAAGATGTCCTTCCAAATATTTCGAAAAACCAGTATTCTTACACTTAGCACAGAGTATATACGTGATACTCACGAGAGAGAGAATTAAAAATGTGCAATGGACAAAATGCATATATTAATTTGCTTAGAAAAGGCCTGAAATTGGGTTTTGCCCCTCTGAAACACAGCCCTAATAATTTTATTTTAATTTGTATTTTGCTTTCTATACTTATTCCGTGAATGAGAGAGAGAGAGAGAGAGAGAGAGAGAGAGAGAGAGAGAGAGAGAGAGAGAGAGAGAGAGAGGTGACAAATAACGTCAATCAATCAGTCAATCAATCAATCAATGAAGTTCATTCATAAAATGTACAGTAAAACCTAAAGCTTAAGAGCCAAATTAAATAAAAAGTAAAGAGTACAATGTTACAATTATTTATTTTATCAGTAAAGAGTTATTCATTCATTCATTCATTCAGATTAATGTATAAAAATTAATAAACATAAATAACTCGAACTCACTTTACACATTCATGCAATTAATATTTTCTGAAAATTAATTTCTAAAAACAGTAAACCTTTCAACCTTTCAAATGTTCCGTGCGATGATTCCTCATTTCACAAAGGTCAAGCTTGTCGCCCCTTCTGTATATATATATATATATATATATATATATATATATATATATATATATATATATATAACTCCAAGACCATAAATTGGGAAGAAATCAGATCACACATGGCCCAAATAGAGTGGAGAACAGTTTTAGAGCATGAAACAACTGAGGAAATGCTAACAACCTTGGAAGAAAAGACGCTGAGAATTTTGGAAAAATATGCTCTGAAAGCACAGTCAAAAGGAAAGAGGAACTGGCTAGAGTAAAAGATAAGAATATTCCCCAAAAGAAAGAGAGTAGCGACGAAGTTAGCTAATTGCGAAGACAACAATGCCAGGAAAGAAATACAAGAAAAACTGGAGAGAATCGATTGGGAAATACAAACTCTGATAAAGGGCCCTACAGAGAGTAGGGTTTCTTTACCGGGATCCCGGGATCCCGGTAGATTTTTAGCTAATTTAAATTTCCCGGGAAATTCTCCCTGTCCCGGGAAATCCCGGGATATTTTCTTAAAAATTTAATTTTGCTTATTTTGTGTTAAGACTGGGAAATTTTGCTAATAGTAAGTTTAATTAACCCATAACTTGTCAGAATACGTTTGTATTTGTTAGTTTTAAGCTTGCTTTTTTTTGTTTTTTAATTTCAGCTTGTTATGGCATGTCACAGATTGTCACTACTTGTCAGGACCTGTAATATCTTGCGTAATTGCGCTGATGCTGTCTTAATTTGTCACCACGCTCAGTAGCTCCAGTAACTGCATTACGCCAGGTTGTGCATTGTGCAAGTGTCACACTTCCTTTATATTGTGAGTATTTGTGACTCAAGATTCTTTGTAGTTCCTATACTAGCCTAGTACTATATATATATATAGTATGTTTTAATTTATTTTGTTCGAAACGAACCCCTTCAATCAAGAATGTCAGAATCATTTGCTTGGAAATATTTCGTGAAGGATTCGAAACTAGAATTTGCAACCTGTAAAGAATGCAAAACTCAAATAAAGTGTAAAGGTTGGTCTACAAGCGGTCTTATCAGACATTTGCTTAACAAGCATAATATTAGCAAGTTATCTGTTACTAATGCTAAGCGCACAGCCGAGGAAAATGGAGCAACTAGTAGCAAGCGACAAACCTCTCAACAAACCTTAACATCGTTTTTCATTAAGAAAGAAACATGTGAAGAAATAGTAACAAAACTAACCACTCTAGATGGCATCTCTATCAATTCTATTACAAAAAGTGAGTTCATCAGAAAATCATTGACAGACAGAGATATACTTTACCAAAAAATCCATCACATGTAATGGATCTCGTTCATTCGCAGTACAAACAAATAAAAGAACGCTTAAATTCTGAAATTACCAGCCAAATAAATGCAGGATCAAGGTTTAGTTTATCCTTAGATGAATACACCTCACTAAACAATCGCCGGTATTTAAATATTAACATACACAAAACTGACGGAACATTTTGGAACTTAGGAATGGTGAAGATTTCTAGTACTCTACCTGCTGAAACTGCTGTTGAAGTAATCAAAGAAAAGTTAGAGGAATTTCATATTTCTTTAGAAAAACATGTGGTGGCTTGTGTTACTGATGGTGCAGCTATGATGGTGAAATTTGGAAGGCTAATTGAATGTGAGCATCAATTGTGTTATGCACACGGAATCCACTTAGCGGTATGTGATGTTTTGTACCAGAAGTCAACCACTTCACTTGCAATCACTCTTTCTGAAGAAATTCAAACTGAAGATGACGAACATAATGACAACATAGATGAAGATGGAGAAGATTTCAATCATAGTATTGATTTTGAAAGTGTTTTGTGTGAGCGCTTTGATGAGGATCCGTTCGAGATAGATATTTCATTTGGATCGCACGACACTGTAGGTAAAGAAATCAACGTGTCTCAAATCATCAATAAAGTCAGAAAAATAGCAAAAAAATTTCGCAAATCACCTTTAAAGAGTAACATCTTACAAGGATATGTTCAACAGGAACAAGGAAAAAGTTTGCAATCTATTGCTGGATTCCAAAATCAGATGGAATAGTCTTTTAGCCATGCTGGAGCGATTTATCAAAATAAGGTCATCCGTATCGAAAGCTCTCATCGACTGCAATAAAGATATGGACAATTTTGACCTTGACAAACAAGAAGTTGCTGTAATTCGTGACATTGTGGCATCGCTGGAGCCATTAAAAGTTGGAGCAGAAAAGCTGGGCAACAGAGAATCGACTTTACTTTCATCAGAAGGTGTTTTTTCTTTCATTTTGAACGAACTAAATCAACTAAACACACCTTTTTCAAAAAAACTAAAGGAGTCGTTCATTCGACGCATAACAGAGAGAAGAAATGAGAACTTGACTGGCCTCATACAATACCTCAATAGTGGAAAGAATTATAAAAAGGTCGCAACTTTCGCAAGTGACAGAAGTTTGCCAGCCTTACCAACCAAGTCTATGTTAATTTCATCAGCAAAGCAGATGTTAGATCGCCTTTTTGGAGTACCTGCTGATTCTACCTCTAGTGAGACAGATGAAGATAATGATGTGCAAGAATCAGCTGTCCCTCAGTCATCTTCGATGACTCTAGCTGAAAGGCTTGATGCAGCTATTAAAGCAGCCGAAGTAGAGAAATTAAGAACACTAGACAGCAAAGCAAGCGCTGCAAAGCACCTTAAAAAGGAACTAGAGATCTTCGAGGCTACGGGCGAAAAAACGCAGAACATCTCTCTTCTCTTGAATGCATTAAAGACGATTCCACCCATGTCAATAGAATCGGAAAGGGCATTCTCAGCAGCAGGACTTTTCGTGACTAAAATGAGAACAAGATTGACTGATCGAAGTATTGACCATCTTTGTTTTTTGAAATCGTACTATAAAAATTTACAGTGATAATTTTTTTGGTTGAATTCATTGAAGTTCTTTGCAATTTGAAGGTAATTTTTATTTTTTCTTTAAATTTTCTAAGCAATTCAAAGGCAATTTTTTTTTTCGTTGTATTCATTAAGTTTTCAATGAAACGGAGCAATTTTTTTATTTGTGAAAATTTTCTATGTAATTCAAAAGTATTTTTTTAATACATATTTTTCACAGCAATATTATTTTATTTTGCCCATCATGGAGATTGCAGAACTTATTAAATGACTATAAAAAAAAATTAAAAATAATTATACCCCCTCTTTTCTAGGTTAATTTATTTTATAATATATTTTAAATATAATTAATTATATCCCGGGATTTCCCGGGATCCCGGGAAGGGAATCATTTTTATCCCGGAATCCCGGGATAAGCAAAAGGCCGGGAAATGAGAAACCCTAACAGAGAGGGAAAAGGAAAAGGCGGTAGAAGCAATAAAGGAAAATCCAAAATACTTCTACAGCTATGCGAAAAGGAAAACAAAAACGCGCGCTACTATCGGGCCCTTAAGGAAAGGAAATAAACTAACAGACGATCTAAAAGAAGTATCTGAAACATTGAGAGCCCAGTATGAATCGGTATTCAGTACCCCAAAAAGTAACAAAGCGATACCTGACATAGATGCATTCTTCAAGGAGAAATTGCAAGGAGAATGTATAACAGACTTTGATTTTACCCCAGAAGATGTAGCGACAGCTATAGGACAAATGAAATCACATTCAGCTGCAGGTCCGGACAAATGGAACGCACTATTAATTAAAAACTGTAAAATTGAAATAGCTACACCCTTATACTGGATATGAAGAAAATCCCTAGACACTGGGGAAATACCGAGCATCTTGAAAAGAGCAAACATCGTCCTTATATATAAAGGAGGAGATAGATCTCAAGCAAAGAACTGTAGACCAGTGTCCTTGGCGTCTCACCTCACCAAAATTTTTGAAAGAATAGTCAGAGAGAAAATTTGACTTCTTGGAGACATTGGAAAGATTCAACGAAAATCAACACGGATTCCGATCAGGAAGATCATGCCTATCACAACTTATAAAGCATTATAACAATATCCTAGATGCACTTGAAGACAATGAAAACTATGATGTCATATACACGGATTTTGCTAAAGCTTTCGACAAATGCGATCATGGTATAATAGCACATAAAATGAAACATATACAGTAGGAATAACAGGCAAAGTGGGAAAATGGATCTACAACTTCCTCAGAAATCGACTACAGGTGGTCAAAATTCAAGATGTATCATCATCAGAATCAAAAGTACGCAGCTCAGTACCACAAGGTACAGTGCTGGCCCCACTCCTGTTCATTATCATGCTTACAGACATAGACAGTGGGGTCAACAGCAATAGTATAGTAACATAATTTGCGGATGATACAAAGATCAGCAGAAAAATCAGCGATGCAAACGAAGTAGAGGCCTTGCAGAGAGACACAAACAAAATATACAAATGGTCAGAAGACAACAATATGACATTTAACACCGAGAAATTTCAGCTCTTGAGATATGGTAGAAATGAGGAACTTAAAAAGACTGCATATTATGCTCCAGATAGACAAGAAATTCAGAGAAGCACGAAAGCGGTCGACTTGGGGTTAGCAATGACCGATGATGCCAAATTCGAGACAAAATCAGATAGCAATAAACAAAGCAAAAAGAGTTGCGGAACAGGTACTAAGAACGTTCAAAAGGAGGGACAAGACAGTAATGATTCCCCTGCTGAGAACACTGATCATACCAAAACTTGAATACTGCTCAGTTTTGACGTCCCCATATAAAAGGAAGAAATTAATAAACTAGAAGAAACGCAGAGACATTTCACATCCAAGATTGATGGCTGCGAGGAACTCAACTACTGGGAACGACTACGCAAACTAAATCTGTACTCCCTGGAAAGAAGAAGAGAGGTATATCATAATCTATATATGGAAAATTATCGAAAAACTGGTACCAAACCTCAAACAAAACCCAATTAATCCAGACAACGCTGGAAAATAGGAAAGGCAGAATGTGTAGTGTAGTGTTCCCAAATTAAAGGCCCGACAAGGGACCTCCTCAACTCTGAAGGAAAATAGCTTGGTTGACAGGGGGCCAAGAATTTTCAACCAGCTTCCAAAGGACCTCAGAAACATTACAGCGGTCAAAGTTGAAGTCTTCAAGAGAAGACTAGATGCCTGGCTCAGGACTGTACCAGATGAGCCGGGTGTACCTGGCTATGTACGATGGAGAGCGCAAGAGAGCAACTCGCTCTTCCACCAAAACAGGACTAGAGGCGGGGCTACCAGCTTGACTATATATTTATATATATATATATATATATATATTAAAAATAATCACGAAGGAAAATTAAAACATGAAATAGTGCTCAAGCGGTTTGGTCTAATGACATCCTGTATTCTCGAGTGCTCCTGAGGATGTTATTGGACGAAAGCGCTTGAGCACTATTTCCGGTCTTAATTTTCCTTCGTGGTTATTTTTATCATAAATATTATTCATGTGTTACTTTTGTGAAATAATTTTCAAATATACATTTTTTGCATTTTTTGCAGTTTTTGCAAATCTTACATTTGAGAAGGTTTGTATTTTTTATTAACTGAAATAAAAGCATGAAATTTTTACTGTACCTTTTCTACACATGGTAAATTAATTCCCTTGTGCAAAACATGCTCTATGTGATATCCTCTCTGCTCATTAACTCTTTGCACACGAACAACAAAATTTTGCAACACCCCTTTAAAGTAACCCCACAGATAAAAGTCACGGGGGTTTAGATCTGGTGATGTTGATGGCCATGATATTCCTTTATCATAAACCAACAGGAAATCTGTTGGACAGGACTCTTCCGTCGAAAGTATCGTCGTAAGTATCGTGAGCTGAGAGGACATCGCATAGAGGAGCATTTTGCACTAGTGTACTAATTTCCTACGTGTAGAAAAGGTACAAAAAAGTTTCTTGCTTTATTTCAGTTAATAAAAAAAATATGACCCTTTTAAAGCATGAAATGTTTAAAAAAAATCATCGATATTTGAAACATATTTTGTCAGAATAATAAAAGGAAGTAATTAATGATTTTTATAGACAAAAGAACCTTCTATTAATGTTTCGCAGTTTGGGAAGAATTTTGTTTTTATTTTGAATAGTGTCCGCCTACGTTATGCCATATTTATTCCAACCATAGATTGTTCCAAGCCAGTGGAGAAATTGGGAGAGGTACGCAGTGACGAGCCCGCTGCGCGTAATGTATTTGGTTCGACCCAGTTCTCCTTTCAAATGGGACTTATTTTTCCCATTTAAAAGGGGTCACCGCCATCTCAACGCCCACTGATGGACGAAGAGATAAATTGAAACAACGAAAAATATTCTACATTTTAAGTCCAACAAATATACTGATTTTTGGAATGACGTTGGTCTGTATTCAGTGAGTATTCGTTTTTACCACCCCGTCATGAGTGGAAATGAATTTCTCCATGTGTAATTCAACACTTATTCATCCAAAATAAAGAATCCTTAATGTGTTCTTTTCAAATAAGGATGTAGCATTTTAAAGTAGCTTTCACTGTCAGTAATTTCATCGTTTTGAAGTAAACATGTGTATGAGCGTACATCAATTATTATTTTTAGGTTCGTTTTGAAGTGTAATTAGGTTGTGATGGTGACTCATTTACTTGAAACCAGGAAGCAATACCTTAATAAAGGTAATGTAAGAATTGTAGACAATGTAAGCAAAGTGTTGTATGGCATGAAATTTCCCAATTTGAACAATGTTACCTTTATTTAGATATATGATATAAGCAAGATGGCCTTTCCATAATAACTCTCTATTAATCATTATACGAAATAGTTCATCCAAAATTATGTTTTTGTATTGGGTTTGGTCTTATTAACAAAGTCAAAAATATCTTGTTCGGAATTAACTGTTCATTTACTTTGGAAAGTTAAATACTTAACAAATTTATTTATAGTGCAAATAAAATTGAGGCGTTCGGAACCAAAGAGGCGAGGCAACCATTAGTGCGAAAACTCATTTTCTATACCAATAAACTCTCCTTGTGATGAGCTATCCAGTAAACATACATACATATGGCGGCTTCGCCTTTTTAGCCTCAGAAATTGGCTTTATTTATAGGGTATGACCGCGTGTGGCGCCTGGGAAAACTATGCAAATCGTCGGAACCAAAGAGGCAGGCGAAGCAGCCATGCTCGTACGCTGATTGGCTAAGACAGTCACGTGACTGTCTGAACCAATCAGCGTAAAATAAAAAAATACACGAGGCGTGTTTGCCCCTCTGGTTCTTAATGACAGTTCACAACTTTAACTGTGCTTTACTCGAAACATAGATTTGGCGTCTTCGCCAGTTTGGTTCCGAACGCCTCAATTGGTGTCATTGGCAAATAAATACTGTATCAATTTAAGAATGCCCAAGGAATGGGAAATATCATTTATGCGCAGTAAGAACAAATAAGTGGATCAGGTAGGCTTACTTTTCTTTTTGGCGTTATTTACATTATGAATTAAATTTAGAATCGCCATTTCTGTTGACTTATTCCCGCAAAACCCATATGCTTCATCAAGGATGTCCGACCTTTTTTCATGAAGGGCCATATTTCAATTAATGATCCACACCGAGAGCCATTGTATAAATTTTAGATAAAATTTTAGTTTAAAATTAAATTCTATTGAAATAAAATATGACATTAGATAATGAATTTTCAGTATCCGCCAGCCGGGCCTGATATTTGGCTGGCAGGACTCTGGCCCGCGGGCCGTATGTTGGACAAGCCTGTCCTACACGGTATAGAAATGAAGGGTCGTACGTTTTCAAGTAATAGTTCATTCGTTTCGTAACAATATTTTCAAATAGTTTATTAAATACAGATAAAGATCGGAGCAGTTAGTGGCAATTGATGGATAAGCTTCTTTGAAGAGAGTAATAATACATCTTATTTTCAGCAATAACGAAAATATACCCAACTCAGAATAATTAATAATTTTAACTAAAACCTGAGACAATTTACCTTTATCAAGATTTAATACAGATACACCAATATCATATTCGCCAGTACTTATACACATAGGCGGATCCAGAGGGGTGGGAGCAAGGGGCTTAATTGAAGCAACGTGGACATAAGCATTCAAGCGTTTTACCAAATTTCGTTTAACCAGGATGTATGGGGCCTCCAAATTAAGCCACGTTGCTTCAATTAAGCCCCCTAGCTCCCCGCCTCCTCTGGATCCGCCTATGCTATACAAAATTTTTAACCTTGCAATAAAACTTTCTACTTCCTCAAGAGGAACTGAAACAAAAGGAAGTGAATTTTGTCAATTAGAGGAAACATAAATGTTGGAGGCGACTTATTCTCGTATTGAAATTTTGATTGAAAAGTATTTGGAATGGACGTGAAGTGATTATTTGACGAGATTTTAAATGGAAGGTAGTCAGTGACCGTGTAGTTATTAATATGTAATCTATTTATTGACTTCTCTTTGTTTAGGGTTTTCACTTTTATATATTAAATTTGCGTTCATTGAATTCATTACTTCCCATTCAATGGCATTCTTATTCCAGATTTGAGAAAAAAAAAAAGTTTCTTCATTAATTAAGACTGTTAATCCCATTCGCATTCCCAGTAAAGACGCGAAGTGAGACTGGCTAATATTTTCTAACTGAACTTATCCTAACCTAACCTAAACTAACCTAACCTGGAACAATGTGAGAAAATCGTAGATAAGATTGAGAAGACATTAAGTGGGAATAGGCCGATTTGAGAATTGTTTCCTTTGAAATTCTCCCTCACTGATGGACACGAAATGAAATGGGAATAACATACAGGGTGTCCCGTAAGTCTGGACCCATAGGGAAAAATAATAAAATTACAAAATAGTCCAAAAATTTATTTATAATATATTTTTTTATTATTTTTATTATTATTTTTATTATTTTTTTATTATGATCTTACTCCGCTGGAGTTTTATTTGTGGGGCCACTTGAAAGCCAAAGTGTACGAGGTCAAACTTCAGAACATTTTCCACCTTAAAGCACGCATTGTGGAGGCGTGTCAAGAAATTTCTGCGACTGTGATTCAGAAAGTGCTGTCGCAGTGGAGATTACGTCTTCAACTATGTGTGCGACACAACGGCGGACACTTTGAACAGATTATGTAATAAATTTTTGGACTATTTTGTAATTTTATTATTTTTCCCTATGGGTCCAGACTTATGGGACACCCTGTAGAGTGGAATTATATCGATTGAACTGGTTGTTGTAATAATTCTATTCAACAACTTTAATTATGTGATTTAGCCTATTCCTACGTTGAGTGAAAGAGAATGTAAGAATTTTTCCTGGTTGTTGTAATTTAAATCACTTCTCTGCGGTTTCAACGGATTGTATAATTCCAGAAAAGGTCCAAGAGTCTACATATTGTTCTATGGAAACTAGCTTAGTTTTTAGAGGAAAATAAAATTTCTTACACAGTCTCTTGGAAAAATGAGAACACGGTGTCCGGGTCACTTGACGATGCCATGTAGTCCTGATTACTCTTATGAAATGTTCCAATAAATTTTCATTTGTTTACATTGGAATGCACTCTACACTATAGCTAAAGATCTACTTACGAAATTTTTGTTTTAGTGCATTATACTGTAGATAAAATATGTTGGAAGTTTATCACTTACAGTATAGCAATAGTGATTACAGTTCAGTTTTCTGTTACATTGCTATTAAGAATGTTATCTGTTGTTGATTCAGTTAAGTGTTCCCGTGTTATCTGTTATTGATTCAGTTAAGTGTTTCCGTGAGATTACATTAAATTTAACTTTAAACACTTTTAGAAGTGCCATTAAACTGAAGGTCAGTATAATCAGTCTAGGGTGTCCCATTTTTCACTTTTTTTAAAAATGTCAATGTCCATACTTTTTTCTTGTTAGAACTGGTCCACTGAATACAACCATATCAAAAGAAAATCTTTTTCTGAATTTTAGGGGTCCCCCCACCCCCCTCGAAATATTTTGCGCTCTCGGAATGCAAAAATTGGCATTTTGGGGAGTACATTTGACACTGAGGAGCCAATTATTTATACAACACCTACATATTTGGTACAAAATGATAGCTACATTCATGCACCTAACATTAAGATCCATCAAAAGTGTTTAATAAATGAATAAGTACTTATAATTAATATTCTTTCATTATAGTAGGTCGAAATTAAGGGTAAATATTTTTAGGTAGGCTCCCTATGTTTATTTACTCTATATTTCCAATAAATTATTATTTATTATATATTTTTATTTATGTAGTTTTATGCAGTATTGTTAATAATTTAGGTAATATATATTAAATTTATATTTTTCAGTTTTATGAGAAAAAATTTGCGGAGATAACATAGTACTGTTATGATACTGCCCTCTCGTGGCGTTTCTGCTCAACACACAGTGTTTGTGTTGTCAGTTGTTGTCCTGTAGAAGTGCTGTGTGTTTTTAGGCTCACAACAGTACTTTAGATATGGCTAGCAGTAAGCCAGTGCTCAGAAAAGATATAACAACTTATGATTCAATATTAGGTAAACTCAAAGATGATACATACTGAAGAAGGCTGCACGCTTCCAACAAATGGTGATGTCACAAGATATTTTTTCTTTCTGAGAAGACAACAAATCAATCAGAGAAATGTCTCAAAGGAGGAAAATATAAAAATTGTTTTACGAAAAGTTAGATGTATTTGGAATAAGGCAGGCATTCCCTCGAAAGACATCGCTAAACATAAATCACCAAGAATGATGATACTTGATTTAATAAATAAACATGATAACTTGATTAAACATAGAAATAGAAAAAAATATGAGTGCGAAAAGCAAAATTTCTTGGATCATATGAATAAATTATTCGACATTTCGACCCAAAATGCTGTTGAAGAAATTCGAAAGGATTCAATGGAATCTACAGATCAGAAGACTGAAGATATTGCATTTTTAGAAGATCAGCGAGGTGTGAGGAAATACTGTTTGGGTCCAGTTGACAAAGGATACGTTGCAAAGGTGTTCAGAAAACAGGCCAGGATTCGTGAAGAGAAAAATCGAACAATGAAAGAAGAACAACGCCAATCTTTAGGAAAAAAAGGTAAGGGTGAAGAGCGCGAAGATACATTTGACAGTGATTCAGGAGATGACGCGGCAGATGAAGACTTCTCTCCCAAGCCAGGTCCATCAAAGGAGGCTGTAAACGTGCTTAAGTTAAACCTAATATCAAATACAGCAGATCGCCTAGGCCTTTCATTACGACAACGCAGTGGCTTTGCTTCAGTAGTTGCAGCAGAGTGTGGGAAAAATATTGCAGAACTGAGTATTTCAAAAAGTACGGCAGGTCGAGCAGCTAAAACAACAAGGAAAAGAAAGGCAGAATCCATCAGAGAGGAATTTATTGCTCCTGAATATGTTTTGATTCACTGGGACAGCAAAATGATTGGTGATCTATCAAATGAGAAAGAAGAGAGATTGGCGACTCTTGTTACTGGAGGTATGGATGTAGAAAAGTTACTCTCCGTGCCGAAAATCGAAAATACAACAGGACTGACACAAGCATCAGCAGTTGTAGAGTCTATGTTTAGCTGGAAATTGGAGAATAATGTGTATGGCATGGTTTTTGATACCACTGCTTCCAATTCTGGCTGGGTAAAAGGAGCTTGCATAAAAGTAGAAGACCTACTCGGGAAAAAATTGTTTCGGATGGCCTGCCGTCATCACATGGCTGAGAGAATTTTATCGGCTGTCTATTTGAAGATATTTGGTAAGACGACTTCTCCAGTAAATGAAGATTTCAAGAAATTCAAAGAAAACGATTGGAAGAATATTGACACCAAACAACATCATAAGCATCTTGAAATAAAAGATCGATATCTGCGGAATTTAAAAGAGGAAAACATCAAATATATGAAAGATGTCCCTAACAATGAAAGGAGTCTTCCCCGAGATGACTATAGGGAAGTTGCTGAAACAACACTTCTGATTCTTGACGTAGTCCCTTCACGAGGAACGCACTGGATGAAGCCTGGGGCATTTCATCACGCAAGATGGATGGCAGCTATACTTTATATATATAAAATGTATGCTTTCCGCAATCAAGTTGGGTTTGACTCAATGACCATTTATAAGCTTGAAAGGATGTGTATCTTTACGACACTTTTCTATGGAAAGTATTGACTTTCGTGCACAAAAGCAGTTGATGCCCCTGTAAATGATTTCGACTTTTACAGGGAAATGGTTCGCTACAAGCAAATAGACAGTGATATCGCTGAAACAACTTTAAACACTTTTAAAGGTCATTATTGGTACCTAACTGAGGAACTTACACCACTGGCTCTCTTTGGTTCTTTGAGCAATGAAGATAAGAGCATGATGGCAAAAGAACTATTACATTCTGTCCATCCTAAAGACTTTCATATAGGCCAACCTGTCTTCCCCATTTTGAAACAGAATGTTAAGCTCCACCGACTTATTGGTTCCAAGTCTTGGTTTTTCTTTCGCCAACTGGCGACTGGCTTAAAAAGCCTGTTCTTATGTGAGAACTGATGAAGATTATATCAGGATGACGAATAAATTTCTTTTGCAAAAGTTGTTAATGGTACGGCGGAGCGGGGAGTTAAATTGATGCAAGATTTCTATGGCACATGCAAGGATGAGAATGAAATTCAGGAACTTCTACAGGTTGTTGAAGAAAACAGGCGTATGATCCCTGTTGTTTCAAAGAAAATATTAATCAATATGACAAAAAGAGAAGACTAGTTAGGCCTAAGTAATATACCATTCTAATGTGTTTTATTTTAGTTGTTATATTGGAAAGCTATATATTTTGTATTTTATTAACTTTATTCCTTTTTTCTTGTAAAAGTATATTTTGATTTATGCAATGATTAAAAAAAAAAAAAAAAACGATGGGGCTTTGCAAATTTCTGTATTTGCAAAGTTGTTCCCACTTTGATAGCATAAGTTGAATTTATCTTTGTTCGATTTTTCATCCTATCTCATCAAGCCCATCGCCGTGGAGTTGTATTGGGATGATGCTCTATGAGTGGCGCTAACATTCGTGTTAAAAATGAGATATTAGAAATAACTTTCAAATAATTTTGGTAAAAATTACTCGTGATTTTTTCATGAGGTAACATTTTTGTGGTAAAAAGTTCCTGTAATGAATCGATTTTGATGTACAAATTCTTTTTCATTTATTAAACCCTTCCGATGGGTTTTTTTATAGGTGCATGAATGTAGCTATCATTTTGTACCAAATATGTCGGTGTTGTATAAATAATTGGCTCCTTAGTGTCAAATGTACTCCCCAAAATGCCAATTTTTGCATTCCGAGAGCACAAAATATTTCGAGGGGGGTGGGGGGACCCCTAAAATTCAGAAAAAGATTTTCTTTTGATATAGTTGTATTCAGTGGACCAGTTCTAACAAGAAAAAAAGTATATGGACATTGACATTTAAAAAAAAAGTGAAAAATGGGACCCTAAATTAATCACCGTGCCCACCATGTATAATTTAGCAATGGATTCTCGAGTAACAAGGAAATAAAATAAATAATTAAAGTATAATAATTTTACTCCTTCAGTCCCAGTTGACCCTTTATCGCTCGGAGGTCTTTTTCAAGACTGAATAAAATCGTCTGGCGTTAGCCAAAACAAAATCAGTAAAATGACACTGGCCGCTAAAGGGTTTACACGAGGGAATTTGATGTTAATTTGAAGAGAAAGAATATTAACTTCTATTTGTCCGTCAGAAATGGACGGAAACCCGTTCCATAGGTAAAATGTTGTTCCCCCCTCCCCCAAGGAAGAATTTAGTATTTTTTTGCTTCGTTCCCCGAAATAAATGTTTTCAAATGATTCATTCGCTCTCACAGAAGCTTTTACTGCGTCGGCTCGCACTCCGCGCGACAGCAATGCTCGATGTATTTCATAATTTGCCTCGTATTCTTAAACGAATTTCCCTTCTTCAGGAACGTTTTCATTAAAACATCTTCCTGAGGACACTCATTTGGCCGTGACGCGAAGGATAAAATATGTTTTTAATAGATGTTCTTTTCATGTTTGTGCCACTGGCATATCGTTCCCCTATTAGGTAAATTTGGCGGAGTTGCTTTGGTTTTTATTTTTTTTAAACATAAACGTGATTATGTTCATTATTTTATAAAACTAAAAACACTATACGCGTTTTTGTACCTTTTACTGCTCCATCAATTTCATTCTCCGACTCAAGATTTGCGTCAAAGAGGATGTGATTGCTCGAGAAAGTGACAGTGATAGTTACACTCGTTACTAGGGAAGGGGCCCACCAAAGTAACATGACGCGTGATATGACAGATGATGATGTGACGAGTGATCCGACGGTCGAGTGACACGAAACGAACACTCAGCACGCCAGTATGACGTGACTTTAAAAAACAACAACTTTCAATCCTGAAAATGTCTTCGTCCGATGAAGTCGTATCTGTTACAGTTAATTTTCTGAATTTAATTAATAGCAACAATAAAAGACGTAGATACTGGGTTCATTCGTACTGGCGTCGTGTCGATGTATTTGAGCACTGCGCTTGCGTTGTGGTTAAAGAACTATCCAATGATGCTGCAATGGCGTAGCAAAATCAGTACATTTGTGTATAGAAACACAATAGTGTAGGCGTATATATGATAATTTCTGTCACTACACTACTCTTATATTATATAATGGACTAAAATTAAAAAATAATAAATAAGAGAACGTAACCATTTTGATGTTTTTTCCATTTGTAAGGATTCTTTTATTTCTGGTTTAAATTTATCGTAGTGCTGGGATTGTAAAATCGGGATTTATTAATGAATATAAAATAACAATTCATAGTTAGGTTTAATAAATGGATCGTAAAAGGCAGGAAATGGGCCTATTTTTAATTTGACAGGCGTACGTGACATGAACCACGAAGCCAGAAAGAATAACAGGCTAGTTTTGTTCATACTTAAATGCAAAAAAAATTCACTTTTCTACGTGAAGGTCAAAATATGATAATAAAAACCCACTCTAATAGACAGAGTTTATTTCCACAACAGTTTCGATGCCCACCGGCATCCTCTTCGGGTGGATACAGAAAAACGAATGAACCAAAAACAAGAGGGAAAACAGTCCAGGGACCATTAAGAAATTCGCACCTAGGTTAGATCCCGTTCTCCCGACACCGGAAGGGCATTTTATTAAAGGGTCCCGCTTATAAGTACATTCGCACAAATTTAAAACTATCTACTTGTTCTATACATACAGATTCTATTATTTTTTTATATAATTATTACATTTATTACGTTTATTATTGCATTATTATTTATTACAGAAATTACAAATTTATTATTACATTGATTATTACATTGTTGTTTATTATACAGAAATTATAAACCGAAAAACGAATGAAAAAGGCGAGAAGGAAAAAATCCAGAGACCATTAAGAGATTCGTACCTAGGTTAGATCGGAAGGACATTTTATTAAAGGGTCCCGCTTATAAGTACATTCAGACAAATTAAAACTATCTTCTTGTTCTGTACATACAGATTCTATTATTTTGACATAATTACTGCATTTATTATTGCATTTATTATTACATTTATGTTTTCAACATTTATTATTATTACCTTTACACTTATTATTACATTTATTTTATTACCTTTATTATTACATTTATTATTATTATTGCACTTACATTTATTTCCACATTTATTACTTTTATTATTACATTTACATTTATTACTATTACGTTTATTATTCCATTTACATTTTACCGGAAAAACGAATGAACCAAAAGCGAGTAAGGAAACAATCCAGAGATCTTTAATAATAAATGCAATAATAAATGTAATAATAAAGGTAATAAAATAAATGTAATAATAAGTGTAAAGGTAATAATAATAAATGTTAAAAACGTAAATGTAATAATAAATGCAATAATAAATGCAGTAATTATGTCAAAATAATAGAATCTGTATGTATAGAACAAGCAGATAGTTTTAATTTGTGCGAATGTACTTATAAGCGGGACTCTTTAATAAAATGCCCTTCCGGTGTCGGGAGAACGGGATCTAACCTAGGTGCGAATTTCTTAATGGTCTCTGGATTGTTTTCTTCTCGCCTTTTCCATTCGTTTTTCGGTTTATAATTTCTGTATAATAAACAAGAATGTAATAATCAATGTAATAATAAATTTATAATTTCTGTAATAAATAATAATGCAATAATAAATGTAATAAATGTAATAATTATGTAAAAAATAATAGAATCTGTATGTATAGAACAAGAAGATAGTTTTAAATTTGTGCGAATGTACTTATAAGCGGGACCCTTTAATAAAATGCCCTTCCGGTGTCGGGAGAACGGGATCTAACCTAGGTGCGAATTTCTTAATGGTCCCTGGACTGTTTTCCCTCTTGTTTTGGGGGTCATTCGTTTTTCTGTATCCACCAGAAGGGATGCCAGTGGGCATCGAAACTGTTGTGGAAATAAACTCTGTCCATTAGAGTGGGTTTTTATTATCATATTGTTCATACTTGTCAATGAAATTGGCCAATCAGGCATAGGTTTGTTTGTCACGTGATACCCACCTCTAGCTTTGCCCAGTCATGTCATTAAAGACAATTTATTTTTCAAATAATGCTAGATCTATATAAGTAAGAGATTTAATATCAGAAAATAAGCCAATAAAGTTAGTTGAATACTGTAGAATAATTAGGAAATTATAAAAACTGTTGAAATCCTGTATTAATTTCTGTCTCTTAAGTTGTAGCTGCAATTATAAATAAAGTGAAGATCAGGTATAAAATGCAAATGGAACAATGAAATCACCTCGATTGAAAGGCAGCGCATCACCAGAGAGAGAGTTAAGAAGTTGAGTCAAGAGGGTCAGGGTAGAGAGAGGGAAGTGAGGCGGAATGCTCTTAAACCCCTACTGGAGTCTAAAATCCTCCTTTCAGGAGTCCTAAAAAAGAGCGATAGGGGGACTCCGTGAATTATTTACAATTTGAAAACATACACACCGATTCATTCATAATTTACTTAAATTTTTTCTCGTTAATGTGACTATTTACAAAATATGATTTTTTTCATTATTGTTTTACTTTGATCCACGAAACGTGTAGTGAGTGCCCGGTGAAAACTAAAGATTCGAGAACTAGTTACACTGCCCCAAAGAGTAAAAGTGGCAACAAGTATCGCGGTTAGGACTGTAGTTCATTTTCGTCTTTTCATTTGTTTATTAGGCCCAAGTTTATAACAACACGTATGCTGATAGTAGGGATGGGCGGATATCCGGCCAGATATCCGGCTTCTGATAAATATTGCGAGTAATTAATGCCTGTTAATTAACTGGGCTAGACTTTTTCATTATAGGAGTGTGTGTGTGTGTGTGTGTGCGCGTATGTACATTTTTCTGAATCTTAAATCGACATTTACTGTATCATAATACTGTATAGTTGGGATGAATGATATTCTTTACAGCGAATGTTCTATAACATTTTATTCAAACTTCAGAACTTGGAACTTAGCTGCTTACAAGGGAACAAGTTGAGATACCCGCGACTAAATGATCATTAAAAGAAATTATTGTATGTCTTGTGGTGGAAAAAAAATCGACTGTAAAATAAGGTATGTCCCCTATAATAGTTTTTATTTCAAAGTAAATTCTGGTATTGAAAGGTGTTCACGTTATTTGATACAATATCAACATATTGGCCACTAATTGTGGGACTAAAGAAGAACATTGATAAGAGGAACCGGTTCAAAAGAAGAGATCACATTCACTAATCACTACCAACTTCAGAAAACACTAATTAAATCTGGTTTCTAGATTACTTTGCAAAATTTTGCTCATGAAATTTTGTTTTTCATAAAAAAGCTGCTTTTCAGCATTTTCTGGAGCCAATCTGTTGCGATTTACTGTATATATTTGTCCTGTAACACTAAATAGGCGTTCTGAACTAACAGAACTTAGAGGTGCATTCAAATATTTCAATACCAATGGTTTTAGTTTTAGAAACTCACTCATACAGTTACAACTTGGAAGATATCCGGTATCCAGTATCCTGCCAGATATTTCTAATACAGCAGTATTTCTAGATTTTGTTTTATAATATGTACTGGTATATTTTTACACTATTCTATTTACAGGATTTGTGTCCTAAGGATCTTTTTCGTTTCATGTATTGTTTCCGATTTTGTTGAAAATAAGATATTTAATGTAGATTTTTACGCTGATTTAAAAAATGTAAGTATTTTTTTGGAGAAATGAGCAGTTCAAAAGTTAGGTTAGGTCAGGTTAACTGAATGCCCGGTTAGGTTAATTGAATACCCGGTTAGGTCAAATGTATGCCCTTAACGATTGGTTAAGTTGCGATATTTTCGTTAAAACTAACGAAAATATCACGACTTAACCTAACCAATCATCAAGGGCGTACAGTTGACCTAACCGGGCATTCAGTTGACCTAACCGGGCAGTCAATTAACTTAACCGGACAGAAAAATGACGGTCGGAATCTATTCACACAAACACTTAGTGACATAAGCCAATATTACTAAAGAATACAATAACTCTTGTATTAGTTTTAGTTGTATTGTTATAGTTTTTGACCTAATACAAAATTACAATAACAAACATAACTTTTGAACCGCTCATTTATCCAAAAAAAAGACTTACATTTTTTAAATCAGCGTAAAAATCTACATTAAATATCTTATTTTCAACAAAATCGGAAACAGTGAAACGGAAAAGATCCGTGTTCTAATAGTCTAATGCTTTTGTAACTGCTATTCAGTAAAAAATCGCGCGCGCGTGTGTGTGTTTGTGTGTGTGTGTGTGTGTGTGTGTGTGTTACTTGAAAGTTTCCTTTTGTAACAAGATGATGTGTGTGTATGTGGAACAGTAACTGCAGTGAGTTTGTAAAACTAAAACCACTGGTATTGAAATATTTGAATGCACCTCCAAATTCTATTAGTTCAGAACGCCTATTTAGTGCTACAGGGCAAATATACACAGAAAACCGCAACAGATTGGCTCCAGAAAATGCGCTACCCAAATCGTCTACAAGAAATTTTAATGATGTAAATCCCGCCGCCCCACAACCAGAAAAGAAAATGTGAGAATAAAGAAGGAACCCCAAATCTAACAGTAGAACTAATTGAAAAAAATCAAAACTAACCTGGTTCAGAAACTTCCTTGGTGTTAGTTCTCATGCCCGATCCTGCGCGGTTTTATTACTATAATCAGAACAATTGGAATTGTACATACAAGCATTCGTGTTGTTGTACAATCGAAACAAAGAGAACATTAAAATCTACATTCATTGCCTTGTACCATGCTAGATCACGACTGACACGCAACGAAAAGTGAAACACGCTCCACTGTCAAATGACTAGCTAGCAACACCGAAGTGACGTAGTTATGACAGTTTGCTCGGTGAGCGTTATCGCATATACTATCTCTCTTGTCTTTTAAACGTGTGATTGGTACTTCTGTATCCGTGTCAGATCACGCATTATGTCATTTCTATGGGACATTCATGACTAAGGTGGCCAGACGTACTGATATGATCAGTACAGTACGTACTGACTTTCAGACAGAAAACAATGTACTGATTGATTTTTTGGTTTGTACTGATTTTATACTGTCAGACTAACGATTTCGTTTTTCTAAAGTTATCGATAATAACTGCAAACATTCATCAAAAATGAAAACTTTGTTTTAATGCTTGCGCGCATTGTTTTCATTGTTTTTGTTTAGATAAAGTTTAAAGTTGGTGACACTGTGATTGAGAGCCTGAGAGCGAGAGGTAGGTTTTGCTCGTCTTCAATTTTTATTACTTAAGTGTTAATGTGATTGTGTAAACTGGCATTAGTAAAATGTGTTGTGAATGTGATAAGCTAAAAAAAAAGTTCTGTGATTCTTTTATGTTTTAGAAGTCTATTGTCAGAGTCATCAATCCATCAAGAAATGTTGGGGTTGAAGCCTGAAATTGGGTTACAAACCATTACATATACATTCCACACGCAATTAACGAGTAGTAGTAATTCAAACTGCATATTTTATTGGTCAGGTTAATAACAAGTACAATTAATATGACTTTTTTTTTAATTACAATTTTATCTGGCGCTCTCAGCGACAAATGTACCTGTGGAAAAGTTGTTTTTCCCTTTGCACCAAAAAGAGAAAAACAGCCTTTTTGCCTCCCTTTGTAGAGGCAAAAGGTATTTTAACAGGATATTGTCAATGTTGACAATATCTTGTTAAAATACCTTTTGTCTCTAATTAACTCTTGTTAATCATGTGCTAATATTTTTTTTTTCTGTCCCGCTGTACGTAGTTATATATTTTTGTCATCTCGCCTTCTCCCTTAATTCCCTGACGACGTGTACTTCTGAATACATGAAAGGTCTTGGAATAATTTTTCTTTTTCCTTGTGGTTTGCATCAACAGCTGAGTTTTGCTGTGCGCCGCCTAACGTCACCGGATCTCGATCGCGGGGCCGATGGATTCGTAGTCAGCGACGCTAACCACTACACCACCGAGGCGCATATATATATATATATATATATATATATATATATATATAATTCGGGCGGAAGTAAAACCAAGGTAACTAAGGTAATATAAACTTGTCTATAATGGACATGCGATTCTTACTCTGTATAAAAGTTTAAACAACTGCATGGAATTTGCGGAATGTAGCGATATAATCGCTAAATTAGTATATGCAACTGCTTGTATCATATAATAGATATCCCTGAATAATGTATACATGAAAGAGATAAGAGATCAATATGTCTTGTTTATTCGTATATTACTCAAATTACATTGCCAGTCATTAGATCCTTAAAAAAGATCTAAAACTACTTTAGTTTTAGTTGAAAAAAGGACTTAAAGTAACATCAATCACATTTAACCCAAATACAGATAAGAGACTGTTTGATTTCACAAAATCAGCTATACTATGCATAACCTACGATGTGAAATCAAGCAGTCGATTACACCTGACAAATTCATCAATAACTCGAATAATGTGAATGTTACCAACGATTAACGAATGACAATTCTAAGAAATCAGTGTGGGAACGATCGGCGATCTTTCGCAGGAGCAAACACAAACTGAAATAGGCGACAAAAACGTTCGTACGTCTTGAAAATAGGAAACTGTGTGTCACTGCCTATTGACGCCATTTCGGCTAATGGTTGTTTGAAAATTGAAATTGAAAGAAAAAATGGGGGAAAAAATTCAATTTCAAAATGAACAATATGTGTATATTACAATACTATCCTAATCCACACAAATATTAAATTTTTTTTATATTTTATAACGAATTAAAATTTTTTTTACATGAAGCCGTACTTTTATTTTGATGTACAAAGTGGTGGGGCATGGCCCTCTGGTCCCCCTATAATACGCCAGTATATATATATATATATATATATATATATATATATATATATGGAAATGTTTTCAAATCGTCGTCATTGCACCCGACCTACCGGTATATGAATTCCATCAAATTGTCCATTTTTCAACGTTATCCTTTTCCATCCTTTGTAGTTTTCAGTTTATATTTTGAATGCGATAAAACTTAAATTTCATACACTTTCATTACGTTCGAAATGGATTTTTGTTTTAAAATCGTATTTGTGTCAGGTGGGAACTACGAATTGTATTCTCGTCGTCAAATTTCATTTAAAAAAATCACCGTTTACAGTTACGGGTCCGATGATGCCTTAGTCCCAGATATTAGTTAATGTATAAATTCTAGAATGGAAATAAATGAAGAGTAAGCCTGTACAGACTTATGGGTTTCATATAGAACTTACGCGATTGTTTTCCACTATAAGATTCATACGGAAAACATTAAGATGGATAATTAGGATTCTCAGTGGAAATTTAGCCTGAATTTCCATATGGCCAAAGAGATTGTTTGAATGGAATGAATATTTGGAAGAGATTAATATCAATGCATAATAATGAAGGATTCTCAAAGCCCTTTGAAGTATCTCAAAGAGGATCAGAGAAGGTTAATATTTTCTTTGAGGCAATTTTGCGAATTTAAAATTTGAAATTGTGTTTGGAAAAGTTAAAATACAATTTTTTCTTTATAATATGCAATTTTATTCTCAAATTGAGAAAGTCTGACGATAAGTTTATAGAAGTTTTTTTTAATAATTTTCAATCATTTTTATTTCAAATAATGTACATTTGTGAATAAAAAAGTAAAATGAGCGGACAAAAAGTCAGTCTTTAAGTACGAACCTCTTTGTGGCATCAGCAAATACTTATGTATTTTCAACCAATCACATACTTTTAACTCTTACACTGACTCCATGGATACGGGATACAGTGTTCCATTTTTGCATACTACGCCTTCACTTTTGTTAGAACTATCAACAAAGATTTTTTTGAGGTGAGTTTCGAATGAGGTAAAAATTTGGTAAAAATATTATTCTGTAATCATTGACGTTCCATTACAGAAATTGAAACAAATTTGTGACATGATGGAAACGCCTCTATCCCTTAAAAACGTAAAACTTGAACGAATTGATATCGCTTCTCAGAAACCTTTCAGTGGCGTGAAGACAACAAATATCGATGGAAAAGAGAATGGCTTCGTTGTTTATAATGTCATTTATATATGAAGTGAGTTGGTTTTACCTCTGAAACAGTTTCGACAGTCTTTGAATTGATAACTTGCATCTAACTTAATTTTTTATAACTTTTTCATCCTTCCTCAAAGTTAGTTTGTCATTATTTTTGGTTATTATTCGTTTTTTGACCCAGTCACACCCAGCTATAACAGCAATATATATTGAATAACCAATCAACGCTGAATAAGAAAATATATATATTATCTTGTGCAAATTTGTATAAAATGTACTTTTTTAAAAAATATATTTTCTACTTTCTATGTATGTATGTATATAAATTTCGGTTGGTTTGTTTATTTGGGCTACCTTTTTTGGACTTTTTTGGAGGATTTTTTTTGGCTACTTGGCTTTTTTGGCTAATTTTTCTTGCTTTGGCTACTTCTTTCTGTTTCTGGTTAGTGTGGTAATTTTCGTTCTACTGGTATGACGTATCAATCTTGTGAACTTGATTTCGAAGACCTAATCCGCCTTGTTGGCCTCGATGAAGATAAAAGTTTAGATATTTTTTCCAATCACGGCATAATTCCGACATCCGTGATTTGCCCTAAATGTAATACTGCCTGTATTTTAAGACAAAACTCGAAGGTGTTTAGGTGCCGTAAAAAAAATGGAAGGATGTGAAATCGTGGGTTTTACGTGCTGGGAATAGACGTCCTCATTACCGGAAATATTTCGCACGATACTTGTTCCTGGCAGAACATCCTACGATTCTACAGTTCTGCATCACTTCCTTACTGCAATTGCAGAACTATATCCTCGAAAATAAGGTGACTGGTTAGGTTAGGTGGTTAGGCTAAGTTAGGTTAGGCTAAGTTAGGTTAGGTTAAGTTAGGTTAGGTTGTGTTTAGCACGAATGCAAACTTTTCTGGTCGATTTTGAGGTGTTTTGCACGAATCTGCCATCCGTTTCCTGTGCAAATGCGTAGTTTTCGAGATGACGATATCTCGAAAACTACGCATTTGCACAGGAAACGGATGGCAGATTCGTGCAGAGCACTTCCAAATTGACCAGAAACGTTTGCTCTCATTATAAAAAGAGACTGGGTCAAAAAACGAATAATTACCTTATTTTTCTAAACTTTATAGTATAGTTTTGATGACATGATAATAGATAAACAATATTTACTGTATTAACAATTTTTATTTATATTTAATGAATATTTTATTTTATATCAATTCAGTCGGACACGGATATTGAGTTTTTCACCTATATATAGCCTGCCCGTGTTCAGTGAAAAGAAGTTTGCGGACCAGTCTGTTCAATAAAGACAAATTGGTACCGAGTCCACTGGCATTCCAGCTATTATTATTAGTATTATTATTGACAGCTCAGATTATTTTTCTAACCAATTATGAACACTTGTTTGAATCTTGAAATTTTCAGTGTTTTTTCCATAGAAATTATTTCCTCGACAGCAAATTTTTTTTCACAACTGTACTGTATCACGTATTCCTCCAATGGCGTACTGGGATCTTTTTTGGATGTCTTTCCCTACATTAAGATGTATTTCCAAACATTTCAAGAAATCAATATTGAACAGTTCCCATAGGGTATAGACACGTGATAACTACCAAACAGATTTAACCTCCATACTACCAAAGTTTTTTGCATCTACCTATTACCAATGGGGGTAGCTAAGTTACCCCATGGGTTTTTTGTCAGAACTTTATTTATATGCTATACAAACTCAATTCTATCTTGAACATATCACGTATTACTTTAGCAAATCATTATTTACTACTTATAGTGCGTGCATTTTACAATAACTAGGGTGTCAATACGTCCCGGTTTTCCATATTTTAAGAGTTATTAATTATATACTACTGTATGCGAATGTGAAAGTATAAGATATGTATTATTCGGTCCTATTCAAAGGAGTGACATAACGAAGGAGTGACATAACAAAGGAGTGACAAATCGGAGATAAAATTCAAAGGAGTGACATAACAAAGGAGTGACAAATCGGAGATAAAATTCAAAGGAGTGACACAAAATACCAACAAAGAAGAAGAAAGAACAAATCCAGAGGGAAGAGAGGCTTGCAACTGTTAGGTTAGGTTAGGTTAGGTTTCTAGTTTTTGAAATAAAATCTTAATTTTAACAATTCTAACAAATTTTGTTTTTTTTAAATAAAATTTTTATAATTATACTCCTTTGAATTTTATCTCCGATTTGTCACTCCTTTGTTATGTCACTCCTTCGTTACGGTATTTATGTCACTCCTTTGTTATGTCACTCCTTTGAAATGTCACTCCTTCGATACAGACCCGTATTATTATATTTAGTATTCATTTACTCTGTTAAAAAGTGTTTTCAAAATAAACCTATAGGGCCGCTATAGGGCATAGATCCGCCCTGTCCCGGTTTCTCCAAGCACAAATCTGGACACCCTACAATACCATCCTCCGCTCAATGAATTTGGCAAACAGGTTTCTTGCAGGTAACACACATGAGTCTAGTTTTTTGACCTCGTTGTCCAAGACAAATCGCACAAATATTTCTCTTTCAGAAATTAGCAAAGAAAATTCATTTATCTGTTTGTGTCTTGGAAAGACTAAAAAAGTAACAAATACCTGAAAGGAAAATTATATACACAAAATATACGCAGAAATATACAGAAAAAATAAGCGTGGGATAAATTCATGACCCCCGTTGGTAGTGGAGAGGTTAAAAGGGGGCAATGGACAAAAATGCGGATATTAATCTGTTTATCAGAGGTGAACCTGTGGCATGAAATTTGTTTTTGTTTTTCTGAAGCACATCCCAACTGTAGTATTTTCGTCTTAATTTGTATTCTGTATTTCAGTATTGCCTCCATGAATCAGACCCAAACCAATTCTAATCCGTTAATGCATGTGTATGTAATTATATATACACACACAGGGTGTTTCAGGAGGAAAGATCAATACTTCGGGAGGTGATAGTATCGGTCATTGTGAGAAAAAAAGTTCATATGAATATGTGTCTAATTCTGAATGGTTACGGAGATAGAGCTGTTTGAATCTAATGCGCGCGCAGCTCTTTCTCCCCCCGCGGTGGTCCCATTCAATGGCCACCAAGGTCTCCAGACCTCTCTCTGTTAGATTATTGTTTGTGGGGGTGGATAAAAAGTCAAGTTTACAAAAGAAAGGTGGATACACAAGACGAATTGCTCTCGCGCATTTTGGATGCTGCTGCCCGCATAAAGGAACGTCAAGATCAACTAAGACGTGCATTGAGGTTGACGGTGGGATTTTCGAAAACGTGTTGTAAACTGTAACAAATTTGTCATTTCTGTATCTGATACCATTCAAAATGCCAATGTTTAAACATTAAATGTTAGAAACAGTAATTGGTTTCTCTTTCTTGATTACCATTAACAATGCTTTTGTATTTGTAGATTCAAACAGCTCTATCTCCGTAACCATTCAGAATTAGACACATGTTCATATGAACTTTTTTCTCACAATGACCGATACTATCACCTCCGAAGTATTGACCTTTCCTCCTGAAACTCCCTGTTTATATATATGATACAACTCAGAATGGTCCCTGAGATAACTTTTTATGTAATACACAGTCTATGCATGGAACAAGGAACCCTTCTGGGATATTAAATCCACTGTTACATAAAAGTTAGCTCAGGGTACAACTCTGAACTTTATGCATTAAACAGATGTATTAAGTGGCTCGAAAAGTGGACACTCAAAGTTGCTAGTAGAGGATTAAATTTAAGATTTTGGCTAAAAATACAATAGTTACCCTTTTTCTTTGATGTGAAGTCAATCCAACGTAAATGCAATGAGATTTTTGGGTATATATTTGGAGTTCTGAATGTAGTTGTCTAGGTTAGCTTTAAAGCCTAGACTCTGCCCAAAGCTGGGTCCTATCTGTTTAGCAGACAGCTAGTGAGGGAAGGTACATTTTGGGGCGGCTTTGTAGTAACCCGTTGCCCGTATTGGGCTTCATTATGAAAAGAAAAACTTTTGTATTTGCCATTTACTATTATTTATTCGGACCATAGTGAATTTAATATCCCAGAAAGGTTCCTTGATCCATGCACAGTCTATGGTTAGCATCACTGACTACGAATCCATCGGTTTCGAGTTTAATTCCCGGAGACGGCAGGCAGCGCGAGGCTCACCCAACTGTTCATCCTTCCATACAATAAAATTGGTTGGTAAATAAATGGGTACTCTGGGTAGCTTAGTGGTTAAAAGGCGAGGTTGCTGATCGGGAGGTCATGAGAACAAGTTCGGGCGAGGATTGTGTAATTTCTGACCACCCCTGGTGGGTCGTGGTTCGGATTCCACGTTAAACGTCAGAATAAAAATTCGGGCGGAAGCAAAACAACCAAGGTTACCAAGATATATATATATATATATATATATATGATGATAAAACCATGAAGGGAAAAGAAACCCTTCGTGTTTTATTCATCATAAATATTTGTGTTACTTTCGTGAAATAATTTTCATATATATATATATATATATATGTGTGTGTGTGTGTGTGTGTGTGTGTGTGTGTGTCCTTCTTCGGGAAAAAAATTACCTTTCCAAGTCAGTAAATCTTTGTAGCTTTTTGGAAGAGAAAGAATAATTAGGTAGATAAACACTGTAATGTGTTCTTAAATTAAATAACGTTCATAGGTTGAAAAACATTGAAATAGTTCAAGGTTTGCGTGACAATTTTCAACAAATAAAGATAACTCACTCGTACGTGATTTAATGCTAATGACTTCCAAAATTATTTAAAAAATAATTGTTAAGGCTTTTCATCAGAGATACAGTAATGTGGTTCAATAAATATTAAAAATCCGGCAATTTACTTATAGAACGAAAGTAGTCCATGGTATTACGAGTTTAAAAGTGAGTTACGGAGTCACAGGTTAATAAAGACCCTAAGATCCAGTCTAGGTTAGCCCAGCAAAGAAATAACGAAGAAACAGAAAAAAGCGAGCGAAAATAAAGTATATTAAGACCTGGTACCGTGATTATACTCATATACGTGTAAAGCTTCACGCAGGAATAGTAGTAGTAATAGTAAAGTATAGACCAGACGGGCTCTGCCTCCTCCGCCACCCACTGAACCGTTGTGAAAGAAGATTTATAGGAAAGTAGGAAAAGTATAATGAAAAGAAGAGCTTCAGAGTTTATTCACACTATGCGTCTCGTGTACTCAATTACGCATTAGAGGATAGTGAAAAATCAAGGATAGCATCAATACTAAATTACTTACCTAATTTACACCATGAATTTTTTTAATTAATTTTAAAATTTATTTATTATGTACAAGAAGTCATCATTTCATCGCTACATCATTTCTACGATGAATGTCAAGGCCATCGTCCCGAGAGACTTATAAAAAATAATTAGTTGGATTGCCATCTTTTGTATTGGAATTATTTAGATGAGAGAGAGAGAGAGAGAGAGAGAGAGAGAGAGAGAGAGAGAGAGAGAGAGAGAGAGAGAGAGAGATTCTACACAAATATTTCGTTATTTTAAACTCTATAGGACTCCTCCCCCACCCACCCCTTCGCCAAAGTAGAATTCATTAACGAATGATTTATAAAAGGAAACTCAGAATTAAAATTAATACCAGACTGTTCCAATGTTCTGAAAAAGAATCTTAAATAATAATAATAATAATAATAATAATAATAATAATAATAATAAATAAAAATAAGAACAACTACTTCTGAAGTAAATAAAGATGGAAAGCTGACTGACATACTGAGTTTACGTATCTTTTTCTTATTGGATCACATTCTTCAAAATTGAGATGGAGAAACAAACCTCGATGCACCTTTTCATATGACAAACTGACACTAGAAAAATATCGGATATTTTAGAAAATGAAGCGTTGCATAAATCTACGAGAAAAAGACTGAAGATTGACACTCCCTAAATTAATTAAGAAAAAGAAAGTGTTCAGAGTCAGACAAAAGAGGGAACAAGAAGAACAAACTCGGACTCACGAGTTAGAAAACTCTCGTCTATCGCAATTACCGGACCATTGTGACAATATGTTAAACGCTATCCGAGTTAATACGAGTTACGATGATAACTTATATACGCGAAGTTCGCAAAGACTTCCGATAAATGTGACCACTGAGTTATACAAAGGGTTGACAAAAGCAAATAGACACCACGATGATTGTCCTCAACAACGAATGGCAAAACTCATCAATGATGGAATGTTTGAACGTGTATCAGCTTTACATAATTAATTGAAAGGGGAAAGCAACACGATTCTAGATATATTCAATAAATCTCTTATTATTTATTGACTTTTATTATCAAGTAAAAAAACTGTATTTAAAATTATTAAAGATCGAGAAGTAATAAATGAGAAAAGTAATAAATGAGAGAAGTAATAAATGAGAGAAGTAATAAATGAGAGACGAGTGAAAACTGAAAACAGAAGAAAATTGCATTTAACGAGGATAAAAAAGTTTATTAAAAAAATGTTTAAAGACACGATAATGAAAAGTCAAACTTGTGCGCATACGAAAATCTTCTCAATGTCGATCGTTTTATTAGTTTAATTTCCAAATTGTTATACCCGCCAATCAGGAGGGTATCATACATTGTAACGTGGGAAAATCTCCCCACCCGTGAGTTTATACCCGCATTTGCAGGTAACCCTATAACCCTATATATATATATATATATATATAGAGAGAGAGAGAGAGAGAGAGAGAGAGAGAGAGAGTTACAAGGAGTTACAAGGAACAGAAGTACCTCGGCCTTGCGGCCCATACCAAGGAGGTACCAATGGCAACGGGTGCCAGGGAAAATTTTCTACACCCTCAAATAGTGTGCAAGATTCGGTCTAACCTTTTCTCGAACAGATCCACAGAAGAACTGTTCACAACTTCTGAAGGTAGCCTGTTCCACGTGTCACAGATCTTATACGTAAGGTAATTCCCACACACACTAGTCCTAAACCGTTTCAAATCCAACTTCCAACCATTGTTGCGAGTTGGGTTATCATTTAAACTGAACATGCTTCTAAAATCGACATTGTTGAACCCGCGTAAGAACTTGAAAACCTCGATGAGTTGACTGCGCAGCCTCCGAATTTCCAGGGAAAACAAATTCAGGGCGCGTAAGCGTCGATTGTAGCCCATATGCCTAACGGAAGGGATTAACTTTGTGGCCCTCGCCTGCACTCGCTCCAGCCTCTCAATATCTTTCCTGAGGGTGGGCGACCAGAACTGCACAGTATACTCCAGGTGCGGCCGAACCAGAGAATTGTACAGCGAGAGTACAATCTCCTTGTTCCGAAATCGAAATTGTCTCCTGATATAACCCAACAACTTCTGGGCTTTCTTTTCCACCTCTACGCACTGTTTGGTAAACTTAAGGTCGCTGCTATTTAGCATACCCAAGTCCTTTTCCAAATCAGTGGCCTCGATATTACTCCCCAACATTGAGTAGTCCGACTTGGGATTGGCGTAGCCAATGTGCATCACCTTGCACTTACCCAAGTTAAACGGCATTTTCCATTTTTCGGACCACTCTCATATCCTACGTAGGTCCGCAAGCAGTTGCTCTATCGCCTCGGGCGTCCCAACATTGGCCCCAAGCTTTGTGTCATCAGCGAATTTGGCGATCCTACTGACGATGCCACCGTCGATATCATTTATGTAAATGATAAACAACAGTGGCCCCCAAAACGGAACCCTGAGGAACCCCGCTAATAACCGAGGCCCAACCCGAACTAGCCCTTTTAATTACAACCCTCTGCGCCTATTCTTCAACCAGTTTCAATCCACCTACCTACTTCCCCACCAATACCCAGCCGCGCACTTTGGCCATTAGCGGCGGTGGCGGTGAGGTACCTTATCAAAGGCTTCTGAAAGTCGAGATAAAGTATATCAACCGCCCTATCTTATCATACTCACTCAAAATGACGTGGAAAAACTCGAGGAAGTTGGTGAGACAAACCTATGCCGTCTAAACCCATGTTGGAGTCTCCAAGCAGCTTGTAGGAATCCAAATGGTCAACGATCCTATCCGCTATTATCCCCTCTAATAATTACCCACAAACTAAAGTGAGACTAATGGGGCGATAGTTCATGGACTTTTCGTGATCCCCTTTCTTAAAGATAGGGGTCACGTTGGCTTCCCTCCAGTCACCAGGCACCTGGCCCGTCTCCAACGATTTAAAAATTGTAACTTTATATTAATTTCATCTAGTACCTTTTAGTTTTAATGCTGTTACATTTTCTTAGCTACTTTTTATAATTTAACTTTGTTACTTTAAATTGTTAAGAAACTTACAATTGCAATTTGTATTTTGCATGTGAATTGGCCTTTTATTGTTTTATCCCTGAAGATGGAATTAGTGTATTCCGAAACGTTGGTACCGATTAAACTTTGAAGAATGTTTATTTTTTCTGTGGCGTGGTTCCTGTTTATTATATATATATTAGTGATGTAGGTCACATCCGCATCCGCATCCGCATCCGCGGAACATCCGCACATTTTCTCGCATCCGCATCCGCACTTTGGACTGCGGATGTCGTGCGGATGATGGGACCGTTGAGATAAAATGTCATTAATAAGCGGAAATTATCAAATTCTACTATATTAATAGAACTAGTTCATTGTGCGCAAAAGTGATGCAAGCGACAAGACGAGAGGCTGTTCTTGTATGAAGTTACTCTCTTGCAACCTACTTAGATCCACGTTACAAAGCTAAGTTATTTTCACCTAGTACATTAGAACGAGTTAAATCATCACTGGCAAAGCAGTTGAAGAGCTTCAATCTCTTGAATCTGTCGCTTCGCCACCCACCAAAAGAATAAAAGTTTCAGTGACAGAACCAACACCTTCAACAAGCAAATCTATCACAGAATCTGTCTCTCAGTTTCTTGAGTCAAGCAGCAATGACGAGACCTACGCGATGTCAAAAGATGTAGTAAAAATGATCGAGAGCTATCACCAGAAAAACGCCTGGCTGCATGTGACAATCATATTAGTTGGTGGAAAAATACGCAGAATATCTATCCATACTTGAGTAAACTTGCGAGGAAACATTTAGCCTGTCCTCCAACAAACGTACCAAGCGAGAGATTATTTAGCAGTGCTGGATTAATATATGATGAAAAGAGAAACAGACTGGCAGCAGAAAAGGCAGAAAAATTAATGTTCCTTAAGCATAACCTTCCTATAATTAAGTTTGAACATTAAACGATGAACATCTTAGTTTACTTTATTTTAATTACTCATTATAAATATGCCTAATAAAACTTTAAACTTAATATAAATAGTTATCAAGCTAATTAAAGATCTCTTTCTATAAGGGTGGAGGTTGGGGAAAGAGGTCGGTGGGGTGCATTTGAGTTGGGTTCACGTCCCGCATCCTGGTAACACAATTAGGTTTCTAATTGTGGCTGAAACTCAACAAAATATAACGAATTTATTGCAGACGAATTCACTAATTGATTTCTATATAGTTAGATGCTTGATATTATTTATATGTTCAGAGAAAAGTACAGGAATTATTGTACAATTAATCAATTATACTACATTATAGCTACAGCTCTCTCTATATAATAACTTATTATATACGTTAAACACAACAAATCTCGAATATATCCTAAAAAATAACGAAAATGTAGACATCCGCATCCGCATCCGCGGTGTTGAAATCAAACATCCTCATCCGCATCCGCGGATGTGAAAAAAATGACATCCGCTACATCACTAATATATATATATATATATATATATATATATATGAAAATTAGTTCATGAAAGTAAATAATATTTATGATGAAAGTAACCACGACGGAAAATAAAGCACGAAATTGCGGTACGTCGACGATATTTTGTGTGTCTGGCCATGAGGCGTGACCTAGATGAATTCCTCGTTCAGTTAAATAATCAAGTCCCCTCCATTAAGTTTACTTTGGAAGTGCAACAAAACAACTCAATCCCGTTTATGGATATGCGTGTGCATAATGAAAGCCCAAGTTTTAAGTTTAGTATCTATTAGAAAAAAACAAACAATTTGTCCTATGTACACTTTTACTCCGGACATTCATCAAGAAAGTCATAGTTTCTTCAATGTTTCTCCGTGCTCTTAGGAATCCCCAGCCGGAATACATGGATGCTGAGTTGGAAAAATCAACAATATTGGAAGTGATTTGTGTTACCCACCTGCTTTTTTGGAATCTTGTCTTAACAAGGAAAAAACGAACCTTCTATCGTGTGGAAAATAACCCTCGCACTTTGTCGAAGAATATTTTAGTACTATCCTATTTTTCCCAGGCTTTTTAGACATTGCTAATGTACTTAAACTTTCAAACATTAATGTATTATTTTCATATGACAATATTGTAACTAATAGATTTCTGCGTAAGGAACGAACTAAAGATCATGAACGGATTTTTTAAACACCAGGAGACCCATAAGTTTACGAGATATAGGTGGAACCAAGTGACAGGAAACTTTGACCAAAAATCCATCATAGATTACTTTATATGCTCAGATAAGAGAATTATTGGAGATGTCAAAGTGATACCAGGGGTTAAATAATGTTATATAATGTTATAATGTTTCAGACCAACAAAGACCCTAGGATCCACTCATGGCTGGTCTACCTAACTGTGTTCGTAATTGTGTATTGTGCATGTCCTCCGTGGTGGCGGAGAGGACCTACAATTTTACGTGGGTTCCGAACGACAAAAACTTTAATTTTACTACCTTAAACTATACCCAATCTATCAACATATCCGTTTAATCGATTTTTAAACATGTTTATAGACGTGCTACTAGTACTTCTACCGGCAAACTATTCCAGCTATTTACTATTCTATGCGTAAAAAAGTTTTGGCAACTGTTGTCTCGAACCTTGTACTTGTCAACTTACACCCGTTATTTCTAGTCCTATTACATTGAGATATTTCGAAAAAGCTATCCCTATCTACGTTATCGAACCCATTTATAATTTTAAAAACCTGGATTAGTTCACCCCTTAGCCTCCTAGTTTCGAGTGTAGTCAAATTTAACTCAAACCTATCCTCGGACGACTTCGACCAAAGCGACGGAATCATCTTAGTTGCTCGTCTTTGAACTCTTTCGATTTTGTCTACAGCTTTGCGCATATGCGATTCCAAAATTGGATCGCGTACTCCAAATAGGGTGGCCAGACGTCCGGCTTTAGGCCGGACAGTCCACCTTTTGAGCATTCTGTCCTCCATCCGGAGCTACCTTGACCCGGACGTTAATTTGTCCTCCTTTTTGGGGTCTGGCAAAAAGGAATTATATGAATTACCTCAGGTACAGTTAAAATAGCGGGTACTGAAGGCCATAATAACCGTTAACGTATTTTTATTATATGTAGTTGGCAACACTGCTGGTAAGCCGCATTTGTTTTCAATTTCATGACTACGAGTCGGACAGTCAGTCTGCCCAAGGAGTAAAAATGAATATTCATTTCTTTCAGTTATATATAGGGTGAACCAAATGTAGGTGGACAGTAAATGATAACGTTTATTTTGAGAATACATATTTAATTTTTTTGTATACTATAATACAAAATAAAATTTAAATAAATTTAGTTATAATATTTAATATAATATAACACAAACACCATAGTTATAATGAACACCATAGTTATAATATAATATAACACAAACCTTATTCAACCTACTGTCCACCTACTTTTGGTTCACCGTGTATATATATGTTTATGATATATATATATATATATATATATATATATATATATATATATATATATATGTGTGTGTGTGTGTGTGTGTGTGTGTGTGTGTGTGTGTGTTAACGTACGGCCACATACGCAGTGTCCTCCTTTTTGGAAATTTGTGGAATGGCCACCCTAACTCCAAATGGGGTCTAACTAATGATTTATAAAGAGGAACTATAATATCGCGCGATTTGTACTCAAAATTTCTAGCTATAAAACCTAACACTTTGTTCGCTTTATTGACCGCTGCTGTACTTTGTTTCGCCACTTTTAAATCACCAGTGACTATAACTCCTAAATCTTTTTCCTGCTCTACGCTTGCTAACTCCTTCCCTGACATACTATACGCAAAATTACCGTTACGCGAACCCAGGGCCGGATTAACCATTAAGCAAAATAAGCCCGTGCTAAGGGCATCAAGGGAAGGGGGGCACCACAGAAATTTTCAGTGCAAAAAAAAATGTAAAAACAAGATTCAGTCATGCTGAACTTTATAAAATAATTGTAGAAGACAATATTGAGTGTGCCTTCCCAAATGTAGAAATTGCCTTTCGTATATTTTTAACATTAATGGTCACAAATTGCTCAGCTGAGCGTTCATTTTCTCAGTTGAAGTATATTAAAATACCAACAGAACAACTATGCAACAAGGCAGGCTGGATGCCTTATCTCTACTAAGTATAGAAGCAGATGTGTTACGTAAGATTAGTTTTGAGGATCTGATCAAAGACTTTGCAATTAAAAAAAGTAGGAGAAAACTTCTCAAATATAAATGAAGTGGAAGTATACAAAAATAAACATTATTTTCCATCTTACTGTAAGTTTTGTTTCATTTCAAAAAATAAAATTTTATTTATGGTTTATTTTGTTTATATTTTGAATTACATATATATGGGGCACCAAAATCTTTTAAGTACTTAGGGCCTCTAAAGGTCTTAATCCGGCCCTGCGCGAACCCTATATGTAAAATTTTGCACTTATCGACATTAAATCTCATTTGCCATGTGACTGATCAATCAACGATTTTGTTCAGATCTTCCTGGATTTTACCTCTATTTTCGTCATTAATCGCCCTACCACCCAACTTCGTGTCATCCGCAAACTTTGAAACCGTACTGACTAGGCCGACATCTAAATCGTTAATATATATAAGAAAAAGCAAGGGGCCCAATACAGAACCCTGAGGAACGCCGCTCGCTACATTAGCCCAAGCCGACTCCGCTCCATCAACGACCACCCTCTGTTTCCTACCTCGCAACCACTCTTCTATCCAATTTATTACTACACCCCTTAGCCCAAGACGACTCCGCTCCATCAACGACCACTCTCTGTTTCCTACCTCGCAACCACTCTTCTATCCAATTTATTACTACACCCCTGATTCCATGAGCCTTAGTTTTTTTCAATGAGTCGTTTGTGCGGTACGGTGTCAAGCGCTTTTTGAAAATCTAAATACACTACATCAACCGCCCGATGACTATCGTAAACTTCAACCACGCTTTGAAAAAATTCTCAAAGATTAGTTAAGCAAGATTTGTTTCGCCTAAAACCGTGCTGCGTATTTCTAACCAAGTTATGCAATTCTAAGTGTTCGACTATACGATCCCTAATTATTGATCACAGTAGCTTACCTACAATAGATGTTAAACTGAGTGGCCTATAATTTCCCGCGGCACCTTTATCGCCTTTCTTAAAGATAGGTGTTACATTTGCTAACTTGAAATTATCTGGTACGCACCCCTCAGAAATAGAAGCATTAAAAATCTTTGTTAGCGGCACAACAATGCTTTCTTTTAATTCTTTTAGTTGTATGGGATATATGGAATCCGGCCTCGCTGATTTACGCATTTTCATTTTATCAATATAGCGCATTACCTTCCTTTCGCTAACCACAATATTATCCAAAGTATTACCATTATCAAAAAGTATTATGTCTGTGACCGTAGGGATATTCGTTACATCTTCTATAGTAAAAACTGACGTAAAAAATTCGTTTAGCAAGGTAGCCATTTGCTTGTTTTCAGAAACTAGCTCTCCGTTTACATTTTTCAATGGACCCAAGACACTTTTTACTGGATTTCTATTGTTGACGTATTGAAAAAATCGCTTGGGGTTTTCTTTGCCGTCACGAGCTATGGAGATTTCAAATTTGTGGACCATTTTATTACACTTTTTGCTTCACGCCTTAGTGATATGTAGTTGTTTCGTAACCACAAATTGTCTTTATCGTACTTATATAGCCTATAAGCTCTATCTCTACTCTTTATAATATCTCCTACTCTAGAAGTAAACCACAAGGGCTTGTTGTTTACTTTCGCACGTTTAATCTTGTACGGTACACATTCCTCATTTATAGTCATAAATACTGTTTCAAACGATTCCCACATTAGTTTTGCATTGAAGATCCCCATTTCGTTTTCCTAATTGACGTGTGACAATTCATTTCGAAATTTATAAAAGACTGCGTGCTGGAAGTTAGGAATTTTAGTCGAGTTAGCTGGTTTCGAGTGACTTACTGAGAGGACAAACTCTACCATATTGTGATCGCTATTGCTTAACGGTTCTATTACTTGAAGATCCGTGATTAGCCTATCATCCGTAGTTATTACTAAATCTAAAATACGTTAGACTCTGACCACAGATTACTCATAGCATTTTTGAAAATGCAGAAAATAGTAGCAACAAAAAAGGAGAAGAGGAAGGTAATTAAGACAAAGAAACTGCAGGATGAGAACATCAGAGTCAGATTCAGGAAAGAACTTGAAAGAAACATAGCTGAGATGGAGGAAAACAATGAATAGGAAACCGTGAGAGATTGTGCTAAGAGGGTTGCGGAGGAGACTTTGGGAACTGAGTGGGTTGGGGGAGGAAGAAGACATACACCATGGTGGACAGACGCAGTGAGAGGTGCAGTAAAACAGAAAACTATAAAACATAGGAAGTGGTTGAAGCAACGTACACAGGAATCAAGACGGGAATATGTACAACAAGCAAGAAATGAAGCTGAGAGGGAGGAAAAGGGCAAACAAATGGCAATGAGGGAATTGGGAGAAAAGTTGAGAGAAGATGAGAAGGGAAACAAAAATCTGATTTACAGCCTTGCAAAATCTTATAGGAAGAAAAAGAAAAAGTATACAGTATTAAAAATGAAGCGGGAAATGTGATAGGGGAACCTGGAGCAATTAATAGAAGATGGTCAGATTATTTTAAAGATCTATTGAATGGAGATCCAAAAGAAGAAGTGGAGGAAGCAGATGAAATATACCAGGAATTAGCAGAACAGGTAATTATTACCAGAGAAAAATGGAAGAGGCTGTTAATAAAATGAAGAATGATAAGTCAACGGGAGTGGACGAGTTTCCGATTAAAGTTATAAAGGAGGGAGGCGAAGCCATGAAAGAAAAAATTCGAAACCTGTTGAATAAATATTGGAGAGAAGGTCAAGTCCCCGGTGATTGGGGAAAAACAATCATCGTTCCAATATATAAAGGAAAGGGTGACTCAGGTAGATGTAAGAATTATAGGGGAATATCGCTTATTAATCATATAACAAAACGTTATGAAAGAATAATAGAAAAAAGAGCAAGGCAACTAATTGAAGCAAGGTTGGGAGAGGAACAGCATGGTTATCGGAAAGATAGAAGTACGTTAGATCTTATTTTTGGCCTCAGTTCTGTTGTAGAGAGAAAAGGCATGGGAATTTAATACTAACATCTATGTAATATTCATAGATCTTAAAAAAGCATTCGATACAGTGCCTATAGGAAGAATGTGGAGATGTTTGGAGGAGATTTCTGGGGTAAGGGGGACACTTCTTGGGGCTTTGAAAAGTTTGTATTAAGTTAGCGAATGCAAAGTAAGGACTGGACACAAAAATGATGAGTGGTTTGAAGTAAGAACAGGAGTGAAGCAGGGCAGTGTTATGTCACCACTCCTGTTTATAGCCTACATGGACACAGTAATTGCAAGTTTCAAGCGACGTCATGAAATAAATAATAATAATGGAATAATGGCATATGCGGATGACACAGCATTCTGGACGACAGAGAGAGAAGATATAGAACAAGCTTTAATTGAATGGAATGAATGTTTGAAGGAGGGGGGAATGGAAATGAATGTAGAAAAGACAGAAATATTAAGTGTATGTCGAAGAGAAGAAGGAGAATTCGGAGTTCAAATAGGAGATAAGGAAATAATAAATGTTGAAAAATTTAAATATCTAGGGAGTATGTTTACTAAAGAAAGCGGTAATATACAAGAAATAACTGAAAGAATTGCAAAATTTAGTAAAAATGTCGGAATGTTATACCCGCTACTGAGAGATGAACATATGCCCCTTGGGACTAAGAAAATAATCTTCGAAACAGTTTTAACACCAATACTGATTTATGGGTCGGAACACTGGAAAATGCGCATGGCAGATCGAAGCAGAATTTAGGCGGCAGAAATGAGACCGTTGAGGACTATTCTGAGAAAGACGCGAAGAGATAGGATAAGGAATGAAGAAATAAGAACCAATGTGCGGGTAACGCCGATTTTGAGAAAAATCGACGCTGCCAAATTGAGATGGTTGGGCCACTCGGAGAGAATGGAGGAGGTAAGAACTGCGAGGAGGTGCTGGGAGTGGAGACCAGCGAATGGCAGAAGACCGCGAGGGAGACCGAGAAGGAGATGGAGGGACGAAGTGGAGGAGAGCTTGCGAAGATACGACTTGCCCAGCGTGCAAGAGCTCGAAGAAACGGGAGTGCTGCTAGACAGGGCGGAGTGGCGAAGGAGGCTGGCTCCACTGACAGGCTGACTAGCCTAGCTGGGAGCTGAAGAATTGAATTGAATATTGTGGAAAATGTCATAATAAAGAATAATCTATAAAATTGGTTGTAAACAATGTGACTCCTTTTACACTGGACAGACGGGAAAAGATTTGGACACGTGTGTAAAACAACGTTAAGATTCCATTATAAAGGGACAGTCGTCCAACGGCCTTTTTGTCCATTTGTCAGAGTGTCCCACTGTATTGACTGGAATAATTCTTCAATTTTTTAATAGAAACATTCTTGAGTCTACCATTATTCAACGCGCAAACAATTTCAACCTTAGCCAGAGCCTTTTTCCGCTCGATCCTGTTATTTTGGATTAATTCAGAACAGATTTAGATTCTAAAGAAGGGCAAGACGCTAAAACTCTGGTATCTTTTCCACTGTGAATTGTATGCTCCTCCTAAATATTTTCTGCGCCAATCATATTACTTTTGTTTTTTTCTTTGTGATCTATATATAGTTTTCAATCTTGTGATTAATTTCAGTGTTCCTGAGGATGTCATTAGACGAAAGCGCTTGAGCACTATTTCGTGTTTTTTTCCTTCGTGGTTATTTTCATCATATATATGATACACACAGATCGTGCATGGAACAAGGAACTCTTCTGGGAAAATTAAATCCACTATAGTCCGAATAAGTAATGGTAAATGACAAACACGATAGTTTTTTTTTCATGATGTTAGCCTGACGTGGGCAACGGGTCACTCGCAAAGAGGTCCCAAAAATATAGTTTCCCTCACCAGCTATCTGCAAAGCAGATAGGATCCAGCTTTGGGACAGGATCTAGGGTTTAAAGCAGCCTAGCCCCACTATATTTAGAACCTCAATATAAGCAAAAGACTCGTTGCATTCACGTCGGATTGAATACATCGAAGAAAAAGGGGTAACTATTACTGTATATTTTTAGCCAAAAACGAAAACTTAAACCTCAACTGGCAGAATCGTCGGGCTAACATCATGAAAAAGAAAAAACTATAGTGTTTGTCATTTATCATTACTTATTCGGACTATAGTGGATTTAATTTTCCCAGAAGAGTTCCTTGTTCCATGCACGGTCTGTGTGTATCATAAAAAAACAACATCAGGGAACCATTCTGAGTTCATTCCCATCATCAGAGCTGGGCAATAAATACATTGAATGTATTTAAATACTAAATACTAAATACATGGGAGAAATGTATTTAAATACTAAATACTAAATACATTTTACGAATGTATTTAGATACTAAATACAAAATACATCAATTGTATTTAAATACATTTGTAAATACATTTTAAATACATACAAATTTTAACATATGCATTCACTAATTCATGCTTTGATAAATTTCTACTTTAGGGGACACGGTGAATTTCGAATAAATACACCACTCGATAGATCAGACGATTTTAAAAGCTTTTTCATCAATGAATTTCCATCGCAAATTGGATTGATTGCAACGAGTTAGTTACACAGGCCCACTTAAGGCAGAGCCGTTTTGTACGATTATTCGGTCAATTTGAAGATATTTTTTGATGTCTAAAAAAACACTTACCTTCAGATGAGTGTACAGATTCGTTGTAGCATTGCTTGCAGCAGAGACTTCGTGTTTACACAGCAAGCAGGTGCACTTTACCTTATTACCGTCTTTAGATTTAATTTTAAAGTATTTTCCATCAAACAGAGGGTGCACTAAATTGTTATCTGCAGATATATCACTGTTTGATTCACCGGATTTGCTTGTTGAAGCCATGACACGCACACGATAAAGAAATCAACCACTTTCGACTAAGAGTGGCACACAACTGATTGAACTGACACGTTGAAACATGAACCATGCTGTACTACACTGTCGACGCGTCGTACTGTGCTAGTACAGAACGTGTATTAAACCAGTAAAAGTATTTACATTTTTATATTTTGAGTATTTAAATACATTGTATTTAAATACTCATTAAAGTATTTAAATACTATATTTAAATACATGAAAAACAATGTATTTATAAATGCAGTTCTAAATACACAAATGTATTTAAATACGTATTTAAATACTGCCAGCTCTGCCCATCATGAAACGGACATGTTATGTCCCTTGAAAAGTGGACGTTCAATTCTGCCAGTTGAGGTTTAAGTTTTGGTTTTTGGCTAAAAATATAATAGTTAACCCTTTTTCTTTGATGTATTCAATCCGACGTGAATGCAACGAGTCTTTTGCTTATATTGAGGTTCTAAATATAGTGGGGCTTGGCTGCTTTAAACCCTAGATCCTGTCCAAAGCTAGATCCTATCTGCTTTGCAGATAGCTGGTGAGGGAAACTATATTTTTGTGACGTCTTTGCGAGTGACCCGTTGCCCACGTCGGGCTAACATCATGAAAAGAAAAAAACTATAGTGTTTGTCATTTACCTTTACTTATTCAGACTATACAGGGTGGGCCGTAAGTTTCCATACATAGGAAAAATTAAACGTTTGTTTTTATGTTTCAGATACCCTAAGAATATGCGTTTGACGTAAGATCTTGTTTACTGATGAAGCAAATTTTTACGTCAATGGAGAGATTAATCGGCAAAACATACGTTATTGGAGTAATGCTAACCCTAACTGGCTGAGTCCGACGAAGATGCAAGGTGCCGGTAAAGTGATGGTGTGGGCCGGGATATGGGGTGACAGAATTATTGGACCAATTTTTGTCAGTGGAAATCTTAATGCCGAAAGGTATCTTAACATGTTGCAAGAAGAGATTTTCCCATCCCTGCTAAACGAGGAAGGTAACTTCCCAGTTTACTTCCAGCAAGATGGAGCTCCACCTCATTATGGTCTTCACGTGCGTCGGTATTTGGATCAGCAGTTTCCGGATGCTTGGATTGGTCGGCGTGGTCCTGTGGAGTGGCCTCCCAGATCCCAGATCTCACCCCCCTTGATTTCTATCTTTGGGGGCACTTGAAGGCCATGGTGTATCAGGAAAAGATACGAGACATAAATCATCTAAAGGAACGTATCACCAACGCCATTACAAGCATAACGTCAACTGTGCTAAGGCTGTTCATCAACAGTGGGGAACACGTATTGAAATGTGTTTTCAAAACAATGGCAACCATGTAGAGCATATTATATAAATAAAAATGGTTGTCCATAAAAAAAATGTTTATTTTTCCTATGTATGGAAACTTACGGCCCACCCTGTAGTGGATTTAATTTTCCAGAAGAGTTCTTTGTTCTATGAACAGGCTGTGTGTATCATAAAAAAACCTCATTCCCATATATATATATATATATATATTATTATATATTAATATATATATATATCTATATGAATAAACCACGAAGAAGGAAACACAGAATGGTGCTCAAGCGCTTTCGTCTAATGACATCCTCAGGAACACTGAAGTGCATAAAGAGTTACAGCCTATATATACGTTACAGAATATATATGCAATAAACCGCGAAATAAAAATTAAAATTAAACATTAAAAGATTGTGGGAGGAGCATACAAATTTGTAAGGAAAAACTACCGATTTTTAGCACTTTTGCCCGAATCCAACACAAGATCAAATGAATTGTTTCCAACCAATGTTATAGTTAATTAAAAAAAATAATAAATTGAAAAATAAAAATAAAAATAAAACTTATAAGAGGAGCATACAAATTTATACTGGAAATCTGCCCAGGTTTTAGCTCTCTGCCCTTCTTGTCTAAGTTCGATATATATAAAAATAAATTGAAAAATAAAAGTTATTAGAGTAGCATACAAGTTTACCAAAAGTTTAGCGTTCTACCCTTCTTATCTAAATCCGTTCTGAAGGAATTCAAAACAACAGGATCGAGTTGAAAAATACCTTTGCTTATGTTGAAGTTATTTGTAAGTTGGATAATGGCAGACTCAAGAATATTTCTATTAACAATGTTGCTAGAGTGAAACAAAACTGAAGCATTATTCCAATCAATACAGTGGGATAACTCTGACAAATGGACAAAAAGGGCACTGGACGACTGTCCTGTTCTAACGGAATATTGATGCTGTTTTATACGTGTGTGCAATCCTTTCCCGTCTGACCTATATAAAAGAAATCACATTGTTTACAACCAATTTTATAGATAATGCCTGAATTATTGGTAGGGCTATTTTTTACTATGATATTTTTCACAATATTGTTATATGAAAATACTACATTAATATCCAAAGTTTAAGTACGTTAGCAATGCCTAAAAAGCCCGGGAAAAATGGAAGTACTAAAATATTCTTTGACAAAGTACGAGTGTTATTATTCACACGACAGAAAGTTCGTTTTGCCTTGTTGAAACAAGATTCCATAAACTCAGATGGATGACACAGATCACTTCCAATACCGTTGATTTTTTTCCAATTCGGCATCGATGTATTCCGGACTGGCGATCCTAAGGGCGCGGAGAAACATTGAAGAAAAAATGACCTTCTTAGTGGGGGTGTCATGTCCCGAGTAAAAGTGTACGTAGGACAAATTGTTTTTTTTTTCCGATAGATACTAAACTTAAAACCTGGTCTTTCCCTATGTACACGCACATCCAAAAACGGAATTGAGTTGTCTTGTTCCACTTCTAAAGTGAACTTAATGGAGGGGACTTGATCATTTAACTGAAGGAGGAAGTCATCTAGGTCACGATTCATGGGCCAGATACACAAGATACTCTCGGAATGTAAGTAATTTCGAAAAACTCCATATAAATATTGGAGAGGAGGGGCGACAAGGGGTTGCCCATGGCCATCCCAAAAACTTGTTGATAATACTCGTTATTGAAAGTGAATTTACAGTCTTTGATGCAAAGCTTAATGAGTTCCAAAACAATGTGTGCAGGTAGTGGCAGGTCATACTTATGTAATTCTCGGGAGAGAAAGTCAAGCATATCGACAATCGGCACTTTTGTAAACAATGAACAAACGTCAAAACTGATCAATCTATCGTTGGTTTCAGTACGTGCATTATTCAATTTTTCAGTAAGATCCATGGAATTTTTTACACGTGAATCAGAGATAGTTCCGAGAATGGGGGACAAGACTTGACAAGCCATTTGGAGAGTTTATAAGTAATAGAGCCCACCGAGCTAATAATAGGGCGTATAGAGTTGCCAGGTTTGTGGGTTTTAATATGACCGTAAAGGTAGGGCAGAGAAGGTGAAGTGGACATGAAAAGCGGAATTAAGTCCTTATGATCTTTGAGAATGCGTTTCAAGCCACTATTAAATGATTTGATAGCGTTATCCTGCGGGTTCTTCCTAAGTTTGCTGTATGTGGCGGGGTCCTGGAGAAGCTCGTTCATCTTTCTGATGCAGTCCAATTTGTCCATAATAACTATGATGTTAGCCTTGTCTGCTTTAGTAATATGGAGCTCCCCATCTTTTTTTAATTGTGAGAGGCTATTGCGAAAACGTTTAGGAAAGTTATCTTCGTAACTACTATTCGCCGCACTATAAACAAGGCCTTTAACTATGTTAAACAAAGACTGAGGGAGATTACACTGTTTTTCAAAACAAGCGAGACCGTAACAAATTTGTAAAGCCGAAGGTTTTTTAACAATAAAAAAGGACATACCATATCCAAGGGCTTTACAAATTTGTTACAGTCTCGCTTGTTTTGAAAAACTGGCGGGTCACATTAATTTACAAAAGTTGACTCCTACAGGCCTAAAGGACGTCATCCCTTACTATACGCTACTATTATGTAGGGGCCTAATTTTACTGTCTGTCATCCTGAAGTTGTACTTTGTGTGTTGTAGATTTTCATTTAAAAATACCTTAATAATTACTAGTTAGTTCATTATATAATGGAAGCAGTTACACATACACAAAATTTGATGTCTGAGTATCCAAATGACGTGTTTACCTCCCAATGTAGGATTCACGTCTCCACAAAAACTCGAAAGGATTCGTTGCAAGGAAAACCCACAACAGCAAAAATAAAGAGAAACATCTATTTTCTTTAGCCCAAATCCAACAACAAAACATTGAGGCGTTTTCTATGCTTCAGCGGTGAACAATTTTATCTTAGCTTTCACACACACACACACACACACACACACACACAATCACAAATATGTATGTAATATGTTAGCATTTTTTCGGTGCACTTTTAATGAGCGTAGCCTCGCTTTAATTGAAAATTCTGAAAGTTATTTAAAAGGGTGGAAATTAAAAACAAAACCAAAGACCTTAATTTAAATTGGTAATTGGCAACACGTTTTGAATTGTTAGGCAACGATGCCTCATCAAGTCAAATAAATGATTAAAATTAGACAGCTGTATATACGCTATATACACCGTGCGGTAAGGGATCGACCGGCGAAACTCCTACCAGGTTCAAAACACAGCAATAGAAGAAATCGTTCTCAGACATATATCATATGGAGAAGCAACGTCAGCGATGGAATCTTAATAATGAACATGACGAACCAGGATACACTTCACCCTTGTGATAACCGATAAAAACCTCAGGTTAGCTTCGGCCACGATTGCATTCTTTGTAGTGCAGTGAACTTCAATATGATATACCTCGCTCTCGCGCGTGAAATGGCACTTTCATTGACTGTCTGCCGTGGACTTTGGCTGGACTCGAAACGGTCTATCATACGGCTCCAACTAAATGAAGAAAAGTCATGTAATCGAATTGTTCTCAACATAATCGCGATGTAATTGAGTACAACTTCCGTTCACAACAACATTTTGGGAATATATGATAGTGTATTGTTTCAAAAACCACAATCCTTAACTGATGCAACAGAACATTAATAATTATAATGCATCAAATCCACATCCAAAAAATATATTTATAAACACGAACAATAACGAACGAGTAATAAATAAAATAGATAGAATTTGCTTAAATAAGAATAACGAAGAAAATGTGACAAAAGCTCTTAGTGTAGGACACGCGTTGCCTTTCAACTGCTCCTTCCTACTCCTACTTCTACTCCTCCTGAACCTCCATCCCCTCGCTCCTCCTGCCTCCTCCTACTTCCTTCCCCATAACTTAAATACAACAACACTGAGCTTAATAGGAGCTCCGCGAAAGCACTGAAGATATTGCAGGCAAATCGCGCCCTAAGAGCCACTTCCAAAGCGAGATTTACTTCTCTTCAACGAGACTTAAACACCATTTCTCATTCGATGAAGAAAAAGCGAATTTAAGCCCAAAATTGCCTTTCGATCCTCGAAGAGATTTCGACAATGTGAAAATGATGCCCAGGATCAATTTCGAAAATTATTTTTCCCCATTTCGGCTTTTTTTAGTTTTGATTTTCTTGTTCTTTTTTTTTTTTTAAGAATTTTAGTTGTGTTGACAAAAGTCGTTCAGTTTAGAAAAGAATTTGTTTCCTTCGTCATTACTCAAGGCTTTAGGGAAAGAATCTGGAGAAAACATTTCAGTCATGGAATGGTTACGTGGGTCGAGCGAGACTAAAACAAATAATTAGCACCTTTCTCTCTCTCTCTCTCTCTCTCTCTCTCTCTCTCTCTCTATATATATATATATATATATATATATATATATATATATATATATATATTTGCATGTGTTTGTGTTTGTGACGTTTTTAAGCGAACTAAAGTAATTCAATAAGTGGAACGCGCGCGTGCGATAATTGATTTATTTGCGCATTAATTGGAATAACGAAAGAGAAATGAAGTAGATTTCGAAGAAGAGTCAAAATATGAATCCGAACCCCCATCCATTAATTTCTGTGGAGTCAAATTCCATTCTTTCGCACTTTACAATTTTAGTCGAAGCGTGATTCTCAGAAGAGTTTTATAGAATTTCACTCCCTACGATATTCGGTTTTACAGTGTATATATATATATATATATATATATATATATATATATATACACCCACACACCTTTGGTAACCTTTGGTTTGCTTCCGCCCGCATTGTTCATTCTGACGAAGGTCAAGCTTTTCACTCCACCTTAGATTTACAGTTTAACGTGGAATCCGAACCACGCCCCACCACCAGCCCAGCGTCTTTACCACTAGGCTACCCAGGGTACCCATTTATCTACCAACCGTTTTCTTTATTGTGTGGAAGGATGAACAGCTGGGTTTTGCTGCGCGCCGCCTGCCGTCACCGGGTCTGGATCCCGGGGCCGATGGATTCGTAGTCAGCGACGCTAACCATTACACCACCAAGGCGCATATATATATATATATATGTGTGTGTGTGTGTGTGTCACAGGAAACATATATTATTCTTGCCTCTTTTTTATAATTAATTTAAAGAAGACGGTCTTGAACCGCAGAGGTAACTTAAGAAAATTGCATCTCTCCACAAAATATTTTCGTCTTCATAACATTTTAAGGACTGTAACCCTTTTTTAAGAGTTCCTTTTTGAAGAATTAATGGTTATATCTTACGTTACATGATTTAATACTTCTTTTAAAATTCTTTTTAAGTTAAAAAGATATAAAATTCTTTTGTAATTGATAAAAATAACCCTAAATATTGTTTTTCATTACCACTAAAAATAATTGTATTATATACTCTGAAAGAATTCTAATAGAGTTCTTCACTATTTTATAGAACAATTTATTTTCTGGAAAAATAAAGGTAAACAAAGCTTTTGGAGTTCTCAAATAATTCTTCAAGATTACGATGTTAGAAGCTTTCTTTAAAGATTTCTTATTGTAATTTTTATTTACGACATGTTTTATTTCATTTTTGCGCACAAGGAGAACATTTTATGTAGTTCTAGAAGACTTATAGCACCAAGTTTTCTAGAACTCTAGAAAAACTCCGCAATGTTTCGTGGGTCATTCTCTCCAGGCACAATCCCTTTATTAAAGGGCGAGGCAGATAGCGCCTTTTCACCTTTTCTCTTTCTTGAGAAAATGGATCGTGTCGAGAACAGGGTACCGTGTCTGGCCCTTTAGAAATACAGGGACTGCACTTGTGGTGGATGAGAAGGAGACGCAACTTTCTTAAGCCACCTTTCGGAATAGAGAGCATGTTTATTTTTAAATAAAATAAGACTTTTCGAAAACTGTTTTGAATACGAGTAATTTGGATGAGATGCCAATGAGTATTTTTAGCCTTTTTTTTATAAGTGAAATCTATTTTTTTTCATTATTTCAAAAGAAATTAATTTTGCTGCAAAACAAAAATTCACTTCCCTTATTTAACTCTTAATCCCTACCTATTATAAAAGTTACGCTAACAATACCCGGAGTATTGGGTACACCAGTACCCCGGTTAGGGTTTGAGGGTTAATAACAAGAAATAATTAATGAAAAATTGCATCCATTTAGGATCGAAAAAGTCGTTCAAGCAACATTTCTTTTAAAAAATAAAATGTTTAATAGTGCCGATAATGAACGCTGGGAAAATGAAGATTCACACTTTCATTTTCCTATATATTTTTTAACACTCCTATGCATTCACTTTTTCTTTTATGACAGCAGCATCTGGAGTGAGATCCAGGGGCGCATTTACAGTGTGCGGGGCCTTGGGCAAACTATTTCTCGGGATGTATTATTTTAGTGTGTTAATGAATAACAATATTTTGTAATGCACATAATAGATATATTTTTTTAACACACACAAAACACATGCGGAAGCCATTCGGCTTATTAATTTGATATTAAAGACTATAACTTAACTATGTACACATACAGTGTATACAGCTACACTAGTAGGCTACACAGTTGTAATGCACTTAATAAACATCTACACAGTTATTGTAATGCACTTAATAAATAGCTACACAGTTGTAATGCACTTAATAAACAGCTAAACTGTACAGTAGGGTGTCCCAATTTTCTTTCTTAACACGACCTGACCACTCGTGTCATTCCCGGATGTGGTTTGGGCTAAAGCATTGGCTGTGTGATTTTCAACTCGATCAGATGATATTTAGAGGTCCCGACGTTTGATGACTTTGTTTTTGGTTTTCAGAATTGATCATTATGGCGTTGACAAGATCAAACATCAAGTTGTGGCTTCTTGAGAGGTCTCCGATAGCAGAGCTGGCTAAATCTCGATTACCAAGTAATATGGACGTGTTGCTCCTTTTCTTCTTCCATCACCGCGACCAAAAGAAGACAGATTCCAACAGTGTCAAGGCTGTAATATCGGCTGTATTAGAAATCTGGGCTAGAGCCAACTCGAATCTGGCAACAACCTCCGTTCGTGCCTCGACTAAACTGAAAGCTTTGGTTCAGAGGTATCGAAATTTGCATAAAAACAAGAACAAGACTGGAATGACTTACAATATGCAGCGGGATGTATTCTTGGCTGATATGGAGGATATTTTTGATGTCGCCCGCTCAGACGTTCTGGACCGGGGAGATATCCCTCTTGAAGACAAGGAATTCCTCATTTCCCAAAGGGCAGATCGACATACGAGTTACATGGGAGGTGAAGATAGAAAATATAATGCAGCCACAATGAAAAGACAGGAAATGGAAAGAGCTCTTGAGCGGGCACACCGGCGTCAAACGGAGGAGGCTCTAGCTGTAGGAGTCACAGAAGAGGCTACCGTCAGCAGTTCTAGCACATCGTCAGCTGACAGTGGAAACGAAGCCGTCACTTGTGGACTTAAACCTTCGAAAGCTCCCAAACATGACAGACTAAAAGAAAGTCTGAGTGATCTTGACCTGGCAGTAACTTGGGATCGCGAGGGCCTTTCTGTTCGACAGGCAACATCAGCGTTTGCTGCGACTGCAAAATCCCTAGCTCTCGGTCTTGACAGTGTTCCATCAAAGAGCACGGTTCACCGCTTCCGACAAAAGGCCCGTACAATGATAGGGACCAATGTTATTGGCCACCTCGAGCAGCTTCCACCTCGACTGCAGATCCACTGGGACACAAAGATACTCACTGACATCGAACAGGAGGGTAAGTCAGTCGATCGGATTGCTGTTGTGGTGACTGGGGATAGTGTGGAAGAGCTATTAGGAGCACCGAAAATAATAGACGGCACAGGACAGCAAATGGCAAGCGCAGTCCATCAAGCGCTCACCCTAGTCGGAATTGAGGACAAGATCATAGGCATGGTGTTTGACACGACGGCATCAAACACAGGGATAGTGCAAGGTGCGTGTGCGCGTTTGGAAACGGCATTGGGAAGATCTCTTTTATGGTTTGCTTGCCGTCATCACGTTCACGAAATGATTCTGAAGGATGTCTTCGTCGTGTGCCTAGGAACACCACCAAGTTCTCAAATCCCACTTTTCAGGAGATTCAAGGAGGCCTGGCCATCAATGAACCACTGTTAGTTGGATGCATTTGACAAGGACGAGGTGGCTAAAGCCTTCATAAATGACAATGCTTGCCTTTCACAAATGCGACTTGAGGTAATAGACTATCTCCGCGATGCCCTAAGAAGTGGTAATCATCCTCGAGAGGATTATGAAGAACTTCTTCGAATGAGCCTCTTGTACCTCGGAGACGACGTAGGACGTTACGTTACAAGCTTCGGCCTCCAGGGGCTTACCATCAGGCCAGATGGATGGCCAAAGGTATTTACTGCCTGAAAATAGCATTACTGCAGTCCCAGTTCTCCGAACTTCGTCTCCAAGAATTGCAAGGGGTTCGCCGTATGGCTCTCTTCGTGAGCCTTGTATACGTGCGTCACTGGCACGAGGCTCCCATCGCCATCAAATCCCCCAAAAATGACGTTAGGCTGTGCAATCTTCTTGTAGGTTACCCTGACAAGGACGTTGGAAACACAGCTTACCGGGCTGTGCTCCGTCATCTGTGGTATATCTCGGGGACTTAATCTGTCTTGCACTGTTTGATGACAGAGTTGACGACAATGAAAAGCGTAACATGACGGCTAACCTGAAAAAGCGCCCCGGGAAAGGACTCAAACGGGTCCAAGGCAAGGGACTGCAAGTGGATGGCCGTTTAAGTCCGTGGGTGACGAGTCGATCCACCACACTCTTCCAGTTTCTCCAAGTTGAGCCCACGTTCCTCACCAAAGACCCTGAAACATGGCCTACTGACGAAAACTACCGTCTGGCAAAGAGCCGAGCTGCAGAACTGATGGTGGTCAATGATGCAGCAGAGCGAGGCATCGCCCTCATTGAGAAATACACAAGCAAACCTCTGTGCCGTGATGAAGAAGACCTCCAGTTCCTCCTTCGAGCTGTCCACTCACACCGACGGAATGTGAGCCGGAAGGGAACAAAAACGGATCTCATGAAACACGTGTTTAGTTAAAATGCATAAATGTGATGCTTTGAAATTGTTGTTTGTGTGTGAAGATTAAAATACATGTTTATTTTGTATAATCATCTTTGTGATGGAACTTTTGAGATAAATATTTCAGTTAATTTGCCTTTCAGTTAAGAGGAGAAATAAAGTGTTCAAAGTTCGGGACCTTTAAATTTCCTTCGATCTCTCTGAAATTTTACAGGAAGACTTCTAATGGGAAACATCAAAAGAGCGCAACACGAGCGGATTTGTATCCCGAAAAAACATTTGGCCCCCTATGAGTTTGGGACACCCTACTGTACAGCTTACTGCACTGTAGATAGAGTGTAGATTTGTAATGAATATTACATAGGACGCTTCCTGGCTTTTTGTTTGGAAACCTGCGTGATTGTGTCCTCGAAACTCACCGACTGCAACACCTCATGCTCTATACTCAACAGCGCCAGGGACGAAAGGCGCTCTGGCCCATTGTGGAGCGAAGGTAATTTTTGATCAGTTTGAGTTTCGAGAATGAACGTTCACCAGAACAGTTCGTGACAAACATACACAGGTATATTCTCATTGCTATTTCTATGTTTGGGAGTGTTCCTTTCAGTTCGTTTGTGTTCATATGCCGATAAAATCTGTTGCACATGTCTTCACGTTCCGTCTGCGATTCTGTTTCACTTTCGGTGAGTTTCATTAGGGCAGCGAACTGCACAACTTCTGTTACCAGCTCTTTCTCCAGATCAGCCGGATAGCATTCTACTAGATGTTCAGCTGACCGTCGAAAACTGTCGATGTCCAGGACTAGAAGAAAATACAAAAATCCAAATCTTTTCTGCAGGAGAGCGTACGCTTCTAGACGAGTGTTCAGAGTGGTACACAGTTTATCAATTATCGGTAGAAATGCAGTGGTCCGAAATGAATCTCTTGGTGTCAGGTTCGTATCTTCGGCAGTTCCGATTTCGTCATGATGGCGCTTTCTCTTCTTTGTGCGTTGAGTCGATTCCTTGTATACTCGACGACCACACTTTCCGATGCCCTGGTCCTCGAATTCGTCAAATCTTGATCTGAGATCTTCAACAAATTGCAGTAGTGATTTCAGCAAGAGGGTGGCTGAGTCTAACGACATTCCTTGTTTTGCAGAGATGCATTCGTTTTTTGAAATCGTTCGAGAATAGTGTTCCATAAAACCAATAAAATGGCTGTTTCGAGTTGTTGAAGCTGTTTAGACAATCCCCTGGCTTCGATCCTGGCTTCCGCAGTTTGGCTGGTATCTGCCTAGCTCATCCAGTACCACGATATTCTCGGCGTAGCCTTCGGTTAAAGATTGGACGGCATCTGATCTGGCTAACCAGCGAGTATCGGAGAGATATTGTCGACCTTTAGTTTCTCACTACGTGAACTACTATCGAGAACCTCTACATGTCGACGCCATCGGTATGTCAAGGAGACGAGAAACGTGTAAACATTCTGAATGAGCATAAACAATTCAACGGCTGCTGTGCAACTGTCCACTGCTGATTTACCTACAAGATTTAGTGAGTGGCTCATGCATGGCACAAACTCAGCATACGGAGATTTTGACTTGATGTGGCTCTTTACGCCGTTGTATTTCCCTGCCATATTGCTTGCGTTATCATAAGACTGTCTTCTGCAGTCTCCAATTCGAATGCCATGTGTGTTCATAGGTATGAACTGTAGAAATCGTTCGACGGACCCAGTCTCAACCACATATCGGACGGTGAAGCACAGTTGATCGGTGTGGGAAACATCAGGCGTAGAGTCGACGGATAGAGAGTAGTATTTTGACTGCTGGATTTCTCTGATAATCGTCTGAAGTACTTTATCGGCCATCAACAGTATGAGTCCCTCGCAAATGAAATGAGAGAGAGACGAGGTGTGTCCGCTACCTTTGTTGGCATGCTCGCTTATATGCGCAGCTAGAAAACTGTCATACTTACTTAAAAGTTCCAAAATTCCATAATAGTTGCCGTTGTTTAATGAACCGAAACGGGAGTCGTGTCCACGAATTGCTGGTCCTCGTGACATGATATACTTGGTAACGTCGACACAGTGCCGCAAAACTTCCTGCCAGTAGTTGCACTCCTTTTCAAACTGGTTCACCAGTTTCGAATCAACACGGCCGGATACAGACTTTCTAACAAACAAATATCTCATCGACTCCATATGTTGCTCACATTTTCCGTGTGCTTCGACCGATTGTCTACCATGCTTCCAGTCGTTGAACCCGAGTGTGAACTTGCTGTCCGCCCTCGACATTAATTTACAGACAAAACAGCAAACACAGCCTGTGGACTCAGAATAGCACAGCTATGACACCTCAATCCTCTCATTCGTCAGGCTATGTTTCTTAACAAATAATGTCTTCGTACATCGGCATGTTGTACCACTTTCAGTAGTTGAAGAGTTACTGAAGTCGCTGTCATAATTTCGGCAATCTGATGTTCCCCGCTCTATCCAGAACTCTCTAAAGTCATCGGTCAGCACTTGTGGCCACAAACCAATGTCATTAATTGTATGTCCTGAAGCTGGTGGGCCTGCTGAACGCACTGACGTAGACGGGTCTTCTGAAGACGCAGCTGCTGATGTAGCGGAGGCAACTGGTGGGCCTGCTGAAGGGGTTGACGTAGACGAGTCTCCTGAAAATGCAGCTGCTGGGCTTGCTGAACGCACTGACGTAGACGCGTCTTCTGAAAACGCAGCTGCTGAAGTAGCGGAGGCAGCTGGTGGGCCTGCTGAAGGGGCTGACTTAGTTGCTGATGATTTAATCCAATTCGTCAGTTTCGGCACCGTCGCAAGAAACTCTTCTCTGCGCTTCTTATCCTTACACTTTTCACTACCGGGTTTATATTTCCTCCTTCGATCCCGGTCACGGCTCGTTTCCATGTTGTACGTATTACAATGCCAACAATAAGAACATAAATCATGAATCTGCAACAGAAACAACAAGCAGTAAGTTAGTAACAACATTAGAAATGAGTAACACTAACAAGAACAACAAATTAAACACCATCAAGCGGATATTAGAATGCCTGATGCCATGCCGCCTGCCGGAAAAAGTAAAACTCGTCACAGATGGCAAATACGTAATGTTTAATTTTTTCAATTGAAATTTGCGGGGCCCATCGGGCGCGGGACCTTGGACATTTGCCCGGTGCGCCATCCCCTAAATGCGGCCCTGGTGAGATCGCTGCGATATGACTCGCTGGAGTTGAAGCGGCAGTAAATCCTTTACTACAAGAACAGCTGGAGTGAAACTAAGGAGGAGTCAAGGAATATATTTACTCGCTCTGAGAGTACTGTTAAACGCTTTCGTCGTGATTGGGACGTTTATTCAGTAGTATAGTGTTTTAACTTGTAATTATATATATATACAGGGTGTTTCAGGTCGACCCTAGAAATATGGAAATTGGCGGAATTTGTAGTTTGCATTTGGTATTTGGTATTTGATATTTGGTATTTGACATTTTGGTATTTTGGTATTTCTAGGGTCGACCTGAAACACCCTGTATATATATATATATATATATATATATATATATAATACACACAGGCGTATCAAGGTGATTATTCAATGTGGGGTATAATCAAAGCTAGAGTCAACGGCTAGAAACTTCGAGACTTCGATCACTCAAAGACTGATACGCCAAGAGTTCGAGATGTGAATAATAACAAGAGAACTGTATTCCTTATTGTTTTCAGTTGTTCAAAGATGCAACGTATGTATTGAACATGATGGAAGACACTTTGAATAATTCTGTAGTAAATTATAAATATTATTCTTCAGAAGGTGATTCCATTATTCTTGGTAAACCGACTTATGCCGCACCCTGTATATAAGATGAAAGAATTAAGGAGTTTATTATCACCTATTGCACAAGCAAAGATTTTTGTTTTTTGTTTTGTTTAAAGCTATAAGTGCCACACCTCGTAAACATCTAACACTGGGTACTTTTCCGTTATACCCCCGCAATTTCTTCTTTCCCGGTTAGCTTAACTGTACTCCCTTGACAATTGGTTAGGTTAAGTCGTGATATTTTCGTTAAAACTAACGAATATTTTAACGAAAATATCACGACTTAACCTAAATAATTGTCAAGGGCGTACAGTTGACCTAACCGGGGAAGAAGAATTGCGGGGTATAACGGGAAAGTACCAACACTTGTTTTTTAATGATCACTTTCGCAAACAGATTGTATTATGCGCAGCTTTTTTGTCCCGTTTCAAATCACGACTAATCGATTGCCCTCAAAGCTTTAAATCCTCATTTACATGGGATACAGGGACGACGCTTTTCGTTTTATAACGATCTAATAGTAACGACCAAGCTTACAAATGTTTTTACCTTCATGTACGATAAACATCCGCGTAAATTCAGGAAGAAAGAAAAATTGATTTCTTATTGCATTTTCTCTCTTTTTTTTTTTAGATATTATAAATGCCACAGACGAGGGCGAGTTTCTCACGTCCTTAATGGAAATCTCTAATACTCATTTAGAGACTCATTTCGTAAGTCTCCATTTACAAAATCAATACCATAAATAACCTTATAGCAGAGCTGTGACGAGTGGCGCTAGTTAATTAATTATTAGCGCATCCAATTTCAGCTATTTTTCAAAATAGTTAGCGGAACAGATAGAGCCGCTACATTTTTAGGCAATGTTAGGCGCTAACCGCTAATATAAATTAAATGAATAGAGTCTTAGAATGGTATTCTCTATATTACGTTGCTTTATGTGCATAATGCTGAACGCAGAACGTATAATAATAGACAGTTTCCTGAACTGAGTATGTAAAGGAGGACAATGTCCCTCCAATAAATAAGTTTAATTATAAATATCAAATTACGCAATTTTCTTGAATACCCAATAATCATTTTAAAGATATAATTTTGATCCCATTTAACACTATAAAAGATAATAACAAATAGCGAACACATATAAATGCATTATTATTATTAAAAAATAGTACTTAGCTATACATTTCATAAAAATTAGCGCATTTATCAGTTAACGCGCACAGCTCTGCCTTATAGACACTGATAGATAAAATATATTGTGGCTACACTCGTTTCTATACCAAAATGCACTACCCCCTTAAAGATTTTTTGACAGAAGGATTTATCCATAGAATATTTCTCCCGAAAGTAGTTTCACAGCTTCCATCGGCAATTTGTACCCACCATAGTTAAGCTTCCCCTGTCAAAAAAAGACTTCGTTCGTTTTCACATACATTTTCTTAACAATTCCAACCATATGTTCTTATTCGCATACTTTAAACTCAGTGCATAGGCTACAGTTTCCATTTCCAGGTAATATATCGAGAATGGTTAGTTTTGTTTAAAATTCGCATATCTTCATTAACATTTTAATTTTCAACTACTAATTTTTGTCATTAACGTGAAATTTCGCGGCACCCAAATTGGGAAGTTGGGAAACACCGCTTTATAAGGCACGCTAAAATATACAAACTGCATCATCGTCGGTACAAATTTACGATTAGTTTGATTCGGTGAGTTCATGGTGCCGCACAGACGCTGGATATTCGCACATGTTTACGAGAAAGTTTAAAAGAAGAAGAAAAAAAGACCAAACACCGTCAAACGCAAAGAGAAAAAAGATCGTTAATGAGTTAGTGAAGGACGGATAAAGGTGGTGAATAAGCACGCAGGCATAAGGACATTATGAGGAAAATACAACTCCTAAGTAGCCAAGTCGTCGTCGTCAATGCGTGTATGACCAAGTATACAAAAAAGGACTAAATCTTAATTACAGACCAGTTTAAGATCCTCTTCGAATCTACCAACCAAATGAATCGAGTAATGGACTTGAATCTCTCTTTATTGTCGTTACAAGCCAGAAATTGCTCAAAATGCATCAGATTTTAAGCTTTCTAAAATCTACAAATTGACAGCTCAAGTTTAGCGTTGGAAATGGTGTCCGCGTTCACGAAAGAGTTTTATATGATTTTTATTCACTTTAGATTTATTATATATTATTATATATGCTATTCATTCATATGAGGTTCTTATACGTTAACGACACTTATTATATTTTAACTAAACATGCTTTAACTTAACTCAATTTAAGATTTTATTAAATTTCAATATTTAAACATTTTTACTCATTCAATATTCTGTTATTTATTTAACAAGCGAGGTTCTACCAGAACAATATTATATATATATATTATATATATATTTAGGAGAAATCCAATGACAAGGAGAAATGTAAATGCCATGAAAAGTCTTCTTTAATGCGCAACGTTTCGAGCAATACGCTCATCTTCAGGCTGTTTAATAACAATGTGAAATTAAAATCAATATTGAATGAAAAACAAAACAGAAAATTTCTATAACCTATTCGTAAAGACAAATTTTAAAAGACTGAGAAAAGAGGGTTAAATTCTAAGTTATACAGATTTACATATAAAAATTAAGAAGTTATTTTTAAATACATGTAGTAAATGTGAAATTAATACACTGGAAAAATTACCAATAGTACACTGGAACAATGGAACTATCTACCTTTCACTGCAGGTTGTAATACTTGTCCCAACTCACTAAGAATTTTAGAATCCCTTTTCATTAAAGCATTGTCCCCTAGTCTGAATGTTGACTCATCGGCCGTCCCTCTCAATTTGCTATGATCCCTCCTCCTTCCCCAATTCCTTATAATCCCTCCTTCCCCAATCGCCCTCGCCATCCTTCGTGTTTCCCGTTCTTTGTCTCTGCTCAAATTAGTCAGCCTCGGATACTGCAGTGAAAGGTAGATAGTTCCATTGTTCCAGTGTACTATTGGTAATTTTTCCAGTGTATTAATTTCACATTTACTACATGTATTTAAAATAACTTCTTAATTTTTATATGTAAATCTGTATAACTTAGAATTTAACCCTCTTTTCTCAGTCTTTTAAAATTTGTCTTTACGAATAGGTTATAGAAATTTTCTGTTTTGTTTTTCATTCAATATTGATTTTAATTTCACATTGTTATTAAACAGCCTGAAGATGAGCGTATTGCTCGAAACGTTGCGCATTAAAGAAGACTTTTCATGGCATTTACATTTCTCCTTGTCATTGGATTTCTCCTAAATATTAAATTGAAGCTCTGTAGAAGCAACCCGCATGATTATATATATATATATATATATATATATATATAATATATACACACACACACGAGTATATCTTATTTTAGTTCCTTATTATTACTATTATTATTATTATTATTATTATTATTATTATTATTATTGAAAGAATGAAAATGTTGTATAGCGATTGAATAAAGGTAGAATTATTAATGAAATTGGTCTTTTTAAAGTTAAGATGTGTGTAGTTGTACATTATTAAAGAACAGTTAGAAAAAGTCCGTGAAATTGATCTTTATCAAAATACGATTTCACACTTATAATTACAAAGGATAAAACCAAGTAATTTTTGCAAAACGAAATGGCAACTTCCATTTTTAGAGTGAAATAATCATAATAATAATATTTAGGGTTTTCTAACCTCCTCCCCAACAGCGAGGGTCACGCGACGTAGGGGACCTACAACTTTACGCGATATCCTAAACATCTAAAGGTCCCTATATCACTCGAACGCGGAAGAACGGTCACCTATTCAGAACTAGTGAACGTATCAAATCATTGCCTAACCTGGCTGATCTAAGGGGTTCTTAAAGGCGGTAAATCGTCACATTAGGCTGAAACGTTAGATATATTCTCTCTTATTCCGCGGAAAAGGGAGAAAATAACGAACCAAAAAGTGAAATCGGAACGGACGATGAGGATTTTCTAAAAGGAAATAAATTCCCCTCAAAACAAAATGTTCCAGTTTTGAACTGGAAAACGGGAAAGGTCCATTATACGCCATTACTGGAAATGAAATAGAGATATGAGAAATGAAGATGATATCCATAAAGGGATTCCCTTAATTCAAGAAGATAATTTTTCACAGGAATAGACATTACTTTACTTCTTGTTTTGACGTTAACCTCGGAGTCAGACGTGCGCCCGCGTCTCTCTATCTGTTTTTGGATTCACTTTAATAACGTTCTGTTAAGCTGTAACTGAATATATGAGGCTCAAAATTATATATATATATATATATTATATATTATATATGTAAAGAACGACGCTTGTGTAGAAGAGCGTTCTGCACAAGATGAGAAAGGAGAACGAACAAATGAAAATGAGGTACCACCCGGGAATCGAACCCGGGATCATCCGATTGCCGGTCAGATATGCTATCCACTACACCATGGACCTCGATCAATCAGAAGTCGTAATTCTCCTACATCGAGCAGAAACCAATGCCCTGAGGGGGCACCTTCGCATGCCGTACATATATATACACATTTTAACTGCAAACAACACAGTATCTGACCGGCAATCGGATGATCCCGGGTTCGATTCCCGGGTGGTACCTCATTTTTCATTTGTTCGTTCTCCCTCCTCATCTTGTGCGGAACGCTCTTCTACACAAGCGTCGTTCTTTACATTAATTATACTGTGTTGTCTGCAGTTAAAAAAAAAAAATATATATATATATTATATACACACACACACCGCATTATATGAAAATAAAGGCACACGCACACGTACACACACACACACACACACACACCACACACATATATATATATATATATATATATATATATATATATATACACACACACAGGCCCTATCAGAGGGGGGGCTAGGAGGGCCATTTGGCCTGGGCCTCAGGCTTAAGGGGGCCTCAAATTTAGAAACTTTCAGGTTTGAATATAATGTTTTGCAGTGAAAGTAATAATTGGGTTTAGCTGTGGGCCTCAAAAGCTGGAAGTGGCCCGGGCCTTTTGGACCTCTGAGAGGGCCTGTATATATATATATATATATATATATATATAAATTATATATATATATATATATATATGGGATGAATTTCACAATTAAACGCGTGAAATGAATGAATGATGTAAACCCACAAGGAAGAAGAAAAATTATTCCAAGGCCTTTCGTGTATTCAGAAGTACACCTCGTCAGGGAATTCCTGATTCCCTGACGAGGTGTACTTACATCATATATATATATATATATATATATATATATATATATATATATATATATATATATATATATTATACAAGCATCATAACTTTATATTAGTTTTCGATTACTGTAGTAATATACTGATTTTGTAATTTGACTTTTAACTGGGTAGGCGGCGCATGCCCCGCTTACCCTGACTGCACGCCACTGATATATATATACACATATGTGTGTGTGTGTGTGTGTGTGTGTGTGTGTGTGTGTGTGGACGGCTGTGTAACACATCGAACAGGAATTTGAAAGAAAAGACGAACATTTTTGCATATAAATAAAATTATTGGGTAAAAGTTAAAAGTTAAAAGAGTTTTGGTGTTTTTTGGTTTTAAGTATATGAAGTGTTCTCAGCCTTTTCCAACTTTAAAAGTGAGCGTGTAATGTTTATGCGTGTTTAAAAGGTGGTCTCCTAATTTAAATTACTCCCCACACAATATGAAAACTTTTAAAAGGGTTCCTGAAATATGACTTTACTTTAATAATAATGCATATGTACAATTGAGGGCAGTAAAAATGGTGTAACCGGGCACAGTATATAAGAATTTATATATATATATATAGATATATATATATATATATATATATATATATATATATATACACACACAGGGGATTTCACAACCGGTCTGCCACACTTTGGGGGTGATTTGGGGGGTGATATCGAGTAAAACTGTTATTACAGCATAGGTGATATTTCCAACCGTTGCGGAGCTACGGACGTTTTAAGATGTGCAAACAACAAATCTCTACTTGTGTGTAATTCGATAGATGGCAGCTCTGGTGGTAGTTTAGGTTAACGAAGTTACCACTACTAATCCTCAGTTTTTTTCTTTCAGTTGGTTCTGATCTGTGGTACGAGACACTGTGTTGCGCTAAGTGAACAATCAAAATGAATCAACAGTTCACACCCGCTGAATACGCTGATATCCATTTCATTTATGGATTCTGTGATGGTAACAGCAGAGCGGCAGTTGAGGAATATCGGAGACGTTTTCTGAACCCCGAATACCGAACAGGCAAGTGTTTAGTGACACACACCAGAGATTAAGGGAAACAGGGACAATTGTACCACGTTACCAAGAACATGTAGCACGACGGCTCGTTGCTATGGAGGAGCGCATACTGGACCTAGTACAACGTAGCCAACTACCAGTGTTCGAAGGATTTCTAGACGAATTGGTGAATCCGCATCGCGTGTATGGCAAACCATACATAATGAGGGTTTGTATCCCTATCATTTGCAACGTGTGCAAGCTCTTCAACCGGATGATTACGACAAACGTGTTCAATTTTGCCAGTGGATGGTTATGCATCGCCAAATTCTTAATCGCATACTGTTTTGTGATGAAGCACAATTCATTCGGGATGAAATTAACAATAGATGAAATTCCCACTTGTGGTCCGCCGATAATCCTCATGGTATCGTTGAAGGAAACTTTCAACATCGATTCCCGGTGATCAGCTAATTGGACTGTTCGTTTTGGAACAACGATTAACTGCTGATATTTATCTGAACTTCCTGACGAATGAATTACCGCTTTTGATGGAGGACGTGCCCTTCGAGACAAAGCGCAGGATGTTCTTTCAGAACGATGGGGCGCCACCACATTTTGGTCGTCATGTTACGGATTACTTGAATCAACGGTACGGGAATCGTTGGATTGATCGTGCTGGTCCAATATCGTGGCCCCCGAGATCTCCGGACCTAACTCCGTCAGATTTCTTTTTATGGGGCCTTATGAAAGAGGTGGTCTACAAGACCAAAGTACAAATGAGAGAGGAACTCTTGCGTCGGATTATGGATACCGCTGCTTACATACGAGAACACCCCGAAATGATTCAATGGGCAGTGGACTCTTGCTTGGAACGAGCAAGGCTGTGCATTAAAAACCGAGACGGACATTTTGAACATTTATAAGGTGTATCTCATAAAATGTAGAAATAAATACATCAGATTAATACTCTCGTTTATTTTTTTCCGTGCACCTTAAAACGTCCATAGCTCCGCAACGGTTGGAAATAGCACCGATGTTGTATTAACTTTTTTACTGACTATCACCCCCGAAATCACCCCCCAAAGTATAGCAAACCGGTTGTGAAACACCCTATATATATATATGTTAACCCCTCCGTCTATGGCCTTGGGCGGTTCGAAGTTGACGGGGGTTCTGGTTAGGTGGCAGCAACAGATTTGTTACTCTGGAGTATCTGGTACTGTATAGGGAATCGCAGAAGTTTCTCTTATACTAGGCTCCGATTTCTTCTTGTAGTGGATCGGAGGATTCTGTGAGGCTGACTAAATTATCTGAAGGTTCCCCGATTCTTCTTGTAACATATCGGGAAGTTATTTTTCTATTTTTAAGACTAAGTTCACTGAAGAGAGCAAGGCTCGAAGGAGAAGACAAAGATATTCTCTTACTGTAGTTTACTACTAAAATGCTACAGGTAATGCTCAGCCTCTAAGTCAGATCAATTAAAATCAGAATAAACATTGGAGAAATTTTATGGGCTTATATACTGAAATTTTTACTGACATCTTTATTATTTAATGCTGATCTGTCTCAATATGCTGATTTACTTTGAAAAATATTTAAAAACAAGGTAAATATTTTAGCTGTAGCAATGTCTAGACTGAGAAGCAAGCTATTTGAAGAGGAAGTCATATTTTTTTTTAAACCGCATGTTTGACAGATCTGATGTTATCATGATCTGCTGAGTTAACTAAAAAGTGGGAATTGAAATATGCTTTTTATTATGAATTACAATTAAACATGCGTATGAGCAAAAATTAAATGCGTAAGATTTAAAATTAAACGTTAAGCAGGACATGACTTCAGCTTTTACAACGAAGAGAGAATGTATACAGGAAATGAACATTGCAGAATTTAACAAGATTACAATATTAAACTAAATCTAAAAAAATGATTTAAGTAATTTAAAAAGAAATAATTCACCAATTATTCAGAGGTAATAAAATAGAAAGCAAATAAATTTTTTTATCCAAACTCGTGTCAGCTTTATGCGACTTTGGACTCTATATGTCAAAATGAATATATGAATATAAATATACATAAAAATATAAGGATTATATAACTATACGAATTATACGAATGAACATAAGAATTATATGAATGTAGGAATTATTCACTGTTCATTTTTACAGGGCTCTTCCCTCTAGAATGATATTAATACAATAATATAACATCCTAACTAATTCTAACTAGATGATAACTAGTGGTTGTTATAATACAGATTTATATACACGACATAAGTCGGGGTGGTTAAGTTTAGTTCAGGCGGTATGAGGACGCGCTTTTGGTTGTGTATAAATACTTTGACATAGTACAATGTTTCCTTTGCCATTGCAAGAATAGTCTTTTCACTACAAATATACCGAAGATAATAGCACACACAATGATAATACTGACGGCAGATGTTGGTAAATAATTGTTACTGGTTACAGTTTTTGCAAAACGTTATTCTGGTTATCTTAAAAAAAAATTATAAACGACTCAATTGTTCATTCCATTTAGGAGCATGAAGTCCGGGTAGGATAGTCACCGGTTTCATGGCAGAATTCAAGATTTTTTTATAGTAGGTTTGAATTTAGTTTCAGACAGAAAGGGGTAAGAGTTGTTAATTGTAATCTCAACATTATAAGGGGAACCATTTTATTCATATCTACGTCTTAAATTATACGGAGCTGTGGGTGGTCGTGTAGATGTTTGTGTTTGTGTGCGGAGTGGTTGGCCTCGCTTAGGTCGTAGTGGGGGTCGAACATTAAGCTCGGATTCTGAGTGCGTTCGTTTATTACGTGAAGGTTCTAATTCACGTGGTTGATGCATTTGCGGCCGGTATGTAGGGTCCGTGCGTCGATCATCAATCGGTGAGGGTGGTGACGGAGGAGATGGTGGAGTCCGATGGGACTCTCGGTTCTAGGACCTCTTCTTTTCAGAGATTGGCTCGAGTACTGGTGGTATTACGAGGTACCAATCTTCGTCACGGGTAGTGGTTTCTGCGGTGACCACTTCGGTTTTGTGGTCCCTGCTGGATTTGTTAATACCTTGATCTTTTGAAGGATAGGCGGCTCGAACGCCTGGCAGATGTTTTTTGGGAAGGTGTTGTTCGGCAGCTATCTTCAAATTATCAGCGTGAATGATCTTTAGTTTGGAATGATCTCGGAGGTCGAGGATTTCGTAACGGTTCTTTCCGAGGTTTTTCATAATCCTATATGGGCCATCCCATTTTGGGTATAATTTGCGATGAGCACTTGGCGGTTTCACGCTCTTTATGTAACATCGCATACCGACGATTATAGTCCGTTGACGGGGATGACGCCTATGTTGCTCTTGCTCCATCTGTTTGTTTCGTTGGTCGAGGGCATATCGGATTATGTCAAAAATTTTGAAAGATCGTTCAACTAGTTGCTGATTTGCTTCTGCCATCTCGGAAGGTGTTAGAACTGCCGGGTCGATTTGGTCAGGCAAATCAAAAGGTAGCCGTTTGTCGTAGTGATATAGGACGAAATGAGGGGTGTCCCCGATGGACACGTTATAGCCGTTGTTGATGGCTGTTTGCACCATGGGGAGGGAATCATCCATGTACGGGAGGATGCATCGACAAATGGCGGAGGGTTCTAAGATCTTCCGATTGTGTCTTTCCACTAAGCCGTTTGCCTGCGGATGGTATGCCACAATGTGTGTTTTTAATTTTACACATGTTACAGAGTGACTCGAACAGTTTGGAAGTGAAACTAAGGGCGTTATCCGAAATTAGGATGGAAGGAGTAGTATGGTTTTGGATGACGCGTTCCACTAGGGCTCTTGCCACAGTTTCCGAGGTCTGGTTTGGAATGGCAACTATTTCGCTGTAACGCGAGAAATGGTCCGTAAACACAATGATGTACTGGTTTCCCTTTGATGTTTTGGGAACGGTCCTAGTATGTCCATTCCAGTTCTTTGCCAGGGCCGTTGGCATACTGGATATTTATGCATGGGAGCTGTGGACGGTACGTTGCCTTTATGTTTTAAACAAGACGGGCAGTCAGCGATGTATTCATGTACCTTTTTGTTCATTTCGGGAAAATGATATCGCTGCAAAAGACTCTTGATGGTGCGATCCGACCCCATGTGGCCATACAAAGGTGAGTCGTGACAAAGTCCGATGGCTATATTTACGAGATCCTTTGGTATTTCCACGAGGTCGTTTCCATCTTCGTTCCTAAAATGTACGAGCCCATCTTTTAGGTTGTATTGTTCTTTTACCTTCGATGGTTCCTTTTATTCCAGGCGAGCCCAAAGGTTCTGGGTGTGTTGGTCCTGTTGTTGGGAGTATTGCAGACATTCGTATTCGTACACAGGAAGTTTCTATCTTATTCACTTGGGTGTCGGCTTGAGTCCAACAATCCGTCTGGAATAACTTGAAGTTTTCCCGGTTTGTAAACGATTTTTGCCGCAAAGTCTTGAATCAACAGAGTCCATCTACTCAACCGTCCTTCAAGTAGCTTGTCCTTGAAGAGATACGTGAGTGGCTTATGGTCAGTTTTGATGGTTACATCGTAGCCGTAGACGATATTTCGGAATTTTTTCAAAGCCCAATATACCGCTAGGGCCTCTCGGTCCGTAGTGGAATAATTCCGTTGAGGTGCAGAGAGAAGCTGACTGGCATAAGCAATGGGTAATTCCACACCATCTACGTCCTGTAATAGGACGGCTCCTAGTCCATAGGAGGAAGTATCTGTGGCTATGACAAAGGGTTTGGTGTAATCGGGATATTGGAGGATGGGATGACAAGTTAGTTTACCGATTAAAGTTTCAAAAGCATGTTGGTGATCAGATTCCCAATTAAATTTAGCATTTTTCTGGAACAAATTGGTAATGGGTTTAGGATAAAATTTCGATAGACTCCGACAAATCCAATAAGTGCACGAGCGTCGTCGATGGTTTTAGGTACAGAGTACTTTTCCAGTGCTTCAAGTTTGACTGGATCAGGTTTAATTCCGGTGGATGATAGTAGAAATCTTAAGTATACCAGGGATTCTTGTAAGAAGTTGCACTTTGCAAGTTTCAGTTTAAGGTGTGCTTTTCTCAAACGTGAGAGCACATTCTGAAGACGTTGAAAGTGTTTTTTTATGTCCGAACTATAAACGATAACATCGTCAAGATAGACAAGAGCTTTGACACCTAGTAGGTCGGAAAGGACTATATTCATCAACCTAGAGAAATTAGCAGGCCCATTTCGGACTCCGAAAGGTAAAACCTGGAATTCGTAATGGCCTCGGTTAGTGGAGAAAGCAGTTAATGCCCGAGATTCAGGACTGACCTCCATTTGCCAATAACCGGATGCTAAATCGAGGGATGAAAAGAAGTTAGCTCTCCCTACGTTCAGAATTGCTTCCTGCATGTTTGGAATAGGGAAACAGTCTGGGATGGTAATGTGGTTTAGACGTCTAAAGTCATACAAGGGCGAGATGTTCCGTCCTTTTTGGAAACAAGAATCATAGGAGCGGACCAGGGACTAACTGAAGGCTGAATGACATCCTGCTCCAACATGTCCTTGATGTGTTCCTCAATAGTTACTAATTGGGAATGTGGAACCCTATAGGGAGGAATGAAGATGGGTTTGGAATTGGGTTCCAGCTTGATTTCGAAAGGGACCAAATTAGTTCGGCCCAGAGGATCTCCTTTTAGGGCAATCACATCTCTATTTCTTATCAGGAAATCGAGAAGTGATTCCAGTAGTTTGGGATCCTGTAAGGCTGGTGACTCCTGAAGGGAGTGCTCCAGACATTTCTTATATTCTTCTTTTAATGCTGAAGGGTTTAACTCTAAGGAACTGGAAACACGATTTATAGTACTGGTGGGGAAATCTGAATTTATTTCTACTGTGGAAACAGTTCCTATTCTCTGATTTGAAGTTAATTCAATAGGGCTTTTTCCTTTGTTTAAACAAACAACAGGGATAGCTGAATTCTGACTATGACTAAGAACTTGGGCAATAAGAACATCTCTCTTGAAATTACTTTCTCTGTAATAAGAGTACGATCTGACTCTAATAGTTTTCCTTGACCGTTTACTACTCTTGCTAGGAAACAAATCTTCTCATAAGGTGCTACTGTTATATGCTCTGTAGGGCATATGAAAAATTGTGAATCTGACTCTGGTTCGGCGACTAAAATTTGCCTTATTGGCTGAAAAATCGTTTCAGTTGGATTTCGAATCTCAACTGCTGAGTTAACTGAAACTGGCTGAACTGAACTGGCTAAACTGAAACTGGCTGACTGAAACTGACTGACTGGAAACTGACTGACTGGAAACTGACTGTGTTGATCCTACTGGATTCAACAACTGGAACTGATTACTCTGGGGGCTGATTTCTGGGGCGGTTGTCCCTCTGGATGCAACCGACTGACTTGAACTGCTATAAACTGGAGTGGGTTTCCTATTTCTTTCGGAAATCCGAACTAAACTGATTCTGTTAGCATTAAGCTGTCTATTATTCTCATGGAGAGGGTGTGTCCTATTTCTACACTTAACTAATTTTCCGGCTGGGTAAATTTCCCATTGATTCCAGTTGAAGAAATCCATGCCTAGTAAGATATCTGTCTGAAAGGTGGCGACTGCGTCTACACTACAACATTTTGCGGGATATACCGCGTTACCAACTTCTAAATATAATTCGATTTCTCCATATGTAAGAATGGGAGTTCCTGTAACTCCTCTGAGTTGGCAGGAAGGTGCCTTAATTTCATATTTATAATCTGTACTCTCTAGTAACTCATCTGCACATTGTTTCTTAATTAATGTCGCATGTACTCCTGTACCGAGAAGAGCAGTTAAATCTCGGTTATCTGTGCTGCAATTTATTATTAAATCTAGTAGGTTCGCACCTATTATCCTGATGGGTAGTTCATGTGTGTATTTAGGTTTATTACTGCTATTTAGGAGGGAGGAGTCTGAACTGCTGCCTCCGAAGTGGGATCTAAAAAAGAACTTGAATTGACTTCTACGGGAGGACCTGAGTCATATGCTACGGGATCACCATACACTGGAGGTCTTCTTGAAAAGTGTACTCTGGGGAAACTGATTCTTCAACAGGTACTTCTACGTACCGAACCATCTGACCTTGCTGATTATATTGGGGTCTGGACATTGGGTAATAGTGTGATTGACCCTGTTGCCGTGATCTGTTTGGTGGGTGGTTGTGTTGAGGCTGGGAACTAACTGGTTTCTGCGAATTGGAGGGCTTTTGGGAACGTTGGTGATCTGATCTCTGGAAGTGGGGCCTGTACCTACAGGGGCTTTGTCAGCACATTTTTGTCGGTCGCCACGGCGATGACCATGTTCATGACAGTGGGAGCAATAAGGGGGATAACATTGACTCATCATGTGCCCAAAACTATCGCAATTAAAACACTGAGGAGGAGGGCGTGCATTCTGGGTTTGTGGGCTTGTTTCTGAGGTGGTGTTCCCTGCATCGCCTAGATTTATAGGGTTTGTTGTTGTTGTTGTGCTGCTGAATGTAGTGTATGGGGGTCTCTACCCTTCCGGTAGTTCTGGCTTGCTAAATCTGGGTAATGTTCCCTTGTTTTATTTATGGCTACACTTACTGGTTTGTCAATATTTAGACACTCTTGAAATTTCTTTTTAGGTGCTACGGGTAGGTTTTGGTAAATGGATGCTGCTACTATTAGGTTTCTTTGCTTTGAAGTGAATGTAATGTCGCATGCATTTTCTGCGGCTCGGAAGGCTTCTCCTACGAGTTTGTGTGTTCGTGTAATAAAATTACTTAAATCTTCATGTTCTTCTTTCTTCCATTTAGCTTGGAAGACAGCTTCTAACGTGGCCAAAGGTTGTGCGAGGGTTATTTCTTTGAAAAATTTTAATAAGTGTTTTTTAAAATTGTCCCAAGTTGTAGCTTCGCTAATGGATGGGACGTATGTAACTGTATCATGGGCATTCCCCTCTTTAGGGTCAATAAACCGTTTAGCGTCCCTAAACTTTATGTCATCATCTGTGATGTTTTCGCGTAAGAAATGCTGTTCTAGAAACTCAATCCAAGGTCTTACGCGTGATTCAACGAAGTGATTATCTATGGTTCCCTTAAAAATTAAGACAGTATGGGGAAGGTTTACAAGTCTACCTAAGTTAATGTATGCCGGGGAAGCGGTTTGAAACATGTTGGCTTGTGCTTGGCTTGAAGTTTGCGTGTTTGGAAGTATGTTTGAAGGGCGCGAAGTAGGTGGGAAAACGGGTGGAGAGGAATTTTCAATGTCAGAAAGCGCACCATCTGAATCGCTCATATGTGAAGGTACTGTTAATCCTATATATACTATTGAGCTAAAATGTGTCTGTGTGTCTGTGTGTCTGTCCGCTTTCTTCGGAACCGTGCACAGACTAAACGGCACATCGGAAAATTCTGCAACCACCACCAACTGATAGCCCATGAGCTTCCGATGTGCTCTGTCAAGTTTCCCGGTCCTAGGTCACTCCTCGGTCGAGCACGAGCTATTTAATGTCTATTACAAGTGAATGTAGGTACTTCGAAAATTTTTAGGTATTATCGGGACTTCATTTTCGTTTAAACTAACGAAAATATCACAACTTAACCTAACCAATCATCAAGGGTGTACAGTTGACCTAACCGGGCATTCAGTTGACCTAACCTGGCATTGATCTAACCGGGTATTCAATTAACCTAACCTGGCATTTAATTAACCTAACCGGGCATTCAGTTGACCTAACATGGCATTGACCTAACCGGGCATTCAATTAACCTAACCGAGCATTCAATTAACCTAACCGGGCATTCAGTTGACCTAACCGGGCATTGACCTAACCGGGCATTCAGTTGACCTAACCGGGTAATGCCCGGTTAGGTCAACTGAATGCCCGGTTAGGTTAATTGAATGCAAGGTTAGGTCAACTGAATGCCCGGTTAGGTTAATTGAATGCAAGGTTAGGTCAACTGTACACCCTTGATGATTGGTTAGGTTAAGTTGTAATGTTTTCGTTAGTTTAAACGAAAATGGCGAGAGCAAAAATACATAATAAACAGTTTGGTAGTCCCTATAATACATAAGTACCAATATATATATACACATAGATACAATATACATATACATATACAGCTAGTTGTGACATACTGCTACATATACTGTGACATATACTGCTACCTGCTACCGTTTGTGCATTCTAATTTGGTCTGCTTGACCGATCTTAATCTATGGAATGATCACTTGAGTGGCTTTCCTAACTACTCGATCTAAGAAATAAATAAATGCACAACAATTTGCCTAACTAGTGAAAAATTTGACAAAAATTGTAAACAAAATAATAAAAAAAATTTAAACAAAATTTCACTCGAATGTACGTGAATGTACAGTAATATTATGATTGGCACATTAAATAAAATTATGTTCTGCTATAACTATAATAGTGGAAATAACTCGGGTTCAATAAAAAAAAATATATCACTGGTGTATGGAGTGTTCATTGTGTTTTGTGTTGATTCTGGCTTGATTCTAATTATTAGCTGTTAATTATACTGACTTCTCAAATGTTTAGTAATTAATTTGAAAAAAGGATTTGTACTTAACAAGACTCCTACGGCGAAATCCTTGAAGACGTGTCCTGAAGACGTGTCTTGCTAGCTACTTGTTCCTGGACAAAGAATGGGCGTGGAGAACTTGGAGTCGTGACACACCGGTCGAATGATGGATGAGAATTACTGGAAGTCGTGACACTCCGGTCAACTGAATGTTAGTTCTAGTTCCAGGGTCTAGAAGACTGGAAGAATCCTGGTTGCAGAGGTCGCCAGTTGTTAATCCCTCCGTCTATGGCCTTGGGCGGTTCGAAGTTGACGGGGGTTCTAGTTAGGTGGCAGCTACGGATTTGTTACTCTGGAGTATCTGGTACTGTATAGGGAATCGCAGAAGTTTCTCTTATACTAGGCTCTGATTTCTTCTTCTAGTGGATCGGAGGATTCTGTGAGGCTGACTAAATTCTCTGAAGACCCCGATTCTTCTTATAACGTATTGGGAAATTATTTTTCTCTACTTAAGACTAAGTTCTCTGAAGAGAGCAAGGTTCGAAGGAGAAGACAAAGATATTCTGTTACTGTAGTTTACTGCTAAAATGTTACAGGTAATGCTCAGCCTCTAACTCAGATCAGTTAAAATCAGGATGAACATTGGAGAAATTTTATGGGCTTATATACTGAAATTTTTACTGACCATTATTATTTACTGTTCATCTGTCTCAATAGGCTGATTTACTTTGAAAAATATTCAAAAACAAGGTAAATATTTTAGCTGTAGCACTGTCTAGAATGAGAAGCAAGATATTTGAAGAGGAAGTCATATTTTTATTTTAAACTGCATGTTTGACAGATTTGATGTTATCATCAGGGCCGACGAGAGCTGCCACGGGCCCCGGGGAAGGATTGGTATATGGGGCCCCCCTGTTTACTCAGTATTTTATTATGAATGTTTTTCGTGTACATAACAAGCAAACTGATTATATGTCCAAGTCACTATTCAAAACATACAGTATGAATAAACAACTCAGAAGAAAATGATCATTTTATTTTTCGAATCAATTATATTAATTCTATCACCATACAATTTACAAATGCAGTACCAGTCCATGCAGGCAAGACAATTGTTTACTGCAAGATTTTCATAATTAGAAGTGTACTTTCTTTGCCTTCTCTCTAGCAAAGTCGTAAATGATTCTGATGAAACTTAAAGTACGGGCTAACTGGCTTTCAATTACAATGGTTCCCAGATCTGTCAGTCGGTCTTGGGCATTGGTGGAGCGCAGATAATATTTTATCTGTTTCAGTTTGACTATGATAATCTCTATAAAATGTTATAATGTTATAATGTTATAATGTTTCAGACCAACAAAGACCCTAGGATCTCATCTGGCTGGTCTACCTAACTGTGTTTGTAATTGTGTATGTTGTGCATGTCCTCCGTGGTGGCGGAGGGGACCTACAATTTAACGTGGGTTCCGAACCACAAAGCCTTAATTTTACTACCTTAAACTATACCCAATCTATCAACATATGCGTCTAATCGATTTTTAAACATGTTTATAGACGTGCTACTAATTACTTCTACCGGCAAACTATTCCAGCTATTTATTATTTTTTGCGGAAAAAAGTTTTTGGCAACTGCTGTCTCGAACCTTCTACTTGTCAACTTACACCCGTTATTTCTAGTCTTATTATATAGAGATATTTCGAAAAAGCTACGTTATCGAACCCATTCATAATTTTGAAAATCTGGATTAGATCACCCCTTAGCCTCCTAGCCTCGAGTGTAGTCAATTTTAACTCCTTAAGCTTATCCTCGTACGACTTTGACCTAAGCGACGGAATCATCTTAGTTGCTCGTCTTTGAACTCTTTGGAGTTTGTCTATATCTTTTCGCATATGCGGATTCCAAAATTGGATCGCGTACTCCAAATGGGGTCTAACTAATGTTTATAAAGAGGAACTATAATATCGCGCGATTTGTACTCAAAATTCCGAGCAATAAAACCTAACACTTTGTTCGCTTTATTGACCGCTGCTGTACTTTGTTTCGCTGCTTTTAAATCACCAGTGACTATAACTTCTAAATCTTTTTCCTGCTCTACGCTTGATAACTCTTTCCCTGACATACTATATGAAAAATTACCGTTACGCGAACCTATATGTAAAATTTTGCACTTATCGACGTTACATTTAATTTGCCATGTGACTGACCAATCAACGATTTTATTCAGATCTTCCTGGATTTTACCTCTATCTTCGTCATTAAGCCCTACCACCCAGCTTCGTGTCATCCGCAAACTTTGAAACTGTACTGACTAGGCTGACATCTAAATTGTTAATATACAGGGTGATTCAGCAAAGAGTACATTAAATTGGAGGCTGAAATCCTTGAATAATTCTAAATCACAATGTCTTTAGGGTAAAATGTCAGATTCTGCATAGTTTCCATGTTACAATACATTTAAGATGTTGTATTAATGAGAGTGAATATGAAGTGAAACCCCCGTAGGTTTTTG
>JAJOZX010001070.1:0-2500 GCA_023014485.1 Bathynomus jamesi | reverse complement strand
TATTATAGTATACAAAAAAATTAAATATGTATTCTCAAAATAAACGTTATCATTTACTGTCCACCTACATTTGGTTCACCCTATATATATATATATATATATATATATATATATATTATATATATATAATTATTATATATATATATATATTCACTGGCGACAGAATCATTCTTGGGGAACTGAGTTTGATAAGAAATAAAAGACCAGGACGATGACTCCGAACATTTAATGCAAACGTATCGACCCAAGTGAGGGTCATCATCAGCGCAACGCTGAACAATCTGAATATCTTTTAATTTTGTATCTTTTAATTATGTACTGTTTCCTGTTAATTATTTTGTTCAGCGTTGCACTGATGATGACCCTTACTTGGGTCGAAACGTTTGCATTAAATGTTCGGAGTCATCCTGGTCTTTTAATTTCATATATATATAATAATATATATATATATATATATATATATATATTATATACAGGGTGTCCCAAAAAAAAACTATATACTTTATAGCATCATATATTTTATAATTTAAAAAAAAAAAACAATATATTGTTATAGCAATTGCCAATGAAAGGTAAATTAGTAATCTAAGTGATCAAAATGTTATAGCAAGTTGTTTGATATAAAATTTAATTAACTACGCCAAGTGCTCAAAATGTTCAAAATGCCGCGGAGAACATTTTGAGCACTTGGCGTAGTTAATTAAATTTTATATGCAAACAACTTGCTATAACATTTTGATCACTTAGATTACTAATTTACCTTTCATTGGCAATTGCTATAACAATATATTGTTTGGTTTTTTTAAATTATAAAATATATGATGCTATAAAGAGTACATAGTTTTTTCGGGACACCCTGTATATATATATATACACATATATATATATATATACACACACACACACACACACACTTGGAATTGTATAACTTGATTAGAAATACACAGCACGGTTTTGGGCGAAACAAATCTTGCTTAACTAATCTTTGAGAATTTTTTCAAAGCGTGGTTGAAGTTTACGATAGTCATCGAGCGGTAGATGTGTATATTTAGATTTTCAAAAAGCGTTTGACACCGTACCGCACAAAAGACTCATTGAAAAAATTAAGGCTCATGGAATCAGGGGTGTAGTAATAAATTGGATAGAAGAGATGGTTGCGAGGTAGGAAACAGAGGGTGGTCGTTGATGGAGCGGAGTCGTCTTAGGCTAATGGGGTGAGCGGCGTTCCTCAGGGTTCTGTATTGGGCCCTTGCTTTTTTCTTATATATATTAAACGATTTAGATGTCGGCCTAGTCAGTACGGTTTCAAAGTTTGCGGATGACACGAAGTTGGTGGTAGGCAATTAATGATGAAGATAGAGGTAATAAATCCAGGAAGATATGAACAAAATTGTTGATTGGTCAGTCACATGGCAAATGAGATTAATGTCGATAAGTGCAAAATTTACATATAGGTTCGCGTAACGGTAATTTTGCGTATAGTATGTCAGGGAAGGAGTTAGCAAGCGTAGAACAGGAAAAAGATTTAGGAGTTATCGTCACTGGTGACTTAAAAGCGGTGAAACAAAGTACAGCAGCTGTCAATAAGGCGAACAAAGTGCTAGGTTTTATAGCTAGGAATTTTGAGTACAAATCGCGCGATATTATTGTTCCTCTTTATAAATCATTAGTTAAACACCATTTGGAGTACGCGATCCAATTTTGGAATCCGCATATGCGCAAAGATATAGATAAAATCGAAAGAGTTCAAGACGAGCAACTAAGATGATTCCGTCGCTTAGGTCAAAGTCGTACGAGGATAGGCTTAAAGAGTTAAAATTGACTACATTCGAGACTAGGAGGCTAAGGGGTGATCTTATCCAGGTTTTTCAAAATTATGAATGGGTTCGATAACGTAAATAGAGATAGCTTTTTCGAAATATCACAATATAAGAGAACTAGAAATAATAGGTGTAAGTTGACAAGTAGAAGGTTCGAGACAGCAGTTGCCAAAAACTTTTTTACGCATAGAATAGTAAATAGGTGGAATAGTTTGCCGGTAGAAGTAATTAGTAGTACGTCTATAAACATGTTTAAAAATCGATTAGACGCATATGTTGACAGACTGGGTATAGTTTAAGATAGTAAAATGAAGGTTTTGTCGTTCGGAACCACGTAAAATTGTAGGTACCCTCCACCACCACGGAGGACATGCGCATACACAACTACAACCACAGTTAGGTAGACCAGCCATGAGTGGATCCTCGGTCTTGTTGGTCTGAAACATATAACATATATATATATATATATATATATACGTACTTTTGCTACTTTTGGTTACTTTGGTGAGTTTGAAACGATGGTTTCAGGATCGACCTGCGGTCGACCCCTCTGCAGCATCCAGCCTCATTTGCGGGATTTGGGAAGGAGGGGAATTGCTGTCTGATCTGCCTCGTAGCCAGCCACGCATGGCTGGTCAGGGACTATGCACAGGAATCTGTCCAGCTGGTTCTTGAAGTTA
>JAJOZX010001069.1:872500-1002500 GCA_023014485.1 Bathynomus jamesi | reverse complement strand
CTCTCTCCTACAGGCGTCTCTCTCTCTCCTACAGGCGTCTCTCTCTCTCTCCTACAGGCGTCTCTCTCTCTCTCCTTCAGGTGTGCCCCTCCCCCCTTGGCTCAGTCAACTGGCTGATTCAGCCAACTGGCTGATTCTGGCTGATTAGGAGCCTATAAAACAACGCCTACTCGGCTGAAGTCTTAATGTGTACTTGGCTCCTGCCAGGTGAACACCTCTCCTCCTTTCTCTCTGGCCCTTTGGGGGGAATAGCTTGGGGGAGGCCTCCAAGTTGCATGCCCCTTGCAACCTAGGTTGGCAACAAAGGCCAGTAGTCTTTTTTCTTTCTTTTTTTTCTTTTTTCTTTTTTATTTTTTTGCAACCACCCACCCCCTCCCCCCTTTGCAAAACCCCCATTTGCAACATTACATAATAACCTGCAACATTCTTGCACTCTCCCCTTTTCGCTATACTACTCATGTCAATTTGCAAAAGTATGACGTATGGAATTGAAATGTACTAAAATAATGATCAGTTATTATTAAATACGTTTCCCTTCGATAATTTTAATATTACTTCAATTCAATTTTGTGTGGCAATCATCAAAATTACAAAATAAACGTGCACCGCTAACACATGCCAATAATATTTCGTAGGAAGAGAGGAAACTGAAGGAAATAGAGAAAAAGACTATATATGTGTGTGTGTGTGTGTGTGTGTGTGTGTGTGTGTGTGTGAGAGAGAGAGAGAGAGAGAGAGAGAGAGAGAGAGAGAGATAATAAAGAGTGATGCATATTACGCCAATTAACTTAAATTTAAGGTTGAGGCTGATGAAAATAAGAAATAAGTCTTTATTAATCGCCTTGCATGATCTCAAAATTTGGCAATACCATTGATTCAGTTTCAAAAATGGATTTTCCTTGAGCGCAGACCAAAGTGCACATATTAAAACTGCAATGATGAATTTATGCGTGATGGTCGAATTTTTAGACAAAGTTCTGTACAGTATTTTATTTAAAAACTGAAAAATTTGGTTTTGAGGCCAAAAACTATATGGGAAATAATCACTCTATTTACCCAAGTGTTGTGGATAGAAAAAAGCTAAAAGGTAAACTGTTCCACGTTCGTGACGAGCCAAAGTAATTATAATTAAATATTTTATCATCAAAGATTTTTTATTCGATTCGATTTATTCGCATTTCAAACCTAAAACGAATATTGAATTTCGATTTTGAGTTTGTGGGGAGGGAATTGGTGTACGTTAATTCATTAGTACGAGTATCAACTCAACGATTACCACAATTATCATTATTAGATAGCCAAACACTGAGGTAATAAGGCGCGTATGTTAACTTTGTAATTAATAATAAAATTAACCCCTTGTTTCAGATAAATTTTTTCTCTTTCTTTAAAAGAATGTCACGCGTCCTTTTTCTATTAAACAAGTCTTTCTATTAAATAGCCTTCTTTCGTATACATAGAACTTCAACACTTTGTAATTTAAAAGTTAATATAATGCAGTCATTATTCGTTTCTTCTTTTTATTTCTCATTCCCATCATTAATTAAATCTCACGAAATTAAAAATATCTTCACTCAAAAAACGAGAAAACCTTCCGTGAACAGGTTTTCTTGTTCAAATTCAAATCTCTCTCTCTCTCTCTCTCTCTCTCTCTCTCTCTCTCATTCTATTCGCCTGAACATCACGTCATGTATTGTTTACATTCACCCAGATATTAGAAGGAAGAAACTGTAATGTTTAATGAAGATCAAGTCATACTGTAACCAAATTCTTCCTTGTTCAAAAACGTTGTTTTTTTTCCCCTTAATACTCGTAACTGAACGATTACTTGACAAAATTTAAAAAAATAGTCATTTAACATTTTGCATCTTCTTTTCTGCGTAATATTTTACTTATTTGGCTGACTCTTTATTTTGTGTGTATACATACATACATACATTACTTACGCAGTTATCCGTGATTCAATGAACCGTGAATCGAGTTAATCGTGATTTAATAGTTGTGCCCATTGTGCGCTTATCCGTGATCATGACAACGAGTTAACTATGATTTGGCGCGATGTATACACCCGCGGTTCGCCTCCCGCCAGCCCACCACAACGCGCCTCGGTCAGTGTCTCTCCGCGCTTCATAGAGTACGCGTGTGCGCTTCTGGCTTCGCATATCTTCACGTCTTGGGGTGAGTACAAATTACTTAATTGTATATTATATTGTAATACAATAATATTGTGCGTGAGGTGGGAATCCAATCAGTGGGGGCAGGCAGCAGCGACTGTGCCATCCACCCACCGGCAGGGTACGCTGAGTTAACCGTGAAATTGGGTTATCCGTGATCACAGACCGACCGTCCGTCCGACCCTCAATCACGGATGACTGAATACTGTACAATGTGCATATATATATATACATAAATGGGGACTTCCTCCCCTCTGAGATTAATTCAAATTTCGATTCCTCCCTTAGACAACACTCTTATGGAATCAATTCCATTTCGTATTGAAGAAGAGAAATTCTTTATATCTAATTCCCATTCCATTTCCGATAGAAAAATAACCTTCATTGTCGATCCCACTTCTAATTCCGATCACGATTGCAATCCAAATTTTGACAAGAATGCATTACTTTTTATTCTGATTTGAATCCGTCTAAATTTTTATGTCAAATCCGGATTCAAATCCAAATTATGTTAAATGTTTTAGAATAATTTATAATTTATATACGAAAGAGGAATTTTTAAAATATGATAATTTACTGTTTCTTCGAACAGAAATACTCAAGATTTTATTGCACGATTTTATTATTTCTTTTTCTTTGAAAAAGCGAAGACAAATATGTCGCGTTATATAAAGTTCCACGGTGAAATCAGAGATTAAAGTTAAGGATTTTAGTCTGATAAAACAAAGCGTCTCTATGTTTTATAATAATCTGAAATCGTTGCACAGAATAAAAGATGACCAAGACTAATGGTAATTATTAAGGGAATAAATAGTCTTTTGATTGGCCGTTATAGGTGTTTGGACCAACTAAAATGTATACCTTTAATGATAACTCATATACAGTTAATGATAACTAATCCAATATACTTTTTGGATTCTAACTACGCATGAGGAGCTGTCAAATCCAATTCACATTCCATCCCAGAAAAGTGTTCAATTTAATTCAAGTTTCTATTCCAAATTGAAAAAAGCGACATATCTGATTCAGGTTCCGCCCAAAAACTTAACTCTCACTTCCGAAATCCGAAATATATATATATATATATATATATATATATAGTGTGATGTAGGTCACATCCGCATCCGCATCCACATCCGCGGAACATCCGCACATTTTCTCGCATCCGCATCCGCACTTTGGACTGCGGATGTCGTGCGGATGTGGACCGTTGAGATAAAACGTCATTAATAAGCGGAAATTATCAAATTCAACTATATTAATAGAACTAGTTCATTGTGCGCAAAAGTGATGCAAACGACAAGACGAGAGGCTGTTCTTGTATGAAGTTACTCTCTTGCAACCTACTTAGATCCACGTTACAAAGCTAAGTTATTTTCACCTAGTACATTAGAACGAGTTAAATCATCACTTGGCAAAGCAGTTGAAGAGCTTCAATCTCTTGAATCTGTCGCTTCGCCACCCACCAAAAGAATAAAAGTTTCAGTGACAGAACCAACACCTTCAACAAGCAAATCTATCACAGAATCTGTCTCTCAGTTTCTTGAGTCAAGCAGCAATGACGAGACCTACGCGATGTCAAAAGATGTAAAAATGATCGAGAGCTATCACCAAGAAAACGCCTGGCTGCATGTGACAATCCTATTAGTTGGTGGAAAAATACGCAGAATATCTATCCATACTTGAGTAAACTTGTAAGGAAACATTTAGCCTGTCCTCCAACAAACGTACCAAGCGAGAGATTATTTAGCAGTGCTGGATTAATATATGATGAAAAGAGAAACAGACTGGCAGCAGAAAAATTAATGTTCCTTAAGCATAACCTTCCTATAATTAAGTTTGAACATTAAACGATGAACATCTTAGTTTACTTTATTTTAATTACTCATTTATAAATATGCCTAATAAAACTTTAAACTTAATATAAATAGTTATCAAGCTAATTAAAGATCTCTTTCTATAAGGGTGGAGGTTGGGGAAAGAGGTCGGTGGGGTGCATTTGAGTTGGGTTCACGTCCCGCATCCTGGTAACACAATTATGGTTTCTAATTGTGGCTGAAACTCAACAAAATATAACGAATTTATTTGCAGACGAATTCACTAATTGATTTCTATATTAGTTAGATGCTTGATATTATTTTATATGTTCAGAGAAAAGTACAGCAATTATTGTACAATTAATCAATTATACTACATTATAGCTACAGCTCTCTCTATATAATAACTTATTATATACGTTAAACACAACAAATCTCGAATATATCCTAAAAATAACGAAAATGTAGACATCCGCATCCGCATCCGCGGATGTTGAAATCAAACATCCTCATCCGCATCCGCATCCGCGGATGTGAAAAAATGACATCCGCTACATCACTAATATATATATATATATATATGTAAAGAACGACGCTTGTGTAGAAGAGCGTCCGTACAAGATGAGGAGAAAGAACGAACAAGTGAAAAATGAGGCACCTCCCAGGAATTGAACCCGGGATCATCCAATTTCCGGTGGGACATGCTAACCACTACACCAAGGTCCCCGATCAGTCAGAAGTCGTAATTCTCCTACATACGAGCAATTGGATGATCCCGGGTTCGATTCCTGAGAGGTGACTCAGTTTTCATTTGTTCGCTCTTTCTCCTCATCTTGTGCGGACGCTCTTCTACACAAGCGTCGTTCTTTACATTAATTATACTGCGTGTTGTTTGCAGTTAAAATGTATATATGTACGGCATGAGAAGGTGCCCCCTCAGGGCATTCGATTCCGCTCGTATGTAGGAGAATTACGACTTCTGACTGATCAGGGACCTTGGTGTAGTGGTCAGCATGTCCCACCGGCAATTGGATGATCCCGGGTTCGATTCCTGGGAGGTGCCTCATTTTTCACTTGTTCGTTCTTTCTCCTCATCTTGTGCGGACGCTCTTCCACACAAGCGTCGTTCTTTTCATTAATTATACTGGGTGTTGTTTGCAGTTAAAAAAAATATATATATATATATCAGACATGGAGCTGAGCCGGCTTTGGCTTCGGCTTCGGTTTCAACTTCGGCTTCGAGATTTGGTTATTTGTATAGTTTGAGGGGTTTTATTTTTTATTTAACTGTTTTAATATTCTTGATTATTAGTAAGGATAATAACCAAAAATAGTTAACCAACACTCATTAAGAATAGGTTAACTATGGAACTCGTCTTCCGGTTCCGGTTCTGTAAGATTCAGCTTCGGCTTCGGCTTCGAAGGGCCGGTTTCAGACCCATGTCTGTTATATATATAGAGTCTATATATATGAAAATTAAAATGAAAAGGTTTATTGGCAGACTCTAGTCCATATAACAAATATTATTAATACAATGACAGTTCATATAATAAGGATAGAAATATATACAGTTGATTAGAAATAATACTGTAATGTCGAAGTTAAGTGGAGCTACAGACAGACGTTTTCGTACCAAGAAGTCCATAGCTTAGGCCTTAGAGGATAAATGGCAGGACTCACGGATAGCTTGGATGATCGGGTTGGTTGATTTTTTAATTCTTTGCATCAGACTGTGTTTAGCACGTCTTGTTACCTCCGGGAAGCTCTGGACATTGCGGGTAGCAAACATTTGCGAAGCTGAGCATCTCCGGGGTAATTTATGTAAGAGTCTAAAAGACCTGTTGAACAGCAAATTTAGGGTTCTGCCAGAACCTTTTTTATAATTCACCCAAAGTTGCTGTCCGTATATATTACTGCAGAAAGTACGAAAGAGAGTGTCTTTAGCTTCACTTGTACAGAATCGTACACTTTTACTCTGGACATGATACCGGCTAGCCCTGTTCAAAAATCAACTTTTTCTTATTTTCATAGGTTTCTGTACTTTTTCCCATGCGTTTTGACCTGAAAAGGCCGAAAATCACAACCATTTTGACCTAGGTTGTTGGGAAGCATTGCCGCATGGAGCTTTAAGTTTTCTGCCTTGAAATCGGCCAAAAGCACCAGTTCCGGGGTCCCTTGAATCATGTTTTGCACTATAACTTTTTATCTAAACAAGATAGAGCAACAAAATAGGCACCAAATTAAAGTGTTTTTAATCCTCTTTCTAACTTATACAATTATGATAGTCTTGGAACAAGAAATGGCACATTGGTACATACAAAGATTTCAGAAATATCACAAAATTCGTTTTCTCACACTCAAGGCAGACAAGGCGCCTTATTCATGACACAAATTTGAGATTAACATTTTGTCACAAGTCTAATCGATCAAGAAGTGAAAGCATTACATGATGATTAATTTCATAATGACATCTACACAGTCAGTTGTTGAGAGTTTGTTTCTTGAAGCTGTCAAAGCGGCGTCTGTTGAACTCCACAGCTTGAAGGAGATAGTCCCTTTGCTTGGCATCTGTTGTTATGACATTTGCAAAGTCGCTCATCATCTTGACACCACATCCAGCAATGTCATTCACCGCTTTCAGATTCTTAACATAGTCCAACGCTTTTCTGTAGTCCTCATTCTGTGGCCAAGACGTGACAGGTTCCAGAAGCCACTCGGATCCAATGTTCAGTGTGTCCAGCAGGAAATGTGATTCTGGGCCAATGAGATCAACCAGGGTGGTCTTAGCTGTGACTCTCTGGAATAGAGGCTTTCCTGTTCTGAAGCTGTCTGGCTTCTCAGTGGCATGTAACTGGGCAGCAATGTCGTGCTTCAATGTGTCACTCAATCTACTGCTGAACAGGGCAAATGGCACGACTTCCTGCGTCAGGTACCATTTGTGGTTTTCCATTTTATTAAGTACTGCATCAGCAAGCTCTGGGTCAGTTTTCTTGTACTTCAACATGTCCTGGATTAGACTTAGATCATTCACGGGAGCATCTGCAGCAGACATTGACATCATCCATACAGGAGTGTAGAACAGCGCAAGGAAGGTGTTGAGTCTTTCCAGCTTTGATACAGTGTCTTCGTCGTACTCAAGTTGATCTGCAAACATCAGCATTTTCATGGAGTACAGGTTTCTGGCCATCCATCTGGCCTGATGAACGGCGCCTGGTCGACTCCAGTGAATACCTCGAGGAGGCGTTCCTCCAAGAACAATGACTGTCAGTTCAGCCATTTCCCTGTAGTCGGCTCTTGGAAGCCTTTCTGCTGTTAGAATGTCTTGGAGTATTTCTTCACTGTTCTTCTTCTTTTCCTTCAGCCATTTGCTGTTGATAGCCAGCATCTTTGGGTTTTCCTTGGACAAGTCCGTCCAAACATCGTTCAGATGCTCAAATCAGGGATTATCTGGCTCCTTCACCTTCCCAAACAGCTTCTCCCAAACTGCTCCTACTAGGATTTCCAGGATGTGATGTCGACAGGCCAGATAAAACACCTTTTTGTTCAGCATTTTCTCTAGCAGTTTGGCAGCTCCTCTGTGAACTCCACTGTTACTGGATGTAGTGTCAAAAACAAGGGCAGTAACATTATCCATAAGTTCCCATGTCTCCAGTGAATCCATTGAAGCCTCAGCCTGAGCTGTGCCAGAAGAATTGTCGATGACAGGTACTCCCAATAACTTTCCTTCAGTGTATGAAGGTGGACCAGACACTAGCACAGCTAAAGTCTCTGAGGTACTTCCAGGTTCACTGCCCAAGACATCTTTGAGCAACTTTCCATCCCAGTGTAAGGCAGCGTACTGTGGGGGGTTTTCACAAAACTTGGACATGTGACTCTGGCTGATATTATACCTGGACAGCATTCTGTTGCGACGTGTTGTTGAGGTTGAGATGACGAAGTTATCCAGATCAGCCCCTCCAGCTTTCAAGGTGGCAGAAACCATGGCAGTAACTTGATTGTCTGATAAACCAAGACGATCAGCTGTATTGCAGATAACATCACATTCCATGACCTTCCTTGGAAACGTCAAAGTCACACTAGTCACAGTGTCTTGATGGTGAGAACATCCAGGACGAGGCTGATGGTAATCCATGTCCTCTGTGTTAGCGTCGTTGTGAGTTGAGTCACCCCAGGTAATGTCATCCACATGAACAACTGCCTCTTGTTCTGCTGCAGCTGTAAAATAGTACAACATGTTAAGACAGTAATTGTTAAGTACATGCTAAATATCGCAATGGGGTAAAACTTAAAACTTTTTGTGACGTTCAAAGTAATTAGTTTTACCTTGTTCTTGTCTATGCTGCAGTCTTTCATTCCTCGCTGCTTGCTGCAGGGATCTTGTCTCAAAAATCTTGTCATGACCAGACATATGACCTTTCCTCTCAGTCTTTTGGTCTTCGTAGAACCTGATATCCTCATCTTTCTTCTCTCTGGATAACAGTCTGTTGTTCTGTATTTCCTGGATTGCATCTGGAGCTCCTATATCGAACAGGCTGTCTAATTCCAGCACAAATGCTCCTCTTTTTCCTCCAGGGTTACTTGCTCTTCCTTTGCTTTTCACCAGAGCACGATGTTTCTCATGTAGTTTCATGAAGAGCTTCATTGCGTTGTACTTGGTCATTGTCTTGATCCTAGCCATCTGCCAGAATGGGATGATAGATTCAACTGTTTCATATGCAAGGTCTTGAACCATGGGCCTCCCTGCATTTTCCGGTAAATTCTGAAGATTAAGGAAATACTGGAACGCCTGTCTGTTGATGGGAAGCTGGGAACCACTGATAAAAGCTGAAGGGTATCCAACCAGGAAAGTTTCAGTGAGAGATCTGGTAGATGGCCCAGTTGACACCTGCCTGTGAACAGTACGTGGAGGTTCTGAGATATCAACTGTGCGCCCACGGAGCTCCCTCAGCTCCTTGCTTAATGCCATTGTGAAGTTGTAACTTGTAGATGGTTTTCTAGATTCTGATTGAGTTTCTGTTGTTTCCTGAAAAATTATAGATAATTATTATTATTATTATTATTATTATATTATTATTAATTATTATTTATTTATTATTATTATTATTATTATTATATTATTATTATTATTATTATTATTAATTTTATGCTCTTTCATTTGATACCTAATTTGTTGCTCTATCTTGTTTAGATCAAAAGTTAAAGTGCAAAACATAATTCAAGGGACCCCGGAATTGGCGCTTTGGCCGATTTCAAGGCAGAAAATTTAAAGCTCCATGCGGCAATGCTTCCCAACATCCTAGGTCAAAATAGTTGTGATTCTCGGCTTTTCCAGGTCAAAAAGCATGGGAAAATGTACAGAAACCTATGAAAATAAGAAAAAGTTGATTTTTGAACAGGCCTAAATTGATACCCCCATCAAGAAGGCCATATTTTCTTCAATGTTTCTCCGCGCTCTTAGGATCGCCAGTCCGGAATACATCGATCCCGAATTAGAAAAATCAACGGTATTGGAAGTGATCTGTGCTACCCACCTGCGTTTATGGAATCTTGTCTTAACAAGGCAAAACAAACCTTCTATCGTGTGAATAATAACACTCGCACTTTGTCAAAGAATATTTTAGTACTTCCATTTTTCCCGGGCTTTTTAGGCATTGCTAATGTGCTTAAACTTTTAGATATTAATGTAATATTTTCATATAACAATATTGTGAAAAATATCATGTAAAAAATAGTCCTACCAATAATTCAGACATTATCTATAAAATTGGTTGTAAGCAATGTGATTCCTTTTACATTGGTCAGGCGGGAAAGGATTTGCACAGGCGTGTAAAACAGTATCAATATTCCGTTAGAACGGGAGTCGTCCAGTGCCCTTTTTGTCCATTTGTCAGGGTTATCCCACTGTATTGATTGGAATAATGCTTCAGTTTTATTTCACTCTAGCAACATTGTCAATAGAAATATTCTTGAGTCTGCTATTATCCAACTTACAAATAACTTTAACATGAGCCAAGGTCTTTTTCAACTTGATCCTTTTGTTTTGAATTCGTTCAGAACGAATTTAGACAAGAAGGGCAGAGTGCTAAAACTTTGGTAGTTTTCCTTATAAATTTGTATGCTCCTCTTACATTTTTATTTTTAAATTTATTTTTATATTTTTTTTACTTTTTGTGACCTATATATCATTCAGGCATTATCTATAAAATTGGTTGTAAACAATCCATTTGAAATTGTGTTGAATTCGTTCAGAATGGATTTAGACAAGAAGGGCAAAGTGCTAAAATTTGTAGTTTTCCTTACAAATTTGTATGCTCCTCCCACAATTTTTATTTCTATATTTATTATATATATATATATATAATTTTTTTTTGTGACATGTATATTCTCGAACTCTTTATTTACTTCAATGTTCCTGAGGATGTCATTAGACGAAAGCGCTTGAGCACCATTCTGTGTTTCCTCTCCTTCGTGGTTTTATTCATCACATATATATATATATATATTTTTTTTTTTTTACAGGGTGTTTCATAACATGTGGGACGCACTTTCAGGATGGATTCAGAACCTGAAAACAATGAAAAATTTATATAAACATATGCCTGAAATCGCTTTGTTTCCGAGTTACAGCCCGTTTTGTGTTCCAGCAATTCTTTTCGCAAACTGTTTTACAAACACTGCTTGCCGACAATGTTTGTGAGTGTGTATGAGACTTATTTCATTTATGGCCTTGCCGATTGTAATGTTTTGTACACTCTATGACATGTTTCAATATCGTTGAGTGTAGAGCCATCAGTCAGTCAGAGGTGCATCGCGGTGTTTCACTGTTCGTATTCGTAACTTCTTACCGTGAATAAGTGCAGTCCAGTGAAAAAAAAACTTTAAAAAGTTTTTGCTACTCAGTGATAGTGTGCATTTGAAGTGAGAATGAAGGTTTATTCAAGAGAGAAATGGAAGACATGCATCTCATGTATGGACTTGCCGAGTGCAATGCGGCTGCAGCAAGACGTCTGTATGCGGAAAGGTTTCCGAATCGCCGTCTGCCAGATAAGAAGACCTTTCAGAGAATGACGGCGTCTTGGTGATACAGATCATTCACAAGCGAGTTTCAGATGGCGGTAGACCAATCAGCGCCAGAAGTGTTGAGTTGGAGGAGTGGGTCTTGAATCGCGTGGGGGAACATCCTGGTGTCAGTACCCGAAGGATAGCAGCAGCAGAGGGTGTAAGATACACAACTGTGTGGAGAATTTTATGGGAACAACAGCTTTACCCATATCACATTCAGTGAATACAAGGCCTTACTGAAGCTGATTTCCCACCACGAGAGGCTTTTTGTACTTGGTTACTTCAACATTGTGGTCGCGATCCTCTTTTTCTATCCTCCGTGTTGTTTTCTGATGAGGCTGCCCTCACAAGAAATGGCGTGATCAATTTTCACAACACTCATCACTGAGACTATTTGGATGACCATTTCCCTGATAAATGTATAGTGGCCTACGGATCACCGATTGGATATGGCTAAGAAAGTAGGCTTACTATAATTACTGAATAAAATTGAAATTAAATATTAGGAGTCGCCAATTTGGGCCTACTGCCCAAATAAACAATATTTAATAAGGAGAGAGAAATTACTTTGTTGTTTTGCGTTTAATTAGGAAAATAAATCAATTATTTGTTCACAGCGATTAACAGTTCACTAAAAGTATTTATAATGATTAACAATTATATAACGGCATTTATACTATGCTAAAGGTGAATGGTTCTTAGCAATAAGGAATAGTTATACAGACTAATTGTTAATTAAATACGTTAATTCAAATAGGCTAATGAGATATGCCGAGTGAACACAGAATAAATAATGAAGCCTATTGATAACAGAAATAATGGAAGTACGGTACGGCAAGTATATGAATTAGGTCCGAAAAATGTAATGCATTAAAAGAGCACATAAATAAACGGATGCAAAATAAAACGAGTTATATGAAAGAATACAATAACAGCGTGATACACAACTATGGTATTGATACAACATTTGAATAGGCCTACTGCGGTCTTAACGCGAGTTAGTTTGCCGGTTGCTTGCGTACACTTTTGGGTAACAAAACTGTTGGCCGAGTAAGGGCCGCAGAAGCTTACCGAAATGGTGAAAAACTCTGGAGACTATAGGCCTAGGTGAAGGTTTGATCGTAATGCGTTTCACCGTCGATGAACTTGGAGACTGTAAGCCTAGGTGAAGGTTTGATCGCAATGCGTTTCGCCCGTCGATGAACTTGGAGACTGTAGAGGGCCTGTTGAAATACTTGTTGAACGAGCGCCGATCGAATTGTGGTGAAGAATGAGTGAAGAGCGAAATGGTTTTGTGGCTTGTAGCTTAATAGGTTTACGGACATGGGCCTCGAAGGGTGCTTCTGTAGTCAGATTGGCTTTGCCGGCGAGAGAATGAGTGTTGACAGCCGGTAGAGATTTGTTGAAGAGGGGCCAGCGGAAAACGCCTACAGCAGTGATGTGTTTCTTGCAGGATGGAATTGTAGAGTCGCTTCAAGTGTTACTTATCGTTTCTTTATGGTTGAAATGTGAATTGAAGGACTGAAGCCGACTGAGATCGAAGCGGCGCTACGTGAGGTGAGATTCACGAGGAGAAGTAAAGAGCGGAGTGAGATTTGTGGCTTGTAGCCTAGTAGAAGGTTTACGGACATGGGCTTCGAAGGATTGTTTCTGCAGGCAGACTGGCCTTACTTGATAGACTTCGTGTATGCTCGACCGGAGACTTAAAGGAACAGCGGGCCGCTCTCCGGCCTTCGCCGGAGAGCGGGTAACGTGACGAGTGGTGCTACTGACTAATGCGCAGGAGGGAGTGAAGGGTCAACTCGGAATGGGGAGATGGTCAGAGGAGACGCTGCTCTATTGGGATATGGGATCGACAGGAGGATGGGGTTGGGGTACATTAGGAATGCAGAACGAATGGGGGAGAAAAGGAGGAGACGAGAGGGGGCAGGGAAACTGTATTGAGTTCGTATGCGATGCCCAAAACTCGTCGCATGGCAGTTCTCGATGAATGCGCTCCTGCCGAAGGGAAAGAAACGCGTCCTTCAAGGAAATAAGCAGGCGTAAATCTACGTAATGATGCAAAGAGACAGTTGAAGAAGGCATGGGATCGCCACCCTGTGCCTGAGGGTGTCTGTGCTTTGCAGTACGCCCTTTCGTTGAGTGGATGTGTGTGTGTGCGTGCTTGTTTACTTGGAGAATGCTTTTCAGGCCTTCCCATAGGAGTGGGGACTGGGGGTGAGTGAGAAAACCACGTTGTGCTTGAGGAAGAGTTTGCTGGTGCAATAGGGCGTCGTCAAGGTTCTTGCCAATGATTTTCCGTACAACGGCCTAAAGGGACCGTTGAATATATTTGGGTAAGGTGTTGACGAAACAAAGCGCTGTTTAAAGTGAGTCGGAACTTACTGCAGGGCCGGGGGGGTGAGGAGTGAGGGTGCGTGTTGTCCTGAGAATGTCCGGTGGTGAATTCCGTGAGTCCCTCCACTATCCGTGTGAAGGCGGGGCAGGGCCCAATGCTAGTGGTGGCTTCTCCGGGGTCGCCGCGCCCCTGCCGTCTGGAGGGCAGTGGGACTCGACTCATGGCAATGCAATCTTCAATTCGAAAGTTGCAGTGGTTGTGCCGCTGCACATGACCGCGGGACAGTAAGACAGTAATTAATAACGGACCGCACGAAACGAAAGTCAATGTTATTGCAAGCAGGCCTAGTTAATTTCACTTGGATTTATGAGTACCGTATTTAAATGAAAATTTATTTAAAATCACTGCAAAAATAATTGTCACTAGAAGCGTAACACAAGGATCACTGTGAAAAAATAACATTCGGTCACTCCGAGATTAACCAATTTGTAGTACCAGTTTATAGCGTAAAGTTGGCACTATAATAATGATAACGGTTAATTGATTGTTAATGATTGATGGTTAATTATAAGTCATCAGCTCTATGCAGAACAAATAATGTTTAATAATGAGAGAGAACGGAATTTCTTTTTCTGACCTCTGCAAATGGATAGGCCGTGGAGGACCCACTGCGTGGCCAGCTCCCTCCCCGGTCCTGAATCCACTCGATCCATTACCTGTGGGGTCATCTGAAATCCATCGTTTACGTGACACCCATTGACAACGTTGAAATGCTTCGCCAACGTGTAGAACAAGGATGCCAGAAAATCTGAGCAATACCTGGAATGTTTGAACGCGTCAGGCAGTCTATGACGAGGCGTGTTCAGGCGTGTATTCAAGCGCAAGGCTGTCATTTTGAGCACTTCCTTTAAAGGTAAGGCGGATACTTGCTGGAACACATAACGGGCTGTAACTCGGAAACAAAGTGATTTAGGGCATATGTTTATATAAACTTTTTTCATTGTTTTCAGGTCCTGATCCATCCTGAAAGCGCGTCCCACATGTTATGAAACAACTGTGTGAATATATATATATGATACAGACAGACAATGCATGGAACAAGGTACTCTTCTGGGAAAATTAAATAAACTATAGTACGAATAAGTAATGGTAAATGACAAACACTATAGTTGTTTTTTTTCATGATGTTAGCCCGACGTTGGCAGTAGTATAGCCGCGTTTGGCCAGAGGAATTTGGGGTGCTTTGAATCCTGCCCCTGGAGGGGCCCCATGGAGGCCTTCGCTTCCGTTGTGAGGGCCCCCTGGAGGCCTTCGCTCCGTTGTGAGGGGCCCCCTTCCTTAAGTCCCTCGCCCCATTTATGGAGTCTCACCGTCCTTAATGAAGGGCATTTGCTCGTCGAGGGGCCCATCGAGGGCCCCCCTCCTCCTTGGAAAAAAAAATTTCAGCATCGCCTTCTTTCACGAGAAAAAAAAAATCCTCCTGTTCTGTGGGATTCTTTCAAGGTCTTTCATGAGAAACAAAATCAAACAAAAACAAACATGCAAAATCAGGCAAAAACAAGCAAACAAACGCTGGAAGTGTTCGTGCATAAGAGACATTTCTGGAACACCAGCCTTCTGCTCATAGTGACATATATATATATAGATATATATGTATATATATACTAGCAAATTTAGCCAACGTATATATTTTATATATAAGAACTGTAGTGTAAGGAGAAATAGCAAAGATTTCTTTAACGCCTTCCATGATCTCATCTTCTTGGCTTAATATATTAATAACAATACAACACAAAATAAAATTAGAATAAATACAATCAACTCATAAACAAATTTTGCCTTGTTCTAATTTAAGGGGCGGCTATCATATTTCATTCCATTCGTATAGTAACGTGATAACAATCATCATGAACAACAATATTATCATTCATATATATATATATATATATATATATATATATATATATATACAGGCCCGGATTTAGCTATAGGCGAACTAGGATCGCCTAGGGCCTCGCGCCAAAGAGGGCCTCGCTCAAGCCGTTTTGCGCGTTCTGTTCAAGTGATATTAATGATTTAGAACTCTATGAAGAACTTAAAGCACTTTGCAGGTTTATACCTGAGAAAACAGATCTCGGAAATGCCCTTGTTTATATAGTACAAAAACAACTAAGTGAGATTTATCCTAATGTTTATGTTGCACTTCGAATAGTATTAACCATCCCAGTTACTGTTGCTTCGGCTGAAAGAAGTTTCTCGCGTCTCAAACTTATTAAAACATATTTGCGTTCCACCATGTCTCAAGCGAGATTGCAATCATTAGCTATGTTATCAATAGAAAACGATATAACAATTCATTAGATTATTCTCAATTAATTGAAGAGTTTAGCTCGAAGAAAGTAGAAAAGCATTGCTGTAATATTCAAGGAGCATCTGAACCAAATATTAAAGCATTAATATTTAGCCTGATAAGTCGATCGCTCACTATTATAAAAAATGAAATGTCAATATCTCTTATACATCACATATGAAAAACGTTTGTATACTATGGAAAGTCATTACCTATAATATCATATAAATCTTAGAAATCATTGCATTGTCTTATATTTTCGATACAAATCTTGATTCATATTATAATTTATACTTATTTGTATGGTTTATTTATATTTCTTATACAATTTCCATGCGTGATTATTTTGGTTTGGTTTAATTTTTAAGTGCTGGCATAGTTCTGTCTATGCGGGATTCTAATATTGCTGGTATAGTACCGATAATTAAGTCCATATTTTCATATATATAGGCCTAGGGCCTCGCAATTTCTAGATCTGCCTAGGGCCTCGCAACTTCTAGATCCGGCCATGTATATATATATATATATATATATATATATATATATATATCAGCCCTTTTCAAAAGACTAGGATGAAAGCGAATACTTGCAATTTATATTTTGTAAATTCAAATATCGATATCTTCCTTCATAGACGTATATTTCACCCATGTAGTTTTCTGTTATTTACAACGCCTCAATATATATATATATATATATATAATATATATGTATAATGCCATTATTATGTACATATATGGTGATTGTAAAGAAAAAAGTCTTCTTATTGCCGTTTGTACAGAAGCTGACAACAGAAAATACAGTCACAGTGGTCAACTGGAAATATAACTTGTACGTTTCTTTGTTTCGAGGTAATAGTTGATTATTGCATAGCTAATACGAGGTTAAATAAATTAATCTTTACCGACGATGCGAAATGTAGTTGTATTGAAGTTGTTGGTCCCATGACCAAGTATTTTACAGATGGGCTGATAATTTGGAAAGAATCACAAATACAGAGTTACCACCGAAAAATTCGCTAGTCGTTTTCTTTAACTGTTTGGTGTCTGATCGAAATTTAAGGCATACTTGCTTATTTATTTCAATTTTTTGTATGAAAAATGAAGATGAATAAGTTTTTTGGTAGACCATTACCCAAATGCTTAATATTAATAATACAATGACAAATTACATACTAAGGATAGAAATATATACAATTAATGAGAAATACTACAGTACTTTCGCAGCTGTGCAAAGCTACAACTAGCCATTTTCATATCATAAATTCCATAGTTTAGAAGACGTAGGATAGGATTGCTAATAGCTTGGATAATCGGGGTGGTTGATTTTTTAATTCGTTGCATTAGACTGTATATAGACACACATATCAGTTGAGTGGGACCTTTTAATACCAAACTCAATTAGTTCATAAGTTATTATTTAAGTGGCGTAGTTATAAGAACGTCTCTACTATTTTCGAAAAACATGAAGCGTTGTAAATAACAGAAAACTACATGGGTGAAATATACGTCTATGAAGGAAGATATCGATATTTGAATTTACGAAATATAAGTTGCATGTATTCGCTTTCATCCTAGTCTTTTGAAAGGGCTGATATATATATATATATATATATATATATATATATATATATATATATATAATATATATATATATATAAATTATAATATTTGTTGTTCATGATGATTGTTATCACGTTACTATACGAATGGAATGAAATATGATAGCCGCCCCTTAAATAGATAAATGAAATTAAAATTAATTTATTTAATAGTTTCTGGATCTATTTCGTAATGCAAAATATTAGAACAAGGCAAAATTTGTTTATGAGTTGATTGTATTTATTCTAATTTTATTTTGTGTGGTATTGTTGTTAATATATTAAGCCAAGAAGATGAGATCATGGAAGGAGTTAAAGAAATCTTTGCTATTTTGCCTTACGCTACAGTTCTTATATATAAAATATATACGTTGGTTACATTTACTAGTATATACATACATATATATATAATATATATATATATATATATATATATATATTATATATATATATATATCACTATCAGCAGAAGGCTGGTGTTCCAGAAATGGATCTTATGCACGAACGCTTCCAGTGTTTGTTTGCTTGTTTTTGCCTGATTTTGCACGTTTGTTTTTGTTTGATTTTGTTTGTCTCATGAAAGACCTTCAAAGAATCCAACAGGGCAGGAGGATTTTTTTTCCTCGTGAAAGTAGGCAAATGCCCTTCATTAAGGACGGTGAGACTCCATAAATAGGGCGAGGGACTTAAGGAAGGGGGCCCCTCATAACGGAGGCGAAGGCCTCCAGGGGCAGGATTCAAAGCACCCCAAATTCCTCTGGACAAACGCGGCTATACTACTGTGGGCAACGGGTCACTCGCAAAGAGGTCCCAATATATATATATATATATTATATATATTATATGAAAATTATTTCACGAAAGTAACACATGAAAAATATTTATGATGAATAAAACCACGAAGGAAAGGAAACACAAAACTGTGCTCAAGCGCTTTCGTCTAATGACATCCTCAGTGTTCCTGAGGATGTCATTAGACGAAAGCGCTTGAGCACCGTTTTGTGTTTCCTTTCCTTCGTGGTTTTATTCATCATATATATATATATATACACACAGTATATATATAATTCAGTGGCATGCAGTCAGGGTAAGCGGGGGATGCGCCGCCTACCCAGTTAAAGGCCAAATTATAAAAAGTCAGTATATTACTACAGCAACCGAAAACTAATATAAAGTTGTGATGTTTGTATAATGTGTATATATATATTATATATATATACAGGGTGGCGAAAAAGTCAGGAACCATAGCACATTTTATTAAATTATAATAAATGTTCGAATTGGTAGCCTTCCACTTGGAGACACTTTCTGACGCGTTGAATGCATGATGTTTGAATATTCCTTAACACATTGGTACTGATTTTGGCACACTCAGATGTGATTTTAGCCTTTAGAGAACGTATGGATCTGGGTCGATCAGCATAGACTACCGACTTGAGATGGCCCCACAAGAAAAAGTCAAGAGGCATGAGGTCTAGAGACCTAGGTGGCCATTCGACGGGCCCTCGTCGTCCGATCCACTTGCTTAGGAATGTTTCATCTAAAGAGCTCCGGATGATGGTTGCGAAATGTGATGGTGCACCATCCTGCTGAAACCACATCTCCCATTCTGCCAATGGAATGTCGTCCAGTATGGGCATTAGAAATGTTTGCAGCATATGCAGATATGTTTCACCTGTTACATTGCCATCGAAAAAGTACGGACCAATTAACCGATCCCCCCAGAGCACAGCCCACACCATAATTCGTGGATCGAATTGCACATGTCCTTCCTCCATCCAGTGGGGGTTCTCATTGGCCCAATAGCGTGCATTATGCCTATTGACACAACCGCTGAGGTGAAATATCGTTTCGTCGCTGAACATGATCCTTTGTTGAAGCTGTCGATGTTGTAGAAACCACTGGCAGAACTCTACACGACGGTCTGTGTCATGACCGTGCAGTTCCTAACGAGTTGGACTTTGTAGGGGTAGAAACGATTTGTTGTAAGAATTCGTTGAATGGATCTTCTGGAGACACCCGTTTCCTGGGATAACTTTCTTAAGACTTACGTGGGCTGTTTTCGAGGCGATTGAGTACCGTTGGTGATGTTGCTGCATCGGTTGAACTTTTTGGCCGGCCACTACGCGGCCGATCATGAACACTTCCCGTTTCTTTGAAGCGAGTGAACAGTTTTCGAACTGATGCCTGAACAACTGGCGGCCTCTCAGGGTGTTTGTCATTAAAGCAGTAGCAACTGATCAGTGTATGTTACCACGCCTTGCACACATTAAAACTATCTCCACCCGTTCATCTATTACCAGTTTCTGTGCCAAAGGTTCAACAACAAATCTGAAAAGAACAAACATATATTAAAACGCAAATTATTAAATGTGCCTATGGTTCCTGACTTTTGCGCCACCTGTGTATATTTGTAGCTACCGCTTACCCTGTGGATACACCCACCGCACGCCACTGATATATATATATATATATATATATATATATATTGATCAACTTAAAAGTGTGCACTGCAATTTTATATAAGAAGCTTTGCAGAGCATACTTTTAAGTTGATTACCCTATACATACAGTATAGGTTTAGTTATATATTAGTAAATACTTCTCTCTCTCTCTCTCTCTCTCTCTCTCTCTCTCTCTCTCTCTCTCTCTCTCTCTCTCTCTCTCCTGAATAGCACCAGTAAAAAGCGATCGTAACTACAATGTATTCTGAACAATACTTCGCTGCTGGAACTAATCCTTTTCCTCCGGTTGCTGGATCAGGATCTTAATTGATATCCAGGTTAAGAGATGGCTTATTAGAAGCAAGGACACGTGCTAATTATCTTAATAGGTGCGTCGGGGCGACATTCCTGCAAGGATTCAGGCACCGTTCCTAATGGCGCAATTAAAGGGACAAATTCCTCTCATCAGCGAAGAGAAACCATTAATCTTTGTCTAATTTTTGTGCCTTCATTTTGGTGGTTTTATTTATGCATGTTTTTGTTCTTAGGATTTTATCGATGCGTCGAAATGAGTCTGTATTTAAGGGAGTAATTACGTTTATAACTAATTACTGTGTAGAAGATTGGAATCAAGTTTTAAACAATATGAACATAATATTACATCCTAAATTTATATGATCTCGTTTAATGTAATTCAATTTTAAAATTTATTTTTTTTATTTTATAACCTTTATACAGACTAGTCTAGCATTTTAACGCAGATTTTATATAAATTTGTACCGTTCAGATGTAGCTTCAGAAAGAGGTTCGCCTAAGAACTTAAAATTTCTAAAAAGCATCAAAGATTACTTATTGATCATATTCCGTTTTCTTTTGGATATTTTATTGTGTTTGGTGTCAGTAATAAAATTTCGAAAGCAAAATCCAGTTATTAATTAGTTATATTTGGCGTTCTTTACAAATTTTGTTTGTAGCCAAACTTCTTTTTCCTAATAAATAATGGTGGAGTTGTTTAGCCTCCTTGGTAATATCTGAAGTCACATGACAGAGGGGACACACAGCTTTACGTAGGATCCGAACATAGGTTCGTTATATAATATAGACGCAGACGACGGTCTCCCACACAACTACTACCCAGTTCCAATGTCTTAACTTCGCTGATCTGTTACGACACTGAGTGTTACGACACTTCCACGACGTAGCCCAAATGTTTCTCCGAAACTGTTCGTAAAGTGTATTCGTAACTTCATTTAATAGTAGTGAACAGAAGTAATAGAAATTTTTATTCTAATCGGAATAAATCTACTAATTCAAGTGTCAATGAATTTATTTAAATCAAGCTGCATATATATATATATATATATATATATATAATACTTTATATCAAATATAGGATAAATATTTCATTATAATTTACCTGTAAACTCATACATTTATATTACTGTAATTAATATACATAAAACGTAAGCTCCCTATCTTATTCCATAAATCCATCTTCATAAACAAATACTGTAGGGACCAGCCGGTCTGTTGCTGTTTGGTGTCCTTTGTATTCCTTTGTATGCGGAAGAAAGATGATAGTTTATGATAAAAGATGTAATCTTCAGCTTGTTTACTGAGCGGAAAATTCCATTTTAACCCTAATTTTAGCGACCAAAATAAACCGAATTAAAAAACACTGCGTAATTCTTAATTACCTTCCAAATCATAAATTTTAAACACACTTATTTAAAATGATTATGTAGTAGGAAAGATTATTTCTGCAAATTCATCCTTATCTCAACTTCATCGGATCAAAGTAGATATTTTCAATCTTTTATCTGCAGTTTCATTTCTTTTTATCCGTCACGGATTAGAATTTTTATTGTATTTGTCAGACCTGAAGTATTTTAATTAAAAATACTTCAAAAAAACATGTAATATATTTTAGTTGTTATCATTATTCAATTACGCTCTAAATTCAATTGGGTTCTAAATTCAATTACGTTCTACTTGCATATATCTCACTCTTGATCATCCTCCTTTTGGGATTTCGATGAAACTTTTCCTATTGCGCTTGACATATCAAAAGCTTTTGTTAGAGTCTGGCACAAATCTTTAATTTCTAAACAGCCCTCCTTCGGTTTTTATCCTTCTATCTGTGCCTTCATCTCTAATTTCCTTTCTGGCCGATCTATAGCTGCGGTTGTAGATGGCCACTGTTCTTCTCCTAAAGCTATCAACAGTGGTATTCCTCAGGGTTCTGTCCCGTCGCCCACTCTTTTCCTTTTATTTATTAATGATCTTTTAATTCGCACTTCCTGTCCTATTCACTAATATGACAATAATTCCACTCTTCACTTCTACACCCGTTTTCCAAAGCGTCCCTCTCAACAGTCACTCCATGATTCGCGTAAGGCGGCAATGGAGCACCTGACCTTTAATCTTTCTGCTATATTTGATTGGGGCAGAGAAAACCTTATGACTTTCAATGCCTCAAAAACTCAGTTCTTTCATCTGGCTACTCGTCACAATCTTCCACACGACTATCCCCTTACCTTCAACAACCACACTCAATTCTTCCTCTTCTCTTGACATTCTTGGCGTTTCCTTTTCTCGTAATCTTTCTTGGAAAGATCACATATACTCTCTTTCTAAAACAGCTTCTAAGAGGTTAGGTATGTTGTACCGCCTCCGCAGTTTCTTCACCCTCGCTCAGTTGCTCTCTCTGTACAGGGGTCTTGTTCGCCCCTGTATGGAGAATGCTTCTCATGTATGGTGGGGCACAACCCACACAGTCCTACTTGACCGGGTGGAATCAAAGGCTTTCATCTCATCATTCCCCCCCCCCTCTACTGACTGTCTTCAATCCCTCTCTCTTCGCCGCAATGTTGTTTCACTCTCTCTTTACTATCGCTATCATAACGGACATTGCTCTTATGAACTCTCTAACTGCATGCCTCCTCCTTTAAGGAGAGCACGCCGTACCAGTAATCAGTAAGAGGCGGGGAATTGATGAGACGACAAGCCTTTGATTGCATCCGGTCAAGTACGGCTGTGTGAGTTGAACCACACCACACATGAGAAGCATACTCCATACAGGGGCGAACAAGACTCCTGTACAGCGACAGCAACTGAATGGGGGTGAAGAAATCACTGAGGCGGTACAGCACACCTAACCTCTTAGAAGCTGTTTTAGAAAGAGAGTATATGTGAGCTTTCCAAGAGAGATTACGAGAAAAGGAAACGCCAAGAATGTCAAGAGAAGAGGAAGGATTGAGTTGTGTGTTGTTGAAGGTAAAGGGATAGTCGTGTGGAAGATTGTGACGAGTAGACAGATGGAGGAACTGAGTTTTTGAGCCATTGAAAGCCATAAGGTTTTCCCCATTCAAATATAGCAGAAAGATCAGAGGTCAGGTGTCCCATAGTCGTCCAACGCGAATCATGAAGCAACTGCTGTGAGGGACGCTTTGGGAAGCGGGTGGAGAAGTGAAGAGTCGAATAATTATCTGGGCAGACACAGAACCTTTAAACGAAAGGATAGGAATATAATGATTCCTCTGTTGAAAACACTGATCCTACCCAAGTTGGAATACTGCTCGGTCCTAACATCCCCATATAAAAAAGAAGACATTAGACAGCTAGAAGGGATTCAGAGAAGCTTCACAGCCAAGATCAATGGGTGCAGAGAATTTAATTACTGGGAAAGGTTACGCGAATTAAACCTATATTTACTGGAAAGGAGAAGAGAGATATACACCATTATTTACACTTGAAAAATAATGGAGAAACTAGCTCCAAATCTTACTCTGAACACTATAACCCCCCCAAACAACAGTGGAAAGTAGAAAAGGAAGACTGTTTTGTTCCCAAACTAAAGGCCAGAGAGGGAACACCCTCAACCCTGAAAGAAAATAGTTTTGTTGTGAGAGGACCAAGCCTGTTTAATCAGCTGCCCAAAGAACTAAGGAATACGAGTGGTGTTGCGGTGGACAACTTCAAAAGAAAATTAGACGCCTGGCTCAGAACAATCCCCGATGAGCGGGGTGTACCTGGTTATGTGAGGTGGAGAGAACAAGAAACCAACTCTCTACTTCACCAGGCCAACTCGAGAGGAGGGGCGATAAGCTTGACCTTCGTGAAATGAGGAATCATCGCGCGGAACATTTGAAAGGTTGAAAGGTGTATATATATATATATATATATATATGCACGAGTACATACACACACACACACATGTGTATATATATATATATATATATATATATATATATATATATATAAGCTTATATATAAAATGTGTTTGTCATTTACTCTCCACCGCACATAGCCAGGTACACCCAGCTCATCTGGTGCCTTCCTGAGCCAGGCATCTAGTCTTCTATTGAAGACTTCAACTTTGACCCCTGTAACTTTTCTGAGTTCCTTTGGAAGCAGGTTAAAAAGTCTTGGCCCCCTGGCAACCAAGCTATTTAACTCTAGTGTTGAAGAGGTTCTTTGTCTGGCCTTTCCTATTTTCCAGCGTTGTTTGGATGATAATTCGGTTTAGTTTGTGGTTTGGTACTAGTTTTTCGATCATTTTCCATATGTAGATTATGGTGTACCTCTCTCTTCTTCTTTCCAGGAAGTACAGATTTAGTTTATGTAGTCTTTCCGAGTAGTTGAGCTCTTTACAGCCATCAATCTTAGCTGCGAAATGTGTCTGAATTTCTTCTACTGTAGTTTATTAATTTCTTCCTTTTTACATGAGGACGTCAAGACTGAGCAGTATTCAAGTTTTTGGTATGATCAGTGTTTTCAGCAGGGGAATCATCACTGTCTTGTCCCTTCTTTTGAACATTCTTAGTACCTGTCCCGCCACTGTCTTTGCTTTGTTTATCGCTATCTGAATTTGTGTTTCGAATTTCGCATCATCTGTCATTATAACCCCCAAATCGATCGCTTTCGTGCTTCTCTGAACTTCCTGTCTATCTGGAGTATAATATGGAGTCTGTTTAAGTTCCTCATTTCTACCATATTTCAAAAGCTGAAATTTCTCGGTTTAAATGTCATGTTGTTGTCTTCTGACCATTTGTATATTTTGTTCGTATCCCTCTGCAAGGCCTCCACCTTTTGGAAAGAGGTGGAGGCCTTCTGCAAAGGATGTTACTATAGTATTTATGGGAAAACTATATATGCTTACAATATGGTATCGTATGTGATACCTTTACTTCTTAATTAAATACAAATTATTAATTCATTGAATTAAATATCTACAAAATTGCCTCGGGATGGCGACATAGCCTACTGGGAATGAAAATAATTGCCATACATAGAACCCAATATGGAGGCATTGGGTCCACATAACAAGAAAAACGAATTATTTCGTATCAAAATTTTCTATTGCTGACTCATGAAAATTACTTCGAGAGAAGAGTCAACGAACTTTGTAAAGTCATCGAACTTTGTAAAACCAGCGAATTCCTCAGAGAAGATTTATATTTGCGGCACTGAGAGTTGCTTATGTTAAGCAATGATTTTAAGCAAGGAAGGTGTACTTAAACTTCCTATAAGTTCTGAGTGAATAACAAGTAATATAAACCTAATAACTCAAAAGGATAGGCCTATACCTTCAGGAATTTAAATATAGTGATTGCCTATATTAATTAAATCAAATCAACTCGTTGTGTAACTCCATCGTATAGCGGCCCTATATCGAAAAAGATCGTAGAGCCCTACAACCAGAAGCGAGACCCTACGAAATGATAAGGCAAGGTAATTTCTTTCTTTACCATTAGGCAGCGCTAAAATACCGAAGGCAAATAAATTTAACATTAACCAATAGAAACACTACTTAACGAGGTTCTTTGAAGACCTCCACATACATAACTCTTTAACGAAAAACCGTTGGGCTTTTGTCGTTAACTCTCCACTGAAATCTGCTGGAAATTTCCATCGGATGAGAGGTATCAGGCAATCAACCCATAGCTCTATATAGTTTTTTCAAACTATTGCTGTGGAGGCCTTCTGCAAAGGATGTTACTATACTATTGCTGTGGAGACCTTCTGCAAAGGATGTTACTATACTTTTGCTGTTTACTTCACTGTCTATGTCTGTTAGTATGATAATGAATAGGAGTGGGGCCAGTACTGTACCTTGTGGTACTGAGCTGCGTACTTCCAACTCTGATGATGATATACCTTGAATTTTGACGACCTGTAGACGTTCTCTGTGGAAGTTGTAGATCCATTTTCCCACTTTGCCTGTTATTCCCATACGTTTCATTTTATGTGCCATTATACCATGATCACATTTGTCGAAAGCTTTTGCAATCTGTGTATATAACATCGTAGTTTTCATTTCCTTCCAGTGCATTGAGGATATTGTTATAGTGCTCTATCACTTGTGATAGGCACGAGCTTCCCGATCGGAATCTGTGCCGAGTTCTCATTGAATCTTTCCTGTGTTTCCAAAGTCATATTTTCTCCCTGACTAGTCTTTCAAATATTTTGGTGAGATGTGATGTCACTGACCCCGGTCTTAGTTCTTTACTTGAGACCTATCCCCCTCTTATATAGGAACAATGTTTGCTCTTTTCAAGATGCTCTGTTTTTCCCCTGTGTCTAGGGATCTTCTCCATATCTAGTATAAGGGTGTAGCTATTTCATTTTTACAGTTTTTAACACATTCGCCGCCAGCACTTTTTAAGGTAACCAGCCACCGCCAGCATTTTTGCAAGTTTTTACCCACCTACAAGGTCTCACCAAAAATTTAAAACTAAAGATATCTCTAAACAAAATATACCAAATATATACGTTCAAGACGAGATTTCCTGTCTTTGACGGTCAACTGATCTGTGTCAAAAAACGAGATTTCTCGTCTTTGGCAGTGAATGTATTAATCAATAATGCGTTTCATTTGTCCGGACCTGCAGCTGAATGTGGTTTCATTTATCCTATATCTCTCGCTACATTTTCAGGTATCGCTTTGTCACTTCTTGGGTACTGAAGACTGATTCATACTGGGCTCTCAATGTTTCAGATATTTCTTTTAGATCGTCAGATAGTTCATTATTTCATTTCCTTGAGGGCTCGATAGTGGCGGTTGTTTTTGTTTTCCTTTTCGCATAGCTATAGAAGTATTTTGGATTTTCCTTTATTGCTTCTACCGCCTTTTCCTCTTCTCTCTCTCTGTATGACCCTTAATCAGTTTGTATTTCCCTGTCGACACTCTCCAGTTTTTCTTGTATTACTTTCCTGGTATTGTTGTCTCCGCATTAACTAACTTCACCGCTGCTCTCTTTCTTTTGCAGAATATTGTTCTCTTTTGCCTCTCTAACCAGTTCCTCTTTCCTTTTGGCTGTGCTTTCGGAGCATATCTTTCTAAAATTTTCAGCATCTTTTCTTTCAAGGTTGTTAGTATTTCTTCAGTTGTTTTATTCTCTAAAACAGTTCTCCACTCTATTTGGGCCATGTGTAATCTGATTGCTTCCCAATTTATAGTCTTGGAGTTTAAGTTAAAAGTCCTAAATTTGCTTCTTTCTTCAGTGTGGGTATTGTCTTTTAATGTTGTCGCCATATTTATTGATATCTCGATTACGTTGTGGTCTGAGATAATAGTTGGGGTATTTTTATGCAAAATCAAGTGCGTGTTATTCATGAATACCAGATCTAGGCAGTTATTTTTGCTGGTATTTTCTGTTATCTCCTCTGTCAGCATAAACTAGTTTGTGAGAGCCATATATACGAGCGCCACTCAATATATTTTTCCCACCTTTTTTTTCTTTGTGAACAAGTAGTTACATTCCATTTTTACAAGTTTTTATTTTTCCACATAGTCTCCATCCTTTTCTACGGCTTTCCTCCACCTCGAAGCAGGGGCCTTTATTCCTTGCTGGTAAAAGTCCGCTGGGTTCCGCTGGAGCCACCTCTTAATCTCCTCAACAACCTCATCGTCACTCTGAAACTTTCTTCCACGAATAGCATCCTTCATTGGCCCAAACAAATGGAAGTCTGAAGGTGCCAGATCCGGGCTGTGGAGGGTGGAGTAACACAGTCAAGCGCATTTTTGTGATGGCCTCTCTTGTTTGCAAACTGTTGTGTGGTCTTGCGTTATCGTGCAAAAGAAGGACGTCTTCCAGTTTTCTCTCCGGTCGAACTCGCTTTATACGTCTCTGGAGTCTCTGTAGGGTAGCAATATATACCTCTGAGTTGATTCTTTGTCCTTTCTTCATGATGTCCACCAGAATCACCCCTTTATGTCCCAGAAGATGGTGGCCATAACCTTTCCTGCAGAGGGAGCCATTTTGAACTTTTTCTTGCGTGGGGAGTCTGCGTGATGCCACTCCATGGATTGGCGTTTTGTTTCAGGTTCAAAGTGGTGTACCGAAGTCTCATTCTCAGTCACAATTCGTGAAAGGAAGGCATCCCCTTCTGTCTCGTATCGAACCAACGACTCGGAAACAATTTCTTTTCTTTGGGGAACAAGGAACAAACCGTGAACACACTTTTGAGTATCGCAGTTGCTGAATTATCATATTCACACTTCATTCACTAATTCCTCGCTCCTTGTATGTGACGCGCCAATTTGATCGAATGATGCTGTTAGCACGTTGCACAGTGTGAGATGTCACAGCCGATGCCGGGCGACTGCTGCGTGCTCATCATCGAGGCTGGCTCTTCCCCTCTCCGATGATCTCACACGTTTAGACCAGCGTCCAACTGTGCTTCGATCAACAACAGCATCTCCGTAAACGTTTTGTAGACATTTGTGAATATTTCCAATTGTTTCCTTCTCTGCGGTTAAGAACTCGATAACAGCTCTCTGTTTGCGACGCACATCACTGTCAGACGCCATTTTCGAAACTGCGTTAACCATCGGTTTTATACAAGGGCGTTTTAAAGCAGTTTTATACAAGGAGGGGAGGTTCAAACTGGAAAAATCCGGTTATGTGAAGCGCAGAAAGTTCAAACTTACGGCCCAAAAGACATTTCAGCCCCTTGGCCTATTAAGCACACCGGACAAAAAATTAGTCACCCCTCTCAGAATGTACCTAATAACGTGTGACGGCGCCTCTGGCCTTGATAACCGCACGAATCCGGCGAGGCAGAGACTCTACGAGGTTGTGCATGTACTGAACATCGATTTGCTGCCACTCGTTCATCAGCCGGTCCCGAAGTTCCGCCAGAGTCCGTGGGTGTCTATTCCTGCGCTTCACTTTCTGTTTCCAGCCTGAACAACACCTTCGACGCATTCAGGATTAAAGGCTTCATTGGACCTGCGATGTACTCGTCGCCTCCCATCATTGGAGAACAAACAAAAACGGGACTCATCGGACCAAATTACACGTTTCCAATCTGCCGCAGTCCAGTTTTTGTGCCTCTGAGCCCATTTATAACGTGCCAATTTGTGACATGCTGTTAACAGCGGCCTCTTCCGTGGTACCCTGCTCCAGATGTCCATCGCATGCAGTTCTCGTCGCAATGTCCGGCGGCCCCTATTGTCGAGAATTGTTTTCCGGCCACAGTTACGCCGTCGATTTTCAGTTGATTGCGAACTACACCACTCTTTGTAAACTCGCTGGACAGTACGCGTTGACACACCAACAAATTGGGCTACTTCAGACATTTTGTGTCCGTGGGCTCTGCCAAACACGATGGCTCCTTTTTGCCACTGAGTAACGTCTGCCTCACGACCCATTTTGCAGACTATATCCAACACACACTTTGTTCTTCACCACCTCACGAAACAAATCTGATCCTGTGTGCTACGTCACCAATGCTACATCAGCGCCCTCTGTGTGACCTTGAACTTCCTACTATCGGTGCTATTAGGGTGACTAATTTTTTGTCCGGTGTGCTTATTTACCTAAGAAAAAATGGTGGGGCAAAATATATTGAGTGCCCCTAGTATATACGAGGGTGGGCTGAAAAGTAATGCCTCCACTTGAATAATTCTGGGTTGTGTAGAAGTAGCCAGATAAAACGGGTTTTGTGTTCTAATTTGATATCCCCACCCCATTCCAGATTATGTAGAGGTAACCAGATAAAACTCTGTTTTGTGTTATAGCCTAATATAGCCTACACTCATCCACACGTTGGTTCAGTATCGATTACAATGGAAAGGAATAAAGACGTTGCTCCCATAGACATTCATCGGTGAATGCAAGCTGTGTATGGAAAACAGTGTGTTGATGTGAGTACCGTTCGACGTTGGGCGAGGCAGTGTAAAGAAAGAGAAGCAGGGCAAGAAGATTTGGAAGACAAACCGCGAAGTGGAAGACCTGTAATGGCAACCGACGAATCTCATCGGAACTGCGTTGACGAACTGATTCGTGGAAATCGTCGCATTAAACAAAATGAAATTGCTGCAATGCTCAATATCTCCAAAGAGCGAGTGGGACACAGTATCAGTATTCTCTGTTACCGAAACGTCTGCTCCAGATGGGTTCCTCACATGCTCACTGCCGAGATGAAAACTGAGAGACTATGTATTTGCCAAGAAAATCTGCAGCGCTTCGAAAATGAAGATGAATTTCTGCACAGCATTGTGACAGGAGACGAGAAGGAGGTCCACCATTATAACCCTGAAAATAAACGGCAATCCATGGAATATCGGCACAAAAATTCACCGCAACCAAAAAAATTCAAAGAGGACGGGAGTGTGACATAGAAGTGGTTAGGCGCCATGTTGTATACTATGTAGGCTTCATTATTGCAGCAGCTTTTGTATAGTTGTTGAAGCTTTCTGGGTACCCTAGCCATTTCACCAGGTACATTTTTCTCTTTCCTGAACCTTTGCTGCGTAAAATTTTTTCAATTTTAAACATTTTTTCTTAAATTAAATGCCACTTTCTGCAACTCCTCGCAGTTAAAGCCTCCTGCGATTTCTTCCCCATTCAAATCTTGAACGTAATACATCATTATCTCGCCTGTAGGTCTCATAGCACTAACTTTAAAAATCTCACGTGTCCATCCTTGCTTAAATCACTTCGCGAATTTATTTCCCGAACGTGATAGCCTTACATATTCATTGATTTTGAAAAGTGTAGAGTGTGGCGGCGGTGTTCCATCTCTTCTCACATCAGCCTCTGGGCGCGTACTTCTTTCTAAAACTTCGTTACGTGTTTTGCCAATCGTGCGATGGTGTGAACGGTTGTATGACGAGGCCAATGATCCCAGAATGTTTATATATCTGTATGTGTTTTTATGTGTAAAATAGCGATGCATGCGTTCTTTTATGGTACGTTGAACTCTTTCAGCTAAAGAGGCCTTATGTATAGAATTGCTAGTGTAGTAACTGATATTAAACTCTGTCAGCATGTTCAGAAAAGCGCGGCCTATAAATTCTTTCCCCATATCCGTACAAAAATAGCCAGGAACCCTGTTTTCTTTCAACATCAGCGTTTTGGGAGCTTTAGCAACTGTTTAAGGCGATTTATTTTTCAGAGGAATTAGCCACAGATATCTAGAGAATACATCTATTATGAATAGGATGTAGCGGTAGCCATCATTATACACTGAATATCTTTGCATGTCTGTTAAATCCGCTTGCCAAATAGAGTCAATCGATGCCGCTGTTGTCTTGGCTGTTTTAAACCTTTTTCTCACCGGCTTATGAAGTGTATAAGCATCCTGCTCCCGCAAAAACCTCTCAACATCTTTTTTCCCTACTCCATCAGTGTAAACACTCTGTACAGTTTAATACCGCCATAGGAGGCGGGTTAGAAATGTCATAATAGCGTTTTCTTAATATGTTACCCATTTGCGTATTTTAGAGACACGTAGATAAGGTTGACCGTTTGTTCTCTTCTTTCTCATATTCAGAGATGCTACTGTTGGGGGTGATGGCGTACTCAGTTGTGACACGTGCGAGACTTGATCCAAGTCTTTTAACCTATTCAGATTTGCTATCAATGCTTTTGGGACATTTATTTGTTGTAGTCTTGCTTTAATATGCTTCCATCCTGCTGGTGAGGGCCTGTCCCACTTTCTCACCAGATCATGGACAATGTTGACGACATTGGATCCTTGTACCCTTGTTCCTTCAACAATGACCTCGCCTGTATCGGTCCACTGTATGATGGGGTCCTCACTCAATATATTATAAAGACTTAAGCCTTTATTCCTCAATGTATGCGGGAGACTGCTTTTTAATACATGCTCGATGTGTTGCGTTCCGTTATTCTTTGGTTGGTCATCTCTAACGTCGGCCCAGGTCCTATGTCGCATGCTCATCGTTGCTCGCGCTGTGCCTAATAACCACGGGAGCTCTGTCGGATTCTTATAATCTTCGTACTCATGAAGAAATTTCTGCAGAGCCTCTTGGTACAAGATCCTGTTCTCATCAGGTGACTTTTCACTGTTTAATAGGGCTAACAATTCGCTTTCCATTCTTTTAAGCCTGCTTTTACGGGGTTCTAGAACTGTGTCTGGATTCTTTGAACTTTGCAGGGCAGCATACACCTCGTGCTGAATCACTAACACTTTCTTCATTATATTAATCTAGTCAGTAACCTTCCCAAAACTGAAAATAAGATGGGAGAAATGATCCCCCTCTTTGTACAATAATTCGCTTTTTCTTCCCCACAGTTTGACTTTTACGAGCGAGCGCACGTATTATGTTCTTGTAACGACGTAAGCGAGCGTTCTGAGGGGGTTTCATTGGCACATTACATTTTATAACATTAAGACAGATTTCACAGATGCATTTTAAAAAGTCGGAGTCGATATTTTTAACAAACATCTGCTGCCATGCCCAGGGCATTCGTTGATAGATTTTTATTAATTTAGGTATTTCTTCAGCCTATTTGTCATTCTGGAATATACACAATTTCGGGCTCGACTGGGAATATATTCGTTCTTAGAAGCATCCTAAACGTGTTTCGCGGATGAAGGTCACAAACCAAATATCCGTAACGCTGACTTGTAGCTTCTTTATAAACCTCCAAAAACTCCTTTCGCTGATTCGGGAACATTTGATTGGCTAATACCCTAATTTGTGACATATCTCTACGTTGCGCGAATAAGACTAGATATTGTGTATTTAACGACACATCGCGCATGTATCTATTTTTGAAAAATAGATTCTGATTGATGAAGAATACGCTTAGGTTAAGATGGTGGGAGAACATTGTAAATGTCTCGGCAAACGTTTTATCCATTTCCAACATGAGATCGTCAATTACAATGACTGTATGCTCATTTCCCTTTAACGAATTAACGTCATATACGCCTTTGTGGAACAAAATATCATCTTGGTACTCGTTGAACACTGATTGGTACGTCGAATAGCACCATATTACTTAATGCACAAATTTTGAGAACATCACCCCTTTATCTTTAATGATTTTAAGCATAAACACAATTTTACCACATCCTGTCGGGCCAGATATAATGCATGTGGATGGGCTTGTGAACCTGAATTTTTCTACAGATTCCATCTCTAACATGTCACACCCCTAAGTGGAGCATTTACAAAATATAACAAAATTTAAGTGCTGCTCCTTATATTTTTGTTTTACTTCTTCCACAGAACCGTGAATGACGACGATGTACTGCACTCCATCATCGATATTACGCAAGACCCCGATGATAGTGTAGCGACAGATTTCAATCCCGCTGACGAACCCTCACCAGCGACACCTCTACCACGTGACAGTTCAAAGCGGAGGCACGATGATGAAGAACCTTCCACGTCAGGTACAAAACGTGCCAGGAGTTCACCTGTTGCTAGACCCTAGTAATAGATCCCCAGCTCTCTACGTCTTACGCACAATCCCCACACTAGCTCCCTCCTCAAATATACCACCTTATTCCTGTTCAATTCCGGGTACATCCTCCACACCAGCAACAACGTCTCGTGCTGTGGAGGAAGGTATAACATTCGAACTGGTGCGCACCGCTAACCCCACCCCTGCCCTGACTAGATATCGGTACGTGGTCAGGGTTAAACCTGGAGCCCTGTATAGCAACGGTGTTGGACTGCGGCGCGTATTTGAGCGTGTTGTGGAGTTTGCCCTTCAGAACCGCGACGAACGTGAAGTCCGGACGAGGTTGTCCTTCAGGTTCGGATCAGATGACGGGGATGTAGATGATTTTTGTGTAGTAATACCATTCAGACGCTTGGCAGCTGTAGAGATAGAATATATCTTGGGCCGTATAATGCACGCCTGTCAAAGTAGTACAGCCTTCAATATGGACAACTTCACAGTAGATATTGACAGAGTATTCCGGGTTGCGGGTCATAGTGCCTCACCTTATATTCTTAATTTCAATTCTCAGTCTATTTAGAGAAAGCATATAAACGTCTATCGGGTTGCGGCTTTATAGCAGTAGTCTTAGTCCATTTGTTTACTGTACTGAATAACCGGGTCAAAAATATTTGGTTGCCTACGGTTGTGCAGCGTGCCCGTAAACTGGCTTCAGATTGTAAGCTTGAGTTTGAGTGTAATATGGGTCCTGAAGAGCTGAGAAGGGTAGAGCAGGAAATGAATGTTCGTATAGTTGTATTTGGAATGGATGAACGTATATTGTATATTTTCAAAAGCTGTGTGAGATCGTACAAGACCTCTACTTATTTTAGGATTGTCAGGAACATCGTATCTCCCCATCCGTAATATAAGGACTACGCTAGTTATGATAAAAGTGGAAAATATGGAAGGCATCATGATTTGTGTAAGGGATGTCTCGAGTTTGCGGATGATATAGTGAAACATTGTAAGGAGCGGTACATGGTGTGTGAGCAGTGTAAAAGCTCCAAATGTGAAAGTCGTGTAGTTGAAACGAGAAGAGGAAATGTAATGTGTGTAGACGTACATTTTTCAATAATAAATGCTTTGAGCTCCATAAGTCAATTGACACTTGCAGGAAAAAGGGAATCTGTGAATGTGGCATGTTTCAGATGATGAATAATTGGAGTACGTTTGTGCATAAATACGATGAAATTCACTGTTCTACATGTCAGGAAAAACATAAGGCGGATGGAGTGAAGCATGTATGTTTTATGAAAGATGCTAAGCCTAAAAATAAACCCTGTATAACCGTGTACTACGATATAGAAACTTAAACAAACCCTGAAACCAAAGAGGTTATCCCAAATCTACTCGTAAGCCAGACTGTGATGAGTGCATAGAGCTCGAGTGTGATGAGTGTCACAAATGTGGTAAACGGACAAACGTTTTTAAAACGATTGCACACGACAGGCCTGTGAAATTCTTTGTATCTTATTTTGTCAAATTAGCGGACAAGTTCAAAAAAATGACTGTGTATATTCTTGCCCATAACGGGGCAAAATTTTACACACAGTTCCTTTACAAGGAATTGCTTGAACACGAGTCATCGAAGATATTTACAGGCGGCCCCTTGAAAAGGGGGAACAAACTTATACAAATGCATATCAGAAGTAATGTTCAGTTTAAAGATACTTTATTATTCACACCTTGTACACTAGCCAAGCTACCCAAGGTGATGGGTGTAGCCGCTGAAGTTTCAAAAGGGTATTTCCCTTACACTTTCCTCATTAGCGAAACTTTAAATTACGTAGGACTGCCTCACCCCAAACATTACTTTAACTGCACCAACATGAGTGATAGTGAGATTTTGACCGCTACTACAACAGTTTTAATGAAACTAGTCCATACAATACAGCTGATGAATGTGAGCGTTATTGCGTAAATGGTGTGCGCGTGCTGAGAGTATGTTTCCAGGCCTTTAGAAGGATGTACATAGCCCGTTTCAAATGCGATCCGTTACAAGTCAAAACCACGATCGCCTCATTATGTTTTACGGTGTTCAAATAACTTCATGCCTAAAGACACCTTAGCCGTCATTCACAGAAATCCCAGCAGTTATGGGCACAAGGCTATTTACTGGCTCATACACATACAGCAACAAACCGGGGTATACATAAAACATGCCCGCAACACGGGGTAAGTACCCATTAAGGTCATTGGTCGTGTTTTTGGGGTTGATGGTCTAAGTGAGGATCCAACCACTGCTGAGAAGACTGTGTACTCTCTTAACGGCTGCTGGTGGCATGGATGCCCACGCCCTGAGTGTGCCTTCACAGGGGATCTCCATCGAAGATCCCTCGCCGACAGCCTCGCATGGACCCGTAACCGCGATCAACTTATAGGCTCCCAGTTCACTCACAAGATCGTGTGGGAGCATGAGTATGATGCACAGATGGAAACAGATGGCCAGTACCCTGAAGAAATAAGGGCCATCAAACGTTCAATGGTGTTGGACCCCCTCAAATGCGGGGACAGCTTGTTTGGATGGCGTACAAACCCATTGAAACTATACTTTCAACATACGGAGGGCGTGAAACTCCATTACTACGAATTGTTTTTATATCCCTACGTGATGAAGAACAATCCGTACCCCGTAGGTGCTCTTGAAAACCTAATGGGCCCCGCCATGCAAATCATCGAGAAGTTCTCAGCTAACTTGAGTCAGCGCTACTTTGGACTCGATTTCGTAGAGGTGACTTCCCCCTCGCGACTTATGGATGCCGATTTTACCCGTCGCTATAGATCAGAAGCTCATGTTTCCCCAGTGCGTGAAATGCGCAGAGGAGAACAATGGGGATTGTAATTACACACCCAACCAGCGTAAGATCAGAGGTGTATACACGCCCTGAGCTGGACCTAGCCGTTCGCCATGGATACAGAATATTGAAGATATATGGTGTGTGGAGGTTTCAGAAGTTACCCAACATTTTCACGCCATATATAAACGCCTTTTTGAAGGATAAGGTAGAGGCATCAGGGTATCCGCGAGTTGATACCGAACATGAAAAATCGGCTAATATTTAGCGTTACCGTGCCCGTGAAGGTATACAGCTTGACCGTTCCCAAATTGTTAAGAATCCTGGCAGGCGCTTTAGTGCAAAGTTGTGTCTAAACAGTCTTTGGGGAAAATTTGTATAGAATACTGGCAAAGGAACGTTCATTTGGCACAAAGTTATAGTGAAGTCTGGGATTATGCCAACGCTACCGATAAAGAGGTTATGGAGATCGTGATTGTAGGTAATTCTTACATAACAAAGTACAACATCACAGAACTGGCCACAGGTACCTCACGTGTTACAAACATACCTGTAGCCAGTTTCACAATGGCCTACTCCCGCATCAAGGTTTGGGGAATACTGCACTCTCTTGGGCGGAGGGTGCTGTACGCTGACACAGATAGCGTAATATTCACAGAAAGGGAGGGTGAATACATGCCGCTTATTGGGGAATTCCTCGGAGAGTTGGCTCACGACATCAAGGATGAGTATGGTGATGGTGCATACGCTGACTCCTTTGTATCAACAGGGCCAAAAACGTATTTGGTACGGGTGAAGGTGGGAGAAGATATGAAATATATCGTGAAGGCTAAGGGTATCACGCTTAACAATGCGAACCGACGAGTCGTTAACTGTGGGGACCCACAATTTTAGGGCGCAGAAACCTAGTGTGTGAAGGAACTTAGGGGTACGAAGGTATGCCGTAACACCTATAGGAAACGTTACCAGGTGACTGGTACCGATGATACCGTACCCTTTGGATACTTTAATCCTGGATTGTTTATATATATATATATATATATATTTTTTTTTTAACTATATGTTTATTTATTACGTATATTTGTTTTAATTAGTGTTTCATTTTCTCCTTTGTGTGCGTGTGTATGTACAATCCTAAGCTTCGCCCAGTGTAAGCTCAATCAAAGGGTCACGTGACTCCTGCTACTACCTAGACATATCTCTACCCTTGCGTGCTCAGTTGACCTTTGCAAGCCCTTGAGCTCAGACGTGTGTTTTCTCACGTAGACGAAAAATATTGATGGCTACTTTTGATATTGCGTGTTCGACGTTTACGAAGTGGTATTCGGTAAAGTCGGAAGATGTGGTGAATAATGAAAGACGACCTACCCTCTCTCCTTTGAGACTTTTAAGGCTACATTGAATCGCGCGAAGGAACAAGATGTCCAAATCCTCTATGGATATAATGGACTACGGATGTAATGGACTACGTTGTAGGGCTAAACTGTATAAAAGCGTACATATACCGTAAGATGAAAGAAACAACGAGAGCAGAAGAGAAGCATCGGATATGGATAATGAGTCTTGTTGATGAATGGTGTGACAGGCGGTATTTTATCATGCTGTATCATACCGAGTACGCTTACCATGCGGCTGAGAATGTAAACCTTGTCATCATGGACAAGCTAAAGTACTTTTACCACTACATTCATATATATCATGACGAGGTTCGGAGTGAGGTTGTTTCTCTCAAATAGTGCACCGGATTGTTAATGTGTGGAGAACGTCTAGTGCGCATAAAACATTAAAACTGAAATTACCCCATGTTTCGGAAAATTGCCCGTTATAATAGTTACAAGTATTCGCATGATTCATGCTAGAACAAATCCTTACACGATTCAACAGCTTATGGTGTGACTCACTCCCCCCGTCGAGCCGATCCGCCCACACGTGGCTCATAATCATCTCAGAGCTTCAACAGACTGGACGTGCACTCCTCGAATACGATGGAACTTCCTTTGAGAAGCATTCTCAATGCCGCGTACGATGTGTCCGTGACGAAGTCATTGCGCGTGTTCAGGCGTGAAACCGGTGCCATTAACTATGTACTTGAAACGACTTGTAGACAAGGAAACTCTGGTAAACGTAATGTTATTTATTTAAGTGTTGAGGAGATGAATAGAGTCTTCGTGATAGTTGAGAAGTGGGGTGAGGACCGTTATAAAATACCTGCAGGTGTAGGTACAAGAAGGGAACAGATTAGTGATGCCCCCTCATATGCCGTTGTTTGTACGTTGTATATAAATGACGAGCAGCCATGTATTATATACGACTGATGTGGAAGAATGCATCTGATAATAACGTTCTTATCCCCACGCGAAACCGATTCCTCCTCAACAGAATGTTTGAAATCGTCGGATTCCGCAAGCTGATGCCTATATTAGATGCGCGTGTTAAGGATATGATTTATTTTGACACGGTTCTTGAATACGCATACACCGCTCTGCTCGATGGGTTTATCGAATGAACAAGGCGAGAATGGTCTAGAGCTGGATGCTTATTTAAAAGGTTTAGACTCTTCGAAATATCATGAACTTTGGTACAAAGGACTTGAGCGATACAAGCAGGTTCGCCTACACTGTTCACCCTAAAGAATTGTACCTCTATATAATGAGCAGCTGTCGTTACGACTTGGAAGATTTTATCAATTGCCACTATGCGTTGTGAAGGAGAGTTCACGATTGAAAAGCTCGGGTCGGTAAGAAAAAACCCTCGATTGGAAAGGAGTGTTTATAAACTTGTATTTAATAATGATGTGGCTAACGATAACCTCTTTGTGCGTGCTTTTGAATGTATTCTATCCGCGTTAAAAGATAACTAGCCAACTGAATCTAAAGAGGCCACAAAAAGAGTATTGAACGATATGAAGGCCATTTACATCGAGTATAGGTATCCCTATAACTTGAGCGGTGAAATAATGTTAAATCGTATTTACTGCATAGTGCAAAGCAATAATGATGTGACTGTAGACTCGATTTCGTGAGAGTTTAGTGTTTTATTTTAGCGCAGTAGAATATAAAGCGAATGTAATTTGATGTATATTTATTTTTCAATATATTTAATTATTTAATATAATTGTATATATATATATATATATATTTTTTTTTTTTTTTCCCTATACTAATATGCTGATGATTATACTCCATCGTTTTGTACATTATTTTTTATTTTCAATATATATGATTATTTGATAACTGATATATATAATATATATATATATATATATAGCAACAACCACAGGAAAAGAAAAGTAAACACGAAATCCGAGAGCTTTCGTGATATATTCGTGATATTTCACATCTCCCTGAAGATGTGAATATATCACGAAAGCGCTCGGATTTCGTGTTTACTTTCCTTTTTCCTGTGGTTGTTTGCTATTAAAAAGATCACGTTGTTTTCTCTGATTTTACTGCATATATATATATATTTCTCTGTACTATTACAGTATATTGATGGTTATACTCCATAGTTTTGTATATTATTATTTTTTTTTTGATTATAGATATATATTCCTTCGTTCGTATTTCTTATATTATTATTAATTTTATTTTATATTCCTCGTTGTATAGGATTATGTATTTTTTTCTATATATTTCGTGAAATTAATTCTAACATTGGTCTAAATTACAGAATGTGTAATGGTTTTTTTATTTAATTCTTTTAGTTGTGTATATAAATGATATTATTATTTATTACGTGTATACGAAATGCTGGTTACGCATTCTAAACCGACTGACGGATTTCTAAGCCAACTGTCAAGAATATACACTTTAATTAAATAAATAGCGAAATCTGGCAACTCAACAATAATAATGTACACCTGAACAAGTCATTTACGCCTTCTAAGTCAGATTAAGCCTCCTAAGCCAACTGGCGGATTAAGCCAACTGGCTGATTAGTAGCGTGTAGCGTCATGAGCGATCTGGAGGCACATTTCAGGTTTTGTACAATCAACCTTGCTGATTTCAGAAAAGAAATCAAAAATTTTCGGCAACAAGCAGAACACCTTTTTCGCATGTAAAAATTACAAAATTCTTGTTAATTACAGTTAGCAACACTGACTGACATGGTACTTCTGGCAGCTTTCTAATTATTCTCAGTGAGTCATCCCCTGAATTTCTTAGTTCTACGCTAGCTCGCTTAGAGAAACAAGTGTTTTTTCTTTGATGGGGTTTCAAAAACCCCAAGGTACTAACGAAAGGTGCGTTTGTGATATATACATTATACACATTTCTTTGTTTTGTGTGTTTTACATTGTTTATAAGTTTGTTATATGTCTTAGGGTATATATATACCTATGGATATTTATATCCATAATACATATGGGTGTGCAGTATATTTATATATATATATTGGTAAACTTATTTTTTACCAATAAACCAAACCTTATATATATATTACACACACACTCATAATAATATATATTTTTTATTTATACGTTTGTGTTTTTGTTTCAGTGTTCTTGTGTGATACTTGTTGAGTTTTGTTGGTACAATGAGCACGCAAAGAACACGGGGATCTGCCAGCCACATTGTCTTTGGTTCTCCAATATCAGCGCTTTCTCTGTCTGAACTTCCAACCCGTATACAAGTTGCAAGGCATTTCCTCTTCTTGAAGACAACAATTACACAGCAACAGGGAGATTCTTCCGGAGGTATACCAAACACTCATGACCTTTGGAATCGTGCTAACATTCCATCACAGCCAATCAAGAATGTGAAGACCAAGCTGCTCCGATTGATGGAAAAAGGCTCACAAGCATCGAAGCAAGGCAAGCAGGCCACAAAAATCAAGAAGTTCGAGGAAAGCCTGAATCAATTGTTTGACATAGCTGTCTGTCAATGCGATGATCTGTCTGCATGCCACTGTGAAAAGAAATGAAAGTTCCACGACGAGAGCATGCCTTTCTGATCGACCAGAGAACCACGCAGATCATGCAGATCAGTCGGGTGGATACGAATGTGACTCAGATGATGGAGAGAAGGAAGTCAAAAGAGTATCGGATGCAAGAAGACAAAAGAAGAGAATAGAAGAAAAACGGAACGGCAAAGGTAAAATCCTCTGCAGATGTGGTCGAATCAGCTCAAGCAGAAGCAGACTCCAGTGGTGAAAGTGTTGGTGATGAGTGGATGGTGATAGTGCCCAGGAGGACAGGAACATCACACCGATTCCCACTGTTGCTTTGGAAGCTAACCGGTATGGTGTTCGAACAGGGCTGCTGCAGCTATCAGCACTGCAACATTGGTTGACTATGGCATCATTAGTTCTGATGATCAGATAAACGTAATTGACCACCACAAAGTATGGAGAGCACGGCAGAAGGTACGGAGGGATCTGAAGGAAGCAGTAACTTACCACGATGTGGAAGTCACTGCTTTATTTTTTATGGGCGGAAAGACATGACACTTGTCAAAGAGAAAAAGGGGAACAAATGGTACAGCACAAAGAAAGTTGAGGACCACTATGTGCTGGTCGGAGAGCCTGGAACCTTCTATCTAAGCCATCTGACACTGGAACGAGAAACTGGCACTGTCATTGCGGATGGACTTCAAAATGCGATTGAAAAAATGGGTATTGCAGACAAGATAATTGCAGTGGGAGCCGACAGCACAGCCACAAACACAGGGCACGCACAGAAGTGGAGCAATACACCTGCTAGAGTGCCGCCTGGGTCGCCCTTTGCACTGGTTCATCTGTAGTCTGCATTTAAATGAACTCCCACTGCGCCACTTGTGCAAGGAACTCATCGGCCAACAGAATCTGCAACTCAATGGAAAGGACCAATTAGCAAAGCTTTAGCCACATGTGAAGGTTTGCCACTTTCCTCTAGAGGAATTCATGTATTGCTGATGGCCACACTCTCCCGGATGTTGACCTTACTGAATTGAGTCGTGACCAAGCCTACCTCTACACAATGATGAAAGCGATAAGGACTGGTGTCATTAATGAAGATCTACGAGAGAAGCCTGGACCAATCTCCCAAGATGGGTTACAACTGCCAGCAGAATTTGTCGGCTATATGTAGCGATGGCGCAGCCAAGTGATGAACTGTATTCACTCACACAATTTGTCGTGTGCCACACTAACGACACTAACCCATGTGGTTTAGCATGAAATGCCATCCAAGGTGCACAGATGACCCAAAACATTTCCTGGAGCAAATGAAGCTGCTACGATTACTGCCACCAGCTAGCAAGACTGTCACATGGCCTGTGATCCAAAGAAATGCATATTGGGCTCACCCTGAAAATGTTCTACTGGCATGCTTGCAGATGCAGATCAAGCAAACAGAAAATTGGCCATCGATGTAATCAAGACCATTCGACGAGCTCCCAAACCTGCTCAACAGCAAGTCAAGAATTTCGGCCACCAAAGATCAAACAAAGTGCTCAGAATTTTAAAGATTTACTTCTGTGCACAATGGAACCACCACTCACGGAGCAGTTCTCTGTCGCAGATCACTGAAGAGCCCTTTGTTGTCCGGATACCATGTCACTCCCAAGGTGTAGAACGCTGTGTTAGGATGGTAACTGAAGCGTCTGGGGCAGTGTATGGAAAGATTCAAGAGATGGTTACATAGAGCAGTACTTAAATCCGTGACTTTATGCCGTCATTCAAAACTAAACAAGATTTTAGTGTATCATTTACTAAATAAAACTATCTAGTCTACCTACCTACCTACCTACAGTGTATATGTTTATTCCAAAAATAAATATTTCTATTTTTCCTGAAAAGCAGTACATTGTAAGGGGTCAAATGATAGCTCAAACCCTAAGAAAGCAAGTGTCCAAAAGTTATGGGTTTCTAGCAATTTTCACGATTTCACATGCGGAAAAGGAGGTGTTGCACTTGTCATAAAAAATTTTGTTTTCATTTTTGAATTTAGGGAGGTCAATTGTACAAACCTGAAATGTGCCCTTGATCCGTTACACTTTGCCCAATGACGCTACACGCTACTGATTAGGACCTTATAAGACAGTGGATGCTCGGATGAACTCTCATTATGCGTCTGGCTGGAGCCAGGCGAACACCCTCTCTCATTCTTAGGTTAAGGCTTAGGTTAGGTTCCCTTTGCCTGGTGAGGCCGTCCCACCTACTCCCCCAAAGCCCCCAAAGACCCTCCTCCTTTCTCCCCCTCTCTTAGGTTAGGTATACCCCTTTATGGGTGAGACCGTCCCAACTTCTCCCCCAAAGAGGTTAGGTGGACTCCCACAGCTTGTTGGGGGAGTTCCCCTTCATTGCAGCTTGGGGAATAATCCCTCTCCCTTTGTTGCATAACCTCCTCCCCCTTTGCAGCATTGACTTTTTGCAAGATCCCCTCCCCCTTTTTTTTGCATAACCTCTTTGCAACATTGATGAACATTTGCAATTACATTGCACTCGTCCATTTTGCGGTCACACTACTGCCTGTATAAATTTTAATGGGCTTGAGTCAAGTTCTGCCATGCTTAATATAGATGAGCGTCTGAAATAAAAATAACGATAATTAAACTGTGGTTTTCAACAATACCACAAATTTGCACAATATTTTCACAGCACACATTTGTCTTACTCTAATATTGTGATAATAAAAGGCGGAAGTAAATTTAAAACTGGGCTAATCTATAACAATACATGATTGTATTACGTTTTACTTATAATGTGATAATTCAATTGTGTATCTAGATAGTAAACACTTATAATAAACAGTATAGGTTGATTAGTTAACAGTAGTTCAGTTCGAAACTAAAACAAATTATCATCTGGATAAAGTTTCAGGTATTTTCTAGGTGTTTGTTTATATTGGCGTTTCCATGGCAACTGCACATCAAAAACTGAGGACAACACTTAAAAATGTGTTCACTGAACACTAAGGACTAATAAAAAACATAATACAACTTTCTGTACAAGGGGGGGGGAATTAAAACTGTTTAAATCGGGGTCTGGCCGCTCGCCTAATGGGGAAAGATGAACAACTGGGTTTTGCTGTGGGCCACCTGCCGTCACCCGGTCTCGATCCGGGGGGCCGATGGATTCGTCGTCAGCAACGCTAACCCCGACACCACCGAGGCGCATATCTTGTGTGCACACACACACACACACATATATATATATATATATTAGGGTGTTTCCTAAATTAAAAGTTTGGAAACATTTTAATCCACATGGATCCCCTTGTTCCATTTGCTGAGGAGACTGATAAACCGAAGTATTAATTCAATAGTTTAAAGTTTACGGGTCCCCAGTTTGATGCTCTGGCAGATCATAAACGGAAAAAATTAAACAAAAATCTGTCAATGAATTTTTATTCAACAAACGAGTACCATTTCACTACACATTTTCACAAAGATACAAAAAACATAACCACTTCTTGCGAATCATTTGTCCATGAAATCCTTCTTGGTTTTATTCGGTATTTCGCCCTATGCTGCATCACAGTTTTGAGCAAATACTGCTTCTGCTCTTCGTTCTTCGTCAGAGAACAGTTGAACTCTTTGGTGAGCGCGATGGCTCTTTCGGCCCGATCGTTGACGACAGAGATTTTGTTAACAGTTGCCGCTGCTTGCTTGAAGCCCTCTACTTCAGTCCACTCGGCAACTGGCTTTTTCAAGAATTCTGTGTCCAAGTCGAATGCATGGAAGAAAGCCATCGTCTTTCCTGTCACGAACTCCGCCAGGTGTTTCGAGGCAAGATTCCTGACGTTCTTCGCTTGGGGTCGCTTGAGTTCCTTTTCGATGCGGGCTTACCCAAACTGACGACCATCTGAGCCTTTTCTTCATCTGCCACATCTGCGTCGAAGAACGCCATGGCAATAAGAGTCTCAGAGATGTACCATAGGTGTCGAGACATGGCTTCTTGCGCAGCGTTAACACACGAATATCCCGACATGGCAAAGGCTTCCGCGTCACGCAGAAATTCCAGATCAACTGCGGCAGCCTTGCTTGAGGTTGCAGCACGAGTCCAACCTCGGATGTAGACGAGGGACACGAAGAGACCTACGGCTGTCAGAGCTTCCAACTCGTGACTCGACATCTTGAACTGCTTCTTCAGTAGAATTACTTTCAAGGAGTAGATGGCTATCGCCACCATCGAGCTTGATGGTAAGCGCCAGGGCTCTGACAGGGAAATCCACCACTTTTGCTTCTCCCAGGAAGATGAGAACCAACTGTAGCAGTTCCTTGTAGTCATCGCGCTGATGCGACGTGCTCACCATCCCTCTCACCAGCGGGACTGACTTCTCCCTCAGTTCCCTCATAGAGTCATTGACTTGAGCAAAATCGTACGGCCGCACGTCCAACCGGTCGATGAACTTCCATTGTGCCTGAAACCTCTTGAAAACGGGTATATCGGGGCCACTTGAAGGGCCGTATGCACGCTTGAAGACGGAGCTGAGGATGACTTCATAGATGTGATGCCGACAGGGGAAGTACATGAGTTCTCTGCCAGGACCTTTCTCAATCAGGACGCAGGCCCCGATATGAATCCCGGTGTTCGACGCTGTCGTGTCGAAAGACAGTCCCCGCACGCGCTCTTCCATCCTGTGTTCCTTGACCAAATCCAAGCAAACTCGCGCTATCTTCTCGCCGGTTCCGGACGTCACCTTAGGAACGCCGAGCAACTTCTCCTTGCCGTCGCCAGAGACGAGGACGGCGATCCGGTCAACGCTCTCCTTCCATTGCTCATTGTCAGGTAGGAGCTTACCGTCCCAATGCAAGACAAGAGGCTGACCAGGACAAACTTCGTCGGATTGATAACTTTCAGCAGCCACCTTCCTGAGAGCCTTGCGTGTGCGGTACATGGTACTGGCAGAAATGGACAGTTCATCCAAGTCAAAACCTAGTGATTTAGCCGCTGCAGCGTACGACATAGCTGAATCGCGGTACGAAATATTCAGCCGATCGTAGGTAGTCGTCACATCCTGTGAGATCAGATTCCTGCGTCGCTTCTTGGTATTTCCCTTAGAGGAGGATGGAAAAACTTCCACGGTTGGGTCAACGACATCTGAGTCAGTCTCTGACGAAGTTGAAATCACTAAAGCCCCCGTATCTTCTGCAGCTCCTTGTTCCTTCCTGGCCTTCTCCTGTTGTTCCTTAATCTTGTCCAGCCTCTTCCTTTTCCTAATCTCCTTATAGTGAAGCTTCATGTCAACAGGGCCCATGCTGCAGGAATTTGGATCTTCACGCTGCATGTCGAGAAAGTGGATGTCCTCCTGATTCTTCATCATTTCCTTAGCCTGTGAATGAGCAATGTCCATGATCTCCTTCGCTATTGCCTCCTTGAACATCGCCTCCTTCACTCGGAAGGACTCTGCTTTATGTGACTTGTGCTTCACAAGCCGGTCGTATTCCTTGAGAAGGGATTCCATCTTCCTCAAGGCCGAATCTCGACGCATCATGGGGATTCTCGCTCTCTCCCAAAATATGAGACAGGCATCCAGGCACAGGTTCAGGCATTTAGTACGTCCAAATTTTTGCTCCTTTTGGTGGTAAAAGTACTTTCTGAGTACTTGCAACAGAGTTGGAAGGCCACTTGATGTGATGTTCGCATCCGTCTGGCCAATAAGAAACACTTCTGTTTTCGCTCTGGTAGACACCTGGAAAAGAAAACAAACTAAATAATTCTACAGAAATAATTTCACATCGTAATTAATTTCATTAATTAAATAAAGAAAAGCAGTAACTGGGACTCGAACCAGTGTCATAGCCGTTTGGCGGCATCGCTCAAGTCGGCGTACACAGCACGCTATCCACTACACCATCTAGGGAGTGGATAGCGTGCTGTGTACGCCGACTTGAGCGATGCCGCCAAACGGCTATGACACTGGTTCGAGTCCCAGTTACTGCTTTCTTTATTTATAAAACTGATACGTGTACACTACGTTCTCTTTGACAATTCATTAATTAAATAAATTTCAATACCGCAGTAAAATTACATTAATTAGTATCATAAATAATTACCAGCTTAGTTGTCCAATATGCAACAGACTAATTAATTTCATGTAATATTAATAATAAATATCACTACCACAGTAAAATGACAGAAATTAAATAATAATAAATTTCAATACCACAGTAAAATGAGATAATTAGTAGCATATATAATTACCTCCATAGTTGTCCAATAGGCTATACAACACGAACCGCTCAAGTGACGAAGAAAACCGTCTTCACTGCAGGCAGGCGAGAAATGAACTGACAAAAAGTCGTCAAAGTTGGGGACCTCTAAATCTGGTTCAAACTTGCACAAACGTGTTTTCTTGTTCTTTAGAATACGGAGAAACGTGTGGATTAAAACTCCAAGCTCATTTTTATTTTACCCTATAGGTATGAAACACCCTAATATATATATATATATATATATATACGAGGTTTGTTTGAAAAATATCCTGACTGCGGCGATTATGAATAGAATATGGTATATACTTAATGTCCCTCAAAGTACCCTCCTTCTGAAGCCACACACTTTGCCCAACGATCCTGCCACTGTTGAAAAAAAATTTTCGAAAGCACTTTTGGGATGGCCAAAAGCTGTTCCGTCGAATTTCTTTTAATGGTGTCAACATTATCGAATAGGTGTCCTTTCAGGGTTTCTTTGAGCTTCGGAAACAAAAAAAGTCGCATGGAGTCAAATTCGGCGAATATGGAGGCTGCTTTACTTGGGGTGCGGCGATTTTGGCCAAATATTGCTGGACAAGTTGCGACGAGTGAGATGGCGCGTTATTGTGATGAAGCATCCAGTCTCCGGACTCCCACTTTTGCGACCGTTTCCTCCCAACTGCTTCACGTAGACGTCTCAAAACTTCAATGTAAAATTTCTTGTTCATTGTTTGTCCCTGTGGAGCATATTTATGGTGCACAACACATTCACAGTAAATTTATTTCGCCGCAAAACAAAACACGTTTAACTTTATCGGTTCACCACAGTGAACTGACGCTACACAATGAAGTGCAACCCTATCAGACAACTTGTCTCGACATGCAGAGACATGTTTAGCACAGTCACCCTGTTCGGATACTTTTTGAACAGACCTCGTGTGTGTATATATATATATATATATATATATATATATATATATATATATATATATGCACTCAACTGCAATGACCACTGCAATGTTCATTTATATAATTCTTATATTATAATTCGTATAATTCTTATATTCATTCGTGTAATTCGTATATTTATATAATCCTTATATTCTTATGTATATTTATATTCATATATTCATATTTACATATAGAGTCCAAAGTTCCATAACGCTGACACGAGTTTGGATAAAATGTTTGATTCGCTTTCTATTTTATTTCTGCTGAACAACTGGTGAATTATTTCTTTGTAAATTACTTCATCATTCTTTTAGATTTAGCTTAGTAATGTAATCTTGTTAAATTCTGCAATGTTCATTTTCTAATGCATATTTCAATTTCCATTTTTAGTTAACTCAGCAGATCATGATAACATCAGATCTGACAATATGTAGTTTAAAATAAAAATATGGCCTCATCTTCAAATATCTTGCTTATCTGCCTAGACGTTGCTGCAGCTGAAATATTTACCTTATCTTCAAATATTTTGCAAAATAATGCAGCCTATTGAGAATAAAAAACAAAACAAGTCAACATTAAATAATAAAGATGTCAGCAAAATTTGTATATATAAACTCATATAATTTTTCTAATTTTTATTCTGATTGTCTGATCTAACTTAGAGGCTGAGCTTTACCTGTAACATTTTAGCAGTAAACTAGAGTAAGAGAATATCTTTGTCCTCTCCTTCGAGCCTTGTTCTCTTCAGAGAACTTAGTCTTAAATAGAGAAAAATAATTTCCCGATACGTTACAAGAAGAATCGGGGAACCTTCAGAGAATTTAGTAAACTCCACAGAATCCTCCGATCCACTACAAGAAAAATCGGAGAGTAGTATGAGAGAAACTTCTGCGATTCCCTATACGGTACCAGCTACTCCAGAGTAACAAATCCGTTGCTGCCATCTATCCAGAACCCACGTCAACTTCGAACCGCCCAAGGCCATAGACGGAGGGGGTTAACAACTGGCGACCTCTGCAACCAGGATTCTTCCAGTCTTCTAGACCCTGGAACCAGAACCGACATTCAGTTGACCGGCGTGTCGCGACTTCCAGTTCTTCACATCCATCATTCGACCGGTGTGTCACGACTCCAGGTTCTCCACGCTCACTCTGCTTCGAGGAACAAGTGGCCAGCAAGACACGTCTTCAGAACATGTCTTCAAGGATTTTGCCATAGGAATCTTGTTAAGTACAGATCCTTTTTTCAAATTAATTATTAAACAGTTGAGAAGTCACTATTATTGACAGTTAATAATTAGTATCAAGCCAGACTCAACACAAAACATAGTGAACATTCCATACACCAGTGATACATTTCTTTTTATTGAAACCGAGTTATTTCCTCTATTATAGTTAGCATAGAATAATTGTATTTAATGTGCCACTCATAATATTACCGCACATTCACGTATATTCGAGTGAAATTTTGTTTACATTTTTTCATTATTTTGGTTACAATTTTTTCAAATTTTTCCAAATTGTTGGGCATTTTTTTGTGTATTTCTTAGATATAGTAGTTAGGAAAGCCACTGAAGTGATCATTCCATAGATTAAGATCGGTCAAGCAGACCAAATTAGAATACATTAACAGTAACTTCACATATTAGCGATTCAGACGGTGCGCTTTCTGACACTGAAAATGCCCCTACGTACATTTTTACACCTACCCTGCGACTTTCAGACATATTTCCAAACACGCAAAATTCAGATCAAGCACAAGCCAACATGTCTCACACCGCCTCCCCAGCATACATTAACTTAGGTAGACTTGTAAACCTTCCCCATACTGTCCTAATTTTTAAGGGAACCACAGATAATAACTTCATTGAACCACGCGTAAGACCTTGGATTGAGTCTTCAGAACAGCATTTCTTACGCGGAAACATCACAGATGATGATATAAAGATTAGGGAAGCTAAAAGGTTTATTGACCCTAAAGAGGGGAATGCCCACGATGCAGTTACATACGTCCCATCCATTAGCGAAGTTACAACTTGGGACAATTTTAAAAAACACTTATTAGAAATTTTCAAAGAAATAACACTCGCACAACCTTTGGCCACATTAGAAGCTGTCTTCCAAGTTAAATTGAAGAAAGAAGAACATGAAGATTTAAATAATTTTATTACACGAACACACAAACCCGTAGAAGAAGCCCTTCGAGTCGGAGAAAATGCATGCGACATTACATTCACTTCAAAGCAAAGAAACCTAATAGTAGCAGCATCCATTTACCAAAACCTACCCGTAACACCTAAAAAGAAATTTCAAGAGTGTCTAAATATTGACAAACCAGTAAGTGAAGCTATAAATAAAACAAGGGAACATTACCCAGACTTAGCGAGCCAGAACTGCGGGAAGGGTAGAGAGACCCCCATACACTACATCCTGCAGCAGCAGCAACAACACCAATACCCCTATAAATCTAAGACGATGCAGGGAACACCACCTCAGAAACAAGCCCCACAAACCCAGAATGCACGCCCTCCTCAGTGTTTTAATTGCGATAGTTTTGGGCACATGATGAATCAATGAAATTATCCCCTTTATTGCCTCCACTGTCATGAACTTGGTCATCACCGTGGCGACCGACAAAAATGTGCTGACAAAGCCCCTGTAGGGTACAGGCCCCAATTCCAAAGGTCAAATCACCAACGTTACCAAAAGCCCTCCAATTCTCAGAAACCAGTTAGTTCCCAGCCTCAACAGAACCATCCACCAAGCAGATCACGACCACAAGGTCAACCACACTATTACCCAATGTCCAGGCCCCAATATAATTAGCAAGTATGGATGGTTCGGTACGTAGAAGTACCCGTTGAAGAATCAGTTTCCCCAGAGTACACTTTCCAAGAAGACTTTAGTGTATGGTGATCCCATAGCATATGACTCAGGTCCTTCCATAGAAGTCAGTTGAAGTTCTTTTTTAGATCCCACTTTTGAGGTAGCAGTTCAACCTCTTCCCTCCTAAATAACAGTAATAAACCCAAATACACGCGAACCTACTAGAGTTAATAATAAATTCCAGCACAGATAACCGAGATTTAACCGCTCTCCTAGATACAGGAGCACATGCGACATTAATTAAGAAACAATGTGCAGATGAGTTACTAGAGAGTACAGATTATAAATATGAAATTATGGCACCTTCCTGACAACTCAGAGGAGTTACAGGCACACCCATACCCAGTGGTGTCGTGCTAAATAAAGAAGTGGGGGAACGCATTTTGAGTGTTAATCAGATGCGGGGGAGACAATGGCGAGCGCGGCGAGCCCATACAGCTGGGGGTCCGGGGGCACTGTAAGCTCCCCGGGAAATCTTTTGAAATCTGACCAATTTCAGGAATATTTTGAGGTCATATGCATCGGATATTAGGATATATTCCAAGGTTGAAGATGCAGTATTTCCAGTGTCATTAGATATACGACATCCAGTACGATCAATAAAAATAGCTAACAACTGGAATGATTAACTAAAAAAAAGTTAACAACTGGTACGCCGTGGTGACTGTTTCACCAGATCTTTATAGGCTAGTATTGCCTCAGTCGAAGCTAAAAGAAATGAAACAGTTAATGATTCTTTCTCATATTTCTTCTATGGGTGGGAATTAAAATTTCATGACGTTAGAGATTTGTAAATTCGGATTTATTTGAAATAGTGAGGGAACGCCGTTCCGTCTACCAAAAAAAGTAAGGGAACGCCGTTCCCACGCGTTCCCACAGCACTACACCACTGCGGCCATACCTACATATGGAGAAATCGAATTATATTTAGAAATTGGTAACGCGGTATATCCCGCAAAATGTTGTATTGTGGACGCAGTCGCCACCTTTCAGACAGATATCTTACTAGGTATGGATTTCTTCAACCGGAATCAATGGGAAATTTACCCAGCCAGAAAATTAGTTAAGTGTAGAAAAAGGACACACCCTCTCCATGAAAATAAAAGAGGTGCCGCACGTTCAGCCTAATGGTAACAGAATCAGTTTAGTTCGGATTTCCGAAAGAAATAGGAAACCCACTCCAGTTTATAGCAGTTCAAGTCAGTCGGTTGCATCCAGAGGGACAACCTCCTCAGAAATCAGCCCCCAGAGTAATCAGTTCCAGTTGTTGAATCCAGTAGGATCAGCACAGTCAGTTTCCAGTCAATCAGTTTCCAGTCAGCCAGTTTCAGTTCAGCTAGTTTCAGTTAACTCAGCAGTTGAGATTCGAAATCTAACTGAAACGATTTTTCAGTCAATAAGGCAAATTTTAATCACCGAGCCAGAGTCAGATTCACAATTTTCCATATGCCCTACAGAGCATATAACATTATAACAGTAGCACCTTATGAGAAGATTTGTTTCCTAACAAGAGTAGTAAACGGTCAAGGAAAACTATTTGAGTCAGATCGTACTCTTATTATAGAAAAAAACAATTTCAAGAAAGATGTTCTTATTGCCCAAGTTCTTAGTCATAGTCAGAATTCAGCTATTCCTGTTGTTTGTTTAAACAAATGAAAAAGCCCTATTGAATTAACTTCAAATCAGAGAATAGGAACTGTTTCCACAGTAGAAATAAATTCAGATTTCCCCACCAATACTATAAATCGTGTTTCCAGTTCCTTAGAGTTAAACCCCTCAGCATTAAAAGAAGAATATAAGAAATGTCTGGAGCACTCCCTTCAGGAGTCACCAGCCTTACAGGATCCCAAACTACTGGAATCATTTCGATTTCCTGATAAGAAATAGAGATGTGATTGCCCTAAAAGAAGATCCTCTAGGCCGAACTAATTTGGTCCCTTTCGAAATCAAGCTGGAACCCACTTCCAAACCATCTTTATTCCTCCCGATAGGGTTCTACATTCCCAATTAGTAACTATTGAGAAACACATTTTAGAACAAATCATCGAGTCACTACACAAAACCAATCGCTTCCTCTACGCCCTTTCGGACAAATTTACATACCTTGAATCCCTGTTTGCTAAATACAAAGAACACAATGATATCTAGAATTTGTAGAAATAATTAACCTACAAGTAACCCTAATCGATAAATATTTGCAACCAATAATTATGATTCATTCCAAAGTTTTGCGTGCGACCCAGCTAGCCCATAGGAAAATCACTCTTTCCACACTAATACCATGGGATACACTTCAGTTCTTGATTCATACCTCTCAGACACAATTAAAATTATTACCCATAATGATATTCCCACTCAACCATACTAATTACCCCTAATTTCTAGAATACACCTGGACTGTACATGGACCACGCCCCTACACTTACCTCATGATTGTACCATTTTTCGATGTACTCACTTATGACGTATACAGATTTCACCTTTTCCGAACACCCTACCAAAACAATTCTAATCTCTATCGATTGTATCTACCCACAGTACCACCTTACCTTTTCCTCACCAAAGACCTTTCAGCGTATTCTATGATGTCAGATAGCGACGTCCGGCAGTGCAGATTCCTGCAAACGAACAAACAACTCGTTTGCCCTCCACTCAAACCAGTAATTCTTCCAACCACTAGGTCCTGCTTTATCGACTTAATCCGTGACCGTCATGCCCGGTATGTTCTTTCACGAAATTCTATTCCTCTAAAGCCGTTCAACTCCGAATTGGACCAGACATCTGGGATTCTTTCGAGTGTCCGTCAAATTATTCCCTCATCAAAATACCTACTGTTATCCATCTACCAATTGGTTTTACCTTGCGTTCAAAAACCTTCCAAATATACAACCCTTATAAGGGTACCATTAATGACTCGTACCCCTTCCGTCGCAAATTAAATTTAAACCCGTTATAGAAATCTTAAATCTCTCCATGAAGCCTGTAACCATCCTTTCCGAACTCCATGCTCCTAAATGGAATGATCAGTTGAGTCGTTTTAAAATTTCAGATGATAATCAGAATAACCTTTTACCTGTAACAATTTTTTCAACATCTGCCATTAGTATCGTTACTGTGTGTGCTATTATCCGCGGTATATTTGTAGTAAAAGGATCATTCTTGGAACGAAAGAAAACAAGAGACACCGAAAGAACGACGTGAAACTATTTATGCACGACCAAGAGTGCGTACCCAGACCACGTGAACTAGACTTAACCACCCCGACTTATGTTTTGTATATAAATCTGTATTATAAAAACCATTAGTTATCATCTGGTTAGAATTAGTTAGAATGTTATATTATTGTATTAATATCATTCTAGAGAGAAGAGCCCTGTAAAAATGAACGATGAATAATTCTTATATTCATTTATTTAATTATTATATAATTCTTAAATTATAATTCGTATAATTCTTATATTCATTCGTGTAATTCGTATATTTATATAATCCTTATATTCTTATGTATATTTATATTAATATATTCATTTGACATATATAGAGTCCAAACTCGCATAACGCAGACACGAGTTTGGATAGAAATTTTTATTCGCTTTCTATTTTATTTCTGCTGAATAATTGGTGAATTGTTTCTTTTTAAATTACTTAATAATTTTTTTTAGATTTAGCTTAATAATGTAATCTTGTTAAATTCCGCAATGTTCATTTTCTGTATACATTCTCTCTTCGTTGTAAAGATGAAGTTATGTCTTGCTTAACGTTTAATTTTAAATCTTAAGCATTTAATTTTTGTTCATATGCATGTTTAACTGTAATTCATAATAAAATGCATATTTCAATTTCCATTTTTAGTTAACTCAGCAGATCATGATAACATCAGATCTGTCAATATGCAGTTTAAAAAAAATATATTGCTTCATCTTCAAATATCTTGATTATCTGTCAAGACATTGCTACAGCAAAAATATTTACCTTACCTTTAAAAATTTTGTAAAATCATTCAGCGTATTGAGAGTAAAAAACAAAACTAATTCGTCGAATATCAGTGAGATAGAGTGAAAGATATACTTTCGAACAAGATGGAACCTCTGCTCACAGAGCACGCCAAACATTTTTTGAGAACGAAACACCGGATTTTATCGAACCCAATTTGTGGTTGGCTAGTAGCCCCGATCTTTCACCACTAGATTATGGTGTTTGGGAAGAACTGAAGTCCAACGTTTACATCCCTAGTACCAATATAAGAGACATAGATGAACTACGCGAAAGAATTCTGCTCGGCTGGGAGAAGATGTCTCAACGATATGTAAACAGGTGTATTGATCCTTGGGGTCAGGTTTGGAGGCCTGCGTTGAGTAGGAAAGGGGACACATCGAGCAACTTCTCAATTAAGACGAACAACATGCTAAGGTAAACATTTATGAAGTTTGGGACCTCTAGTCCCCTTACTTTTTTTAATATGACAGTTTACCTCTAAGGGGTAACTTTTTTACCCACCCTGTATATATATATCTTGAAATAACCGGCAGGAAAAAGTGAAACATTCACTCCGAATAATTTCAACAAATTTATTTCACCTCTTCTTCAGGGTTTCTCTGAAGAGGAGTTGAAATAAACTCGAAAGTAGTCATATATATATATATATATATATATATATATACAGGGACGTAGACAGGGGGGGGGGCTACGGGGGCTTCAGCCGCCCCCGAAATAAAATCACAGGTTTGATGTTTCTGTGCATTACGTATGAGTAAGTACGCCATACCAAATATCTTCAGCACATGTTTAATTATTGTAGTACTTTTAGGAATGTGTTTTTACTCATCTACACACATATGAGATGAATTTCACAATTAAACACGTGAAATGAATAAATGATAGAAACCCACAAGCAAAAATAAAAATGATTCTAAGGCCTTTCGTGTATTCAGAAGTACATTCCCTGACGAGGTGTACTTTTGAATACACGAAAGACCTTGGAATCATTTTTCTTTTTCGTTGTGGGTGTTTAATATATATATATATATATATATATATACATACACACACACACACACATATATATATATATACATACACGCTATGAACTTCATGACTGTGAAATAATTATTAATTAATTAAGCAGTAAAATGGTGCGTGCATGCTACTGTATATGAGAGCATCTACTCAAAACATTGCAAATCTATTGTATAATAATTTGCAGGGATGGCGAAAATGTGCTTAAGTGCTGTGAAAGTACTTTCATATATGGTACGTGATATATTGGTGCCTAAGCTACAGTAAGCTCACTATAATTTGTAGTGATTTTACGGTATAAGAGTTGAGTGATACACTGGTGCTGAAAGCAGTAACCGAGGTAATGAAAATACGGTGTTGGTACAGTTATGGAATAGGCCTAACTGCGGTTGTAAATGTGTGAGTCAGACTGAACGGTATTGAGGATACTTTGAAGAGAGCCTATTCGGTTAGGCTGAGAGTGTATTGAGTTTGTAGGCTACGCAAAACCGTTTGACACGATGAAAGAAGAGCTCAGTAGGTTCATGAGCTTGTGGCCTATGTGAGGTTTACAGACCTGGGTTTCGACGAAGGTAACTCTGAAGAGGGAAGGGCCTACGAGCCTGTTTTAATAACGAAATACTCGTTGAAAGGAAATGAAGATTCGCAGGTCGAAATGGATGAATGCTGAGTAAGGCAAAGGCCGGACGGATGACGCAGGTTGAATCTTGCAGAAGTGTTGTTGCTTCAAGGGGGGCGGGGGATGAAATAGTAGTAGACTTCAACGGAAGTGATCCAGCTTCGTGCATGAATGAATGGATTTTGAAGGACGGCGGGCCGCTCTCTGACGAAGGTTGGAGAGCGAGTGGAGTTATATGATGAAGGTTGGAGGTGAAGAGTAAATGTTGAGTGAGGCCTGAGCAATGAGCAAATGAAGTCGACTTGAAGAGGACTTGCGCTTTTATAGATTCTGCTGACGCGTAGACTTGGCGGGCATTTTTGGGAAACAAAGTAAAATCTGCGTTCCTTTGTGGACTGTTCTTGCCCACGTGTTTGGAGTTTTACAGCCTTGCTTACTTCTACCATCCATGTGGTAGAGGCGAGAAAGGGAATTTTCCGTTATGCTCCTACATACTGTATATATTAATTAATCGATGCATTGATAGCTTAAATACAAGGATGTGAAGTTGAACATTTTTTCACACACACACACACACACACACACACACACATACATATAATATATATATATATATTATATATATATAATACAGGGGGCTGCAAAAGTAGGTATACAATAATGAAAAACAAAACGTGCGCACAAAACGTATTTTATTGATTATACAAGCATATCAATAATAACATATCAATAATAAACATATTAATCCCTCAAATGTTCAAACTGTTTGCCCCCGGCATTCACACACTCCACTAGTCGAGTGTGGACACCCATGCACACTCTGGCACAAAGGTCTTTATCAGCATCAATTTCCTGGCAAGCTTCCCGTATGAACTGAATCATGGCATCAACAGAACGTGGCTTGCGTGCGAAAACCATGTCTTTTACACATCCCCAGAAAAAGAAGTCCATAGGGGTGAGATCCGGCGAATGTGGTGGCCAGTCAACGGCTCCCCGACGTCCAATCCACCTGTTGGGAAATTCTTCGTCAAGTAGCGCACGCACAGTGAGTGCGAAGTGCGGTGGCGCCCCATCCTGCTGAAAGTAGAAGTCGTCCTGCTGCTGGTGTTCGCGCACCTGTGGTATGATTGTATCCGTCAGCATGTTCAGATACACGTGTTGATCGACAGTCCTGTGCAGAATGATAGGTCCAACGACACCTTTGCAGGACAGGCCAGCCCACACTGTCACCCCAGGTTGATTGAGCTGTTGCTCAATCGTGACTTTAGGGTTTTCAGTTGCGTAGTACACACAATTGTGCCGATTAACGGCACCCGATAGCTTAAAGTTTGCTTCATCGGACCACACGAATTTGCGCAGAATGCTGTCACCCTCTCGTTCCTCGTTCAGGATGGCTTCGCAAAATTGTAAACGCCGATCCGAGTCATCCTCTAATAAACCATGTATCAATCGTGGCACGTACATTTTCAGTCCTACACGGTGCATCAAACGACCCAACGATCTGCGTTCAATACCCAATTCAGATGACGCCCTGTTTTTCGATTTCTGAGGGCTCTGGGTAAATGCCAGGGCGACCTGCATTGCATTCTCTGGCGTTGTCACGGTGACTGGTCGACCACTCTTCGGCGAGTTGTGGATAGACCCCGTCCGCTCAAATTTGTCACGTATCCGGTAAATCGTGAGCCTCGTTGGTGGAGGCGATGCAAATGTTTCTCACCACTGCTCTCGCACACGTTCACTATTCTCTGTCTTCCAGTACTGTTTCAAAATCTATTTGCGCTCCTCGTCCGTAAATTACCAGCCATCGTTAAATTTCCACTTTACCTGCAAATAATAGATGTATTATAGAAAAAATTACGAAAATAAAAATATTAAAAATAGTAATAATGATTTTAATGAATTAAATGAATTCTAGTATTAAATGAATCCTAGCACCACTATTATAATACTGGTAATACTGGTATAATCCTTACTGTATACCTACTTTTGCAGCCCCCTGTATATATATATATATATATATATATATATATATATATATTAATTTGTTTACTTTCCTATGGACATCTTATATTTATTACATTTTTATAATTGTAGAACTTTTAACTATTAACTTACATGTGAAGTGCGCCATAAATTGGAAGAAACTTTAACACGTTTTGATTTTCCGTTTGCGCCTCCATCTATGAACACATTAAATAGAAAGGTGATAGAGCTATACCCTCACTTATATTAAAACCAGGAGTGTCTAGAAATGCAAACTAACACGAGCAATGAGTTTATTATGAGTTAGACCACTCATTAGATTATGGTAACACGAAGCAACGTTGCTTCCAGTGGCGATGAACCACGTGCGGAAGCCTCTAAAATTAGTACGTTGAACCCTTGTACATATATACTTGGCAATGATGCTGCGAGCCGCCGCTCGTATTTTGAATGTGTGTATGGGCAGAACAGTGCTTTGCGAAAGCAATGAAGCCCTCATTAATAACACTGGGGAACAAATTTCAACTTTTTGTCTATTGAATTAGATTTGACAGTTAGTTCTAGGTAATTTGGGTGCGCTGAGCACGAACGTTTACTCGGTTTTGCTCTATCAGGTCCTGATTTTGCTCAACACCCCTCCTCTTTCGTCGTATTCATAAAAAGGTTTTTTTCTCAATACTCGCTAAGTCTTTTGCAGTTACACATTATGCAACTAGGTTTTTATCTAGGTATTTGTACCTATTGTTATGGTATTGTTGTATTATGTTATTTTTTTATGTAACACCTTAAAAATATTTTTAATTTTGTCATTTTTAACCCATTTTAATATTAGTAAATTAAGCTAAAAATATCATAGAATTCTAAAATTTTCTCGAGCGTTCCTGTTCTCTGTAGAGTATTCTAGAGGGACAACTAAAATATATAAAAGCGACTCGTTTCCAGAGTTAATCAGTCAATTCAGTCAGTCAGTCAGTCAGTCAGTCAGTCAGTCAGTCTCAGTCAGTTAATTAAGTTTGGGCATTAACATAATTTTGAATTGGCATATGATTAGTGAGTAATTTTGTCATCGTGATTTAATATAGTTGATTTAATTAGACGTAATTTATATTGTACCTACTCATCCGTGTTTCTAGTTTAATTTCATAGATTGTAAGTACCTATTTCATAATAAGTACCTATTTAAACTAATTTTTGTGTTTATATTTCAGATTTTCTTAAATTTATATGAATTAAGGGCTTTAAATACCTTTACAAATTGGCAGAACAATCAAGCAATATGTCATCAAGCACTAGAAAGTTCAAATGCAAAAACAACCCTGATTCCTTCTGTTATATATGTGGAAATTTTACACTTCCACATCAACGAGCAATATAACTGACTTCGTAAAAAGAGCTTACTTAGCTTATTTTGGCATAAAACTGGGGGACCAAGATAAATCGTGGGCTCCACATAAAGCCTGCACTATATGCATTGAAAGACTGCGACATTGGACGAAGGGTTCGGATTCAAAATACCTTTTGGAGTTCCGATGGTAAGTTTATGATTTCATAAAACTACGTAATTTAATCACTAGTATACTGTAACTTACCTAAATGTAATTGTAACTTAGGTACATAAACAAAAATTTACAGAAAATGTTTATAAGAATCTCAAATATTGCATAAGGTTGAAACACATAGAAATGTTAAATGTTTGGGTGATAACTTTTGATAAAATTCATAAAAACAAGTCTCTCGTCGCTTTTGTTAACGCTTTACAATTTTTTTCCATATCAGGTGTGGCGAGAGCCTACTAACCACGAGACCGATTGCTACCTTTGCTTTGTCAAGACTTCGGGCTTCACTAAGAAAAATAAACATTGTATCGAGTACCCAAATTTCGACACCGCGATACGACCTGTGCTACATTCAAATGAGATCCCCATTCCAAAATTTAAGGGTCTGCCAACTCAAGAATTAGTTGAAGATGTTCCTGAAAATATTGTTATGCACTTTGAGGAGTCAGACACCGATTTTGACCCCAGCGTATTTGAAAGTCAAAACGATCCGCAAAAGTTTAACCAGGTTGAGTTGAATGATCTTGTAAGGGATCTAAATTTGCCAAAAAAGGCTGCGGAAATTTTAGCTTCAAGACTTAAAGAGAAAAAACTTGCTTACTTCAAACACATACATTTCATTTTACAGAAAAAGAGAAGAAGAACTTGTTAAATATTTAGAACAGAGGATAGTTTAGTATATTGCTGCGACATAGTTGGTTTGTTAAAGAAGATGGGGGTTGAGTCTTACGATGCAAATGATTGGCGCTTGTTTTTAGACAGTTCGAAAAGAAGTCTTAAGTGTGTGTTGTTGCATAATGGCAATCTATACGGCTCGATACCGATTGGACACTCAACAAAATTAAAAGAAAAGTATGAACATATAGAAAAGGTTTTAAATCTTATCAAATATAGGGAGCACGAGTGGATCATATGTGTTGACTTAAAAATGGTTAATTTTCTGCTAGGACAACAAGGAGGGTATACTAAATATCCCTGCTTCCTTTGCTTATGGGACAGCAGAGCCAAGGAAGAACATTATTTCAAACAAATCTGGCCAGCACGAACATCACTTACTGTCGGAGAAAAAAACGTAATTAATCCACCTTTAGTGAGCAGAGATAAAATCATATTTCCTCCTCTGCATATAAAACTAGGCCTCATTAAACAATATGTAAAAGCTTTAGATACGAACGGCGAGTGTTTCAAATACATAACTTCAAAATTTCCAAGTTTAAGTTATGAAAAAATCAAGGCGGGAATTTTCGACGGTCCACAAATAAGAACAATGATTAAAGACAGCAATTTTCCTAATGTCATGAATGAACGCTAAAAAAATGGCTGGTTCTCATTCGTGGACTTGATAGAAAACTTTTTAGGCAATTATAGGGCAGATAACTACGAAGAAATCGTAAAAAAACTTTTAAGGGACTACAAAGAGTTAGGTTGCAATATGAGCATAAAAATGCATTTTTTGAATAGCCATCTTGACCAATTTCCAAGTAATTTAGGTGATGTAAGTGATGAACAAGGGGAGAGATTCCACCAAGATATCAAAATTATGGAGGAACGGTACCAAGGACGCTGGGATTCCAACATGATGGCTGATTACTGCTGGTGCTTGAAAAGAGACCTGCCATCAACAAGCAAATACGCTAGAAAGTCTTACAAAAGAAATTTTTTGCCACTGTGAAAGCTTCATATCTGTTTGTTTTTTTATTTTAAGTCATTTCTATCGTTATAATGTAATTTTACTGTAGTTTGAACTGCTTGTATTCATGAAACTTGAAAAAAAAATTTAACACATGACTTAATTTTTTAGTCCTAATTTGAAAAATCTGGAAAATGGCACATAGGCTGTCGACAAGAATCAGGACCTGATAGAGCCAAACCGAGTTGAAATTCGTATTCAGCGCACCCAAATTACCTAGAATCAAGTGTCAGATATCATTCAATAAAATACGTGTTGCCCAGTGTAATTAATCTCTTGCAGAATATGTTGGAACGTGTACGTATATACATACGGTATATATATATTTATATATGAAGATTTTAAACAAAGAGGAGTAAAATGCGTAATGAATTTTCTTTGCGATACACAATTCCATCCAAATAAACTCATTCACAAATTTAAAAAAAGCTAACGTGGAAAATGTAAAATATATACAACAAATTCAAGCTAATTACCATATATAAGACAAAAACAAACTACATAAAAACTACTGACTTCATTAATAATTTGGATATACATATAAGTCATACATATATCGTATATCTGGGGGTGTCTGCAATAAAAACTAACGAAAATTGCATTTAATTGAATACGAATATGGGTGTTCTTTAGACTAGACTAACGCGGAGCATTGTTGCTTTCAGTGGTGATGAACAAAGTACGAAAGCCTCGTCAGTACTTTGACCTTCTAATTGCTTGGCAATGCTGCTGCGAGTTGTTCCTGCCCTGAAATGGGCGTATGGGCGAAATGGTGTTATATGTAAAAATAAGTTTAACTCTTCATACTTCCACTTAAACTATGAATTCATCGATGATTACATATATATATAGAGTATATGTTCTGTAAGAAACACCTCTGCGTTTGCAAACCCTCTACTCGAGATGTAAAGATTTTTGTCTACGTAGTTGGCATTGCAGCCAACAAGCTAAAAAAGATAAACAACGGAGAATTTAAGATGCGTTTTAGAATCGACTGTATTGAGGATGTATTGGTAGCTGTAAACCGGAAATTATATTGGGGAAAGGTTGGGACGAGAGCAGATTTCAGTAAAGATATCATTTTATGAGATTGTATTCCAATGTATGGGACCTTAACATACAGTATAATAGCAACTTGGGGACAACTGGAGTAGGAGATTTTGGGCAATAAAAGTTTGTTAAAAAGCCATTGGTGAGCTTCTGAACTAAGAAATAAGGGGAAGAATTACAATTAAAAAAGCTTCTTAGGTATTGAATTTCCTCATAGAAAAAAGTCCAACCAGAAGAAATTTTGTAAGTGAGGAAGAGTCTAGATCTGATGCTTGAAAGTTTCAATTTAAAGGGTATAAAGCTAAAATAATCAGTTTACACACACACACACACACACACACACACATATATATATATATATATAATATTTAGGAGAAATCCAATGACAAGGAGAAATGTAAATGCCATGAAAAGTCTTCTTTAATGCGCAACGTTTCGAGCAAATACGCTCATCTTCAGGCTGTATGATAACAATGTGAAATTAAAATCAATAATTGAATGAAAAACCAGACAAAGAAAATTTCTATAACCTATTCATAAAGGCAAACTTTAAAAGACTGAAAAAAGAGGGTTAAATTCTAAGTTTACAGATTTACATTTAAAATTAAGAAGCTATTTTTAAATACATATAGTAAATGTGAAATTAATACACTGGAAAAATTAACAATAGTACACTGGAATAATGAAACTAACTAACCTTTCACTGCAATTTCCGAGGCTAGACTGATTTAAGCACAAAACGAGAAAACATAAGATAAGATAAGATAAGATAAGATAAGATGGTGAGGGCGATTGGGGAAGGGGGGATTATAAGGAATTGGGGAAGGAGGAGGGATTATAAAAAGTTTAAAGGGACGGCTGATGAGTCAACATTTAACGTAGGGGTCAAAGTTTTAATATAAAGCGATTCCAAAATTCTAAGTGAGTTGGGACAAGTATTACAACCAAGAATTTTAAAATTGTCTAAAGTGACATCAGTTTTACATTGATACTGTGTTCCCGAATGCTAGAAACTTCTTTAGTTTTTAAAATTTTACCTGTTCGGCCACTTATTCCCATATGCGAATAAAATCTAGCCCTGAGAGAGCGAACAGTGCTGCCAATGTAATTCCCAGGAGACCCTAGGGCAGGTAAATAAATATACAACACCGCTACGCAACGAGTCAGGGGTTCGATCCTTCGCTGAGAAAAAGCTACCTAAAGACGTTTTTATTAATAAATATGATGCGGAAATCAGTATGATAAAAAATTTCCTTAACAACTTTGTAAATTTAAGCTTAAATTCCTTATTCAAAGGACCCATTTCAGGTACCAAGAAATATTTTATATCCTTCGCACTGTAATACAAGGAAGTGAGGGCTATAAACATTATTTAAGAAGGATCTAATTAGTTTATCTACATATTGAACAGGAAAACTATTATGGTAAAGTATGATCTTAGATTATTAAATTCATCATTAAGTAAGGTAAAACTAGAGGTCAAATTATATCCTCTGAACAGGAGAGTTTTAATACAAGACATCTTATAGTTGAAATCAGTAAAACTAAAAAATTCATGCCAAACCAGTGAAAGTGGGTTTCCTGTAAACTGATGTAGTAATAGAATCACCGTTTTTCGAAATTAAAAGATCTAAAAAGGGAAGGGAGCCATTTTTCTCAGTTTCCATTGTATACGTTATATTGGGTGCAAAGAATTTAGGAAGTTAAAGAATTGTTGCGCTTGTACCGCATTATCAAAGACAGCTATCGAATCATCAACGAAGCGTCGATAGAAAATTGGCTTGAGATGAGTTGGAGATTGACTAAAAATTACACTTTCTAAATGAGTCATAAAAAATCAGCTGCTAACGGTCCGACAGGTGATCCCATCCCTACACCATCAATTTGTTGGTAAACCTTATGTTGAAAGTAAAAATAGCATTGTTTGAAGACCAATTCTAAAAGTTCCTTAAAATGAGCCAATGAAAAACCATGAAAAATATCAACCGAGCTAAAACCCTATCTAAAAATAATGGCAATAGTTTCAGATACAGGTACATTTGTGAAAAGCGACTTTACATCAAAACTGACAAAAAACTTTTTTGAATCGAAGTTCTCACCAAGAAGGTCTTTTTGGAATTCAAACGAGTTATTTATAGTGTAAGCATTTTTCGCAAAGGGTGACAGGAGACTAACAACAAATTTTGCCAATTGAAAGGTGGGTAAGTTATACGAAGCTAAAATAGGACGGAGAGGTGTTCCAACTTTATGGATTTAGGCAAACAGTATAATTGAGCAAGATTAGCACCAGATGCGAACAACTGAGAGTAAGTATCGTTTTTTATTATCTTAAGGACTTAGTCGTGACAGAAATCTATTAACCTGGTCTTCTAACCTTACAATGACTTTATTGACAGGTTCAAGAATTTGTTTGAATTTAGTAAGATCACTTAGGATTTCATTAGTTTTTTTATGTAGTCCGATTTATTCAAAAATAACCACTCCGTTACCCTTGTCCGGTCTAGTCACGACAATCTCCTGGTTCTTTGCCAAATTCTTAATACACTGCAAATCACTCTTCCTAAATATGAAAGATTGAAATTTAAGATTTCTAAGTTTATGAAAAATTCTTGAGTTAAATTTGAGAACTGACATTTGAAATTATTGAAATCACCCACATGGGGAACATTTTTCAAGCCATTAAAAAATTTTTCAAAGTAAAGAAAAACGAAGGCTTATATTTGGAACAACGGAAGCTTAAATTGCAAACCAAGTGACAGTAAAAACTTTCCCGAGGGGAGAGTGTGTAACTAGAAAGATTCGAAATTACCTTATCTGAATTGAAAAAATTTGGTGAATTCATTCCCAAAGCCTTTAACTTACGTTCATGTGTTTCCAAGATGGTAGAGTGAAATTTTTCTAGTTCACGTTGTACAAGAGAAAATTATTAATAAATAGTCCACAACGAAAAGGTATTTTTAAGAGTAGTTATATAATGCCCAAGAGACTTATTATGCGAGTCCAGAAATTTTGATTTTATAATTAATTTCATTATTTAATAAATTCCAGGGACGATTGATAAATTCAGAGTCATATAGATTGTCACGGTAGAGTTTGAAGTAAACAAATTTCGGGAAAACCCTGCAGGTCCGACACATTTCAAGAAAATAACAGTCCAGTTTGACTTGAGAAACTTTGAAGTCTTCCAACATGGCGATAGCCCTAAGGCCATCTTGTCCATACCTTGAGTATATATAATCATGCGGGTTGCTTCTACAGAGCTTCAATTTAATATTTAGGAGAAATCCAATGAAAAGGAGAAATGTAATGCCATGAAAAGTCTTCTTTATGCGCAACGTTTCGAGCAAATAATCCCTCCTCCTTCCCCAATTCCTTATAATCCCCCCTTCCCCAATCGCCCTCACCATCTTATCTTATCTTATCTTATCTTATCTTATCTTATGTTTTCTCGTTTTGTGCTTAAATCAGTCTAGCCTCGGAAATTGCAGTGAAGGTTAGTTAGTTTCATTATTCCAGTGTACTATTGTTAATTTTTTCCAGTGTATTAATTTCACATTTACTATATGTATTTAAAATAGCTTTCTTAATTTTAAATGTAAATCTGTATAACTTAGAATTTAACCCTCTTTTTTCAGTCTTTTAAAGTTTGCCTTTATGAATAGGTTTATAGAAATTTTCTTTGTCTGGTTTTTCATTCAATTATTGATTTTAATTTCACATTGTTATCATACAGCCTGAAGATGAGCGTATTTGCTCGAAACGTTGCGCATTAAGAAGACTTTTCATGGCATTTACATTTCTCCTTGTCATTGGATTTCTCCTAAATATTAAATTGAAGCTCTGTAGAAGCAACCCGCATGATTATATATACTCAAGGTATGGACAAGATGGCCTTAGGGCTTATCGCCATGTTTGGAGACTTCACGAAAGTTTCTCAAGTCAAAACTGGACTGTTATTTCTTGAAATGTGTCGGACCTGCAGGGTTTTTCCGAAATTTGTTTACTTCAAACTCTACCGTGACAATCTATATGACTCTGAATTTTATCAATCGTCCCTGGAATATTTATTAAATAATGAAATTAATTATAAAATCAAAATATCAGATTCGCATAAAGTCTCTTGGGCATTATAAAACTACTCTTAAAAATACCTTGTCGTTGTTGGACTATTTATTAATAATTTCTCTTGTACAACGTGAACTAGAAAAATTTCACTCTACCATCTTGGAAACAAATGAACGTAAGTTAAAGGCTTTGGGAATGAATTCACCAAATTTTTTCAATTCAGATAAGGTAATTTCGAATCTTTCTAGTTACACACTCTCCCCTCGGGAAAAGTTTTTACTGTCACTTGGCTTGCAATTTAAGCTTCCGTTGTTTCAAATATATAAGCCTTCGTTTTTTCTTTACTTTGAAAAATTTTTCAATGGCTTGAAAAATGTTCCCCATGTGGGTGAATTCAATAATTTCAAATGTCAGTTCTCAAATTTAACTCAAGAATTTTTTCTTAAACTTAGAAATCTTAAATTTCAATCTTTCATATTTAGGAAGAGTGATTTGCAGTGTATTAAGAATTTGGCAAAGAACCAGGAGATTGTTGTGACTAGACCAGACAAGGGTAACGGAGTGGTTATTTTGAATAAATCGGACTACATAAACAAAACTAATGAAATCCTAAGTGATCTTACTAAATTCAAACAAATTCTAGAACCTGTCAATAAAGTCATTGTAAGGTTAGAAGACCAGGTTAATAGATTTCTGTCACGACTAAAGTCCTTAAAGATAATAAAAAAGATACTTACTCTCAGTTGTTCGCATCTGGTGCTAATCTTGCTCAATTATACTGTCTGCCTAAAATCCATAAAGCTGGAACACCTCTCCGTCCTATTTTAGCTTCGTATAACTTACCCACCTTTCAATTGGCAAAATTTGTTGTTCGTCTCCTGTCCCCTTTGCGAAAAATGCTTACACTATAAATAACTCGTTTGAATTCCAAAAAGACTTCTTGGTAAAAACTTCGATTCAAAAAAGTTTTTTCAGTTTTGATGTAAAGTCGCTTTTCACGAATGTACCTGTATCTGAAACTATTGCCATTATTTTGGATAGGGTTTTTAGCTCAGTTGATAATTTTCATGGTTTTTGTCTCATTTTAAGGAACTTTTAGAATTGGTCTTCAAACAATGCTATTTCACTTTCAACAATAAGGTTTACCAACAAATTGATGGAGTAGGGATGGGATCACCTGTCGGACCGTTAGCAGCTGATTTTTTTATGACTCATTTAGAAAGTGTAATTTTTAGACAATCTCCACTCATCTCAAGCCAATTTTCTATCGACGCTTCGTTGATGATTCGATAGCAGTCTTTGATAATGCGGTACAAGCGCAACAATTCTTTAACTTCCTAAATTCTTTGCACCCCAATATAACGTATACAATGGAAACTGAGCAAAATGGCTCCCTCCCTTCTTAGATCTTTTAATTTCGAAAAACGGTGATTCTATTACTACATCAGTTTACAGGAAGCCCACTTTCACTGGTTTGGGCATGAATTTTTTTAGTTTTACTGATTTCAACTATAAGATGTCTTGTATTAAAACTCTCCTGTTCAGAGGATATAATTTGACCTCTAGTTTTACCTTACTTAATGATGAATTTAATAATCTAAGATCATACTTTACTAATAATAGTTTTCCTGTTCAATATGTAGACAAACTAATTAGATCCTTCTTAAATAGTGTTTATAGCCCTCAACTTCCATGTATTACAGTGCCGAAGGATATAAAATATTTCTTGGTACCTGAAATGGGTCCTTTGAATAAGGAATTTAAGCTTAAATTTACAAAATTGTTAAGGAAATTTTTTTATCATACTGATTTCCGCATCATATTTATTAATAAAACGTCTTTAGGTAGCTTTTTCTCAGCGAAGGATCGAACCCCTGACTCGTTGCGTAGCGGTGTTGTATATTTATTTACCTGCCCTAGGTGTCTCCTTGGGAATTACATTGGCAGCACTGTTCGCTCTCTCAGGGCTAGATTTTATTCGCATATGGGAATAAGTGGCCGAACAGGTAAAATTTTAAAAACTAAAGAGGTTTCGAGGATTCGCGAACACAGCATAGAATGTAAAATTGATGTCACTTTAGACAATTTTAAAATTCTTGGTTGTAATACTTGTCCCAACTCACTAAGAATTTTGGAATCGCTTTTCATCAAACATTGTCCCCGAGTCTAAATGTTGACTCATCCGCCGTCCCCCTCAATTTGCTATGATCCCTCCTCCTTCCCCAATTCCTTATAATCCCCCCTTCCCCAATCGCCCTCGCCATCTTCTTTTTTTCTATTGCCTCGGTCAATCAGTTAGCCTCGGAAACTGCAGTGTAAGGTAGTTAGTTTCATTATTCCAGTGTACTATTGTTAGTTTTTCCAGTGTATTAATTTCACATTTACTATATGTATTTAAAAATAGCTTCTTAATTTTATGTAAATCTGTATAACTTAGAATTTAACCCTCTTTTTCAGTCTTTAAAATTTGCTTCATGAATAGGTTATAGAAATTTTCTGTTTTGTTTTTCATTCAATATTGATTTTAATTTCACATTGTTATTAAACAGCCTGAAGATGAGCGTATTGCTCGAAACGTTGCATTAAAGAAGACTTTTCATGGCATTTACATTTCTCCTTGTCATTGGATTTCTCCTAAATATTAAATTAATATTATAATTATATATATATATATATATATATATATATACAGGGTGTTTGAAAACTTTCTCTACAAATTGTAATGGGGGATAGGCAACACCAAGACAAACCCTTTTCGTCTATAAGTGTATGTCCGCTGACGTCACCATTCGGCGCGAGAGGGCGCCGCTGCAATTGGCTAAAAGGTGAAGTAGGCTAGACTCGCGCTTGCCGTGGGCATTCTTAAATCGGACGTAGTACGCGTAACATGTTTATTTAAAGAAGGCATGTTTATTTAAAGAAGGTGCTGAAAGTTGCGACCGGTAGCATCAATGCATGCCCGACAGCGTCGAAGCATTGACCGACGTACACGTCGAAAGATTCCCGGCATTTCGGGAACAGTTTCAGCGGCGACAGCGATTCTTGCTACGAGGTCTTCTTCTGAGTAAATGGGAGTCTCGTACACGAGGTTCTTCATGTGTCCCCACAGGAAGAAATCGAGGCATGTTAAATCGGGCGATCTCGGTGGCCAGGCTACGGCCCCACCCCGGCCTATCCATCGGTCCCCAAAAGTGGCGTTCAGATAATCCCGCACATCGTTGCTGGAGTGTGCTGGGGCCCCGTCGTGTTGAAACCACATTCGTCTACGAATAGCCACGGGAACATCTTCCAGCAGTTCCGGCAACGTTTCTTCAAGAAATATCCGATAAACCCGCCCGTCGAGTCGGGCAGGCAGCAGGTACGGCCCAATCAACTTGCCATGGACGATACCCCCAAACATTGACGGCGAACCGTTCTTGATGAGCATGCACCCGTGTAGCATGTGGATTTGCGTGCGCCCACACGTAGAATTGTGCATGTTAAACACACCCTCACGTGTGAAACAGGCCTCATCTGAGAACAGCGCATAAGCCGGAAAATTAGGCTGCACCGCTGTCTGCTGCAGAAACCAGCGTGCGAATTCCACACGAAGTGGGTAATCCCGAGGTTTAATACCTGGACTCTCTGACGATGAAACGGATGTAACTGCTGCTCGTGCAACACTCTCCAGACCAGGTCGTGGTTCACACCGAGGATACGTGCAACACCTCGCGTGCTTGCGCTTGGATTGTCCTCAAATCGCCGTAGGATTTCTTCTTCCATGTCAGGAGTGCGCACGTTTCTCTCTCCCGACCAGTGTCATGCATGTTTGCATGGAATGTTCCAGTTTCTCGCAGTCGCCGATGCAATGAGCAAACGTTTGGTGGTTTGGCACACGTCTGTTTGGGAAGCGCTGTCGGTACAACCTCACAGCAGCTCTTCCGTTTCCATTGGCAGCCCCATACACCATATGCATGTCAGCCATCTCAGCAGTCGTGAAGCGCTCCATGTTACGCGTACTACGTCCGATTTAAGAATGCCCGCGGCAAGCGCGAGTCTAGCCCACTTCACCTTTTAGCCAATTGCAGCGGCGCCCTCTCGCGCCGAATGGTGACGTCAGCGGACATACACTTATAGACGAAAAGGGTTTGTCTTGGTGTTGCCTATCCCCCATTACAATTTGTACAGAAAGTTTTCAAACACCCTGTATATATATGCGTGTGTGTATGTGTGTGTGTGGGTGTGTAGCCCTGTTCAAAAATCAACTTTTTCTTATTTTCACAGGTTTCTGTACTTTTTCCAATGCTTTTTGACCTGAAAAGGCCGAAAATCACAACCATTTTGACCTAGGTTGTTGGGAAGCATTGCCGCATGGAGCTTTAATTTTTCTGCCTTGAAATCGGCCAAAAGCACCAGTTCCGGGGTCCCTTGAATCATGTTTTGCACTATAACCTTTTATCTAAACAAGATAGAGCAACAAAATAGGCACCAAATTAAAGTATTTTAATCCTCTTTCTAACTTATACAATTATGATAGTCTTGGAACAAGAAATGGCACATTGGTACATACAAAGATTTCAGAAATATCACAAAATTCGTTTTCTCACACTCAAGGCAGACAAGGCGCCTTATTCATGACACAAATTTGAGATTAACATTTTGTCACAAGTCTAATCGATCAAGAAGTGAAAGCATTACATGATGATTAATTTCATAATGACATTTACACAGTCAGTTGTTGAGAGTTTGTTTCTTGAAGCTGTCAAAGCGGCGTCTGTTGAACTCCACAGCTTGAAGGAGATAGTCCCTTTGCTTGGCATCTGTTGTTATGACATTTGCAAAGTCGCTCATCATCTTGACACCACGTTCAGCAATGTCATTCACCGTTTTCAGATTCTTAACATAGTCCAACGCTTTTCTGTAGTCCTCATTCTGTGGCCAAGACGTGACAGGTTCCAGAAGCCACTCGGATCCAATGTTCAGTGTGTCCAGCAGGAAATGTGATTCTGGGCCAATGAGATCAACCAGGGTGGTCTTAGCTGTGACTCTCTGGAATAGAGGCTTTCCTGTTCTGAAGCTGCCTGGCTTCTCAGTGGCATGTAACTGGGCAGCAATGTCGTGCTTCAATGTGTCACTCAATCTCTGCTGAACAGGGCAAATGGCACGACTTCCTGCGTCAGGTACCATTTGTGGTTTTCCATCTTATTAAGTACTGCATCAGCAAGCTCTGGGTCAGTTTTCTTGTACTTCAACATGTCCTGGATTAGACTTAGATCATTCGCGGGAGCATCTGCAGCAGACATTGACATCATCCATACAGGAGTGTAGAACAGCGCAAGGAAGGTGTTGAGTCTTTCCAGCTTTGATACAGTGTCTTCGTCGTACCCAAGTTGATCTGCAAACATCAGCATTTTCATGGAGTACAGGTTTCTGGCCATCCATCTGGCCTGATGAATGGCGCCTGGTCGACTCCAGTGAATACTCGAGGAGGCGTTCCTCCAAGAACAATGACTGTCAGTTCAGCCATTTCCCTGTAGTCGGCTCTTGGAAGCCTTTCTGCTGTTAGAATGTCTTGGAGTATTTCTTCACTGTTCTTCTTCTTTTCCTTCAGCCATTTGCTGTTGATAGCCAGCATCTTTGGGTTTGCCTTGGACAAGTCCGTCCAAACATCCTTCAGATGCTCAAACCAGGGATTATCTGGCCCCTTCACCTTCCGAAACAGCTTCTCCCAAACTGCTCCTACTAGGATTTCCAGGATGTGATGTCGACAGGCCAGATAAAACACCTTTTTGTTCAGCATTTTCTCTAGCAGTTTGGCAGCTCTCTGTGAACTCCACTGTTACTGGATGTAGTGTCAAAAACAAGGGCAGTAACATTATCCGTAAGTTCCCATGTCTCCAGTAAATCCATTGAAGCCTCAGCCTGAGCTGTGCCAGAAGAATTGTCGATGACAGGTACTCCCAATAACTTTCCTTCAGTGTATGAAGGTGGACCAGACACTAGCACAGCTAAAGTCTCTGAGGTACTTCCAGGTTCACTGCCCAAGACATCTTTGAGCAACTTTCCATCCCAGTGTAAGGCAGCGTACTGTGGGGGTTTTTCACAAAACTGGACATGTGACTCTGGCTGATATTATACCTGGACAGCATTCTGTTGCGACGTGTTGTTGAGGTTGAGATGACGAAGTTATCCAGATCAGCCCTCCAGCTTTCAAGGTGGCAGAAACCATGGCAGTAACTTGATTGTCTGATAAACCAAGACGATCAGCTGTATTGCAGATGACATCACATTCCATGACCTTCCTTGGAAACGTCAAAGTCACACTAGTCACAGTGTCTTGATGGTGAGAACATCCAGGACGAGGCTGATGGTAATCCATGTCCTCTGTGTTAGCGTCGTTGTCAGTTGAGTCACCCCAGGTAATGTCATCCACATGAACAACTGCCTCTTGTTCTGCTGCAGCTGTAAAATAGTACAACATGTTAAGACAGTAATTGTTAAGTACATGCTAAATATCGCAATGGAGTAAAACTTAAAACTTTTTGTGACGTTCAAAGTAATTAGTTTTACCTTGTTCTTGTCTATGCTGCAGTCTTTTATTCCTCGCTGCTTGCTGCAGGGATCTTGTCTCAAAAATCTTGTCATGACCAGACATATGACCTTTCCTCTCAGTCTTTTGGTCTTCGTAGAACCTGATATCCTCATCTTCTTCTCTCTGGATAACAGTCTGTTGTTCTGTATTTCCTGGATTGCATCTGGAGCTCCTATATCGAATAGGTTGTCTAATTCCAGCACAAATGCTCCTCTTTTTCCTCCAGGGTTACTTGCTCTTCCTTTGCTTTTCACCAGAGCACGATGTTTCTCATGTAGTTTCATGAAGAGTTTCATTGCGTTGTACTTGGTCATTGTCTTGATCCTAGCCATCTGCCAGAATGGGATGATAGATTCAACTGTTTCATATGCAGGTCTTGAACCATGGGCCTCCCTGCATTTTCCGGTAAATTCTGAAGATTAAGGAATACTGGAACGCCTGTCTGTTGGTGGGAAGCTGGGAACCACTGATAAAAGCTGAAGGGTATCCAACCAGGAAAGTTTCAGTGAGAGATCTGGTAGATGGCCCAGTTGACACCTGCCTGTGGACAGTACGTGGAGGTTCTGAGATATCAACTGTGCGCCCACGGAGCCCTCAGCTCCTTGCTTAATGCCATTGTGAAGTTGTAACTTGTAGATGGTTTTCTAGATTCTGATTGAGTTTCTGTTGTTTCCTGAAAAATGAAGATAATTATTATTATTATTATTATTATTATTAATTATTATTTATTTATTATTATTATTATTATTACTATTATTATTATTATTATTATTTATTAATTTTATGCTCTTTCATTTCATACCTAATTTGTTGCTCTATCTTGTTTAGATCAAAAGTTAAAGTGCAAAACATAATTCAAGGGACCCCGGAATTGGCGCTTTGGCCGATTTCAAGGCAGAAAATATAAAGCTCCATGCGGCAATGCTTCCCAACATTCTAGGTCAAAATAGTTGTGATTTTCGGCTTTTTCAGGTCAAAAAGCATGGGAAAATGTACAGAAACCTATGAAAATAAGAAAAAGTTGATTTTTGAACAGGCCTAGTGTGTGTGTATGTGTGTGTGTGTGTGTGTGTGTATATATTCCAAAATTCTTAAGTCTGTTTCATTATGCTTTGTGGTTAAAACTATCAAATTTTGCGTCCCACATGTTATGAAACACCCAGCTTGACAGGAGCCAAGCGCATATTGAGACTTCATCTGAGCGGCCGTTGCCTTATAGGGCAACTAATCAGCCAGTCGGCTTAATCAGCCAGTGCATCCAGGCATCATCAGCCAGTTGGCACAGTGTATACTTCGTTTTGCACGTACACAACCGTCTATACGCCCATTACGTTTATATGCGTCGGGCGACCGCGTTAAACTGTAAGTCTAAGGTGGAGTGGAGGCGGGCTCGAGACCCGGCGGCGGCGCGTCCTTCCGCAGTTGCTAGCCACGGTGTCCTAATGATCCGTGTTAAACCGTAGGTCTAAGTTGGAGTGCAAACATCCTTCCACGGTTCGTAGGGGCAACCAGGGGATCCCGTTTTTGCAACACTCGATCATGTTGTTTATCTGTTTGTTTATTTCTCTCTCTCTCTCTCATATATATATATATATATATATATATAATATATATATGTTTCCCCGTCTAAAAGTAGGTCTAAGGTGGAGTGTAAAGCTTGACCTTCGCCAGAATGAACAATTCGGACGGAAAGCAAAGGCGAGCCTATATATGTACATTTCCGGAAAAAAGTTTATCTAAAGATTCGTTTAAACATCTTTCCACGTTTCTCTCTCTCATATATATATATATATATATATATATATATATATATATATATATATATCCCCTTTAAAAGTAGGTCTAAGGTGGAATGTAAAGATTGACATTCATCAGAATGAACAATTCGGACGGAAAGCAAAGGCGTGCCTATATAAAGGAGGGAATGGAGAAAGGTGAAAGCGATATAAGCAAACATCTAATTAAACAATGTAATTAGCTGAACAATAGGACAAATATTTATGGAAAATAACATATATATCTATATATATATATATATATATATATATATTATATATATATATAATATATATATATATATATATATATATATACATATATATAAGCACACCGGAGAAAAAATTAGTCACCCCTAATAGCACCGATAGTAGGAAGTTCAAGGTCACACAGAGGGCGCTGATGTAGCATTGGTAAGTGACAAGTAGCGGTGACGTAGCACACAGGATCAGATCTGTTTCGTGAGGTGGTGAAGAACAAAGTGTGTGTTGGATATAGTCTGCAAAATGGGTCGTGAGGCAGACGTTACTCAGTGGCAAAAAGGAGCCATCGTGTTTGGCAGAGCCCACGACACAAATGTCTGAATTAGCCCAATTTGTTGGTGTGTAACGCGTACTGTCCAGCGAGTTTACAAAGAGTGGTGTAGTTCGCAATCAACTGAAAATCGACGGTGTAACTGTGGCCGGAAAACAATTCTCGACAATAGGGCCGCCGCCATGTTTCTCGTCTAGTAACTGCAAATCGTTTTCAAACCAGAGAACAATTGCTCCAAGAAACCAATGAGGTTCTCCAGCGACCAATTTCCGAACGGACATTGCGACGAGAACTGCATGCGATGGACATCTGGAGCAGGGTACCACGGAAGAGGCCGCTGTTAGCAGCAAGTCACAAATTGGCACGTTATAAATGGGCTCAGAGGCACAAAAACTGGACTGCGGCAGATTGGAAACGTGTAATTTGGTCCGATGAGTCCCGTTTTTGTTTGTTCTCCAATGATGGGAGGCGACGAGTACATCGCAGGTCCAATGAAGCCTTTAATCCTGAATGCGTCGAAGGTGTTGTTCAGGCTGGAAACAGAAAGTGAAGCGCAGGAATAGACACCCACGGACTCTGGCGGAACTTCGGGACCGGCTGATGAACGAGTGCAGCAAATCGATGTTCAGTACATGCACAACCTCGTAGAGTCTCTGCCTCGCCGGATTCGTGCGGTTATCAAGGCCAGAGGCGCCGTCACACGTTATTAGGTACATTCTGAGAGGGGTGACTAATTTTTGTCCGGTGTGCTTATATATATATATATAATATATTATATATATATATATATATATATATATGTTAAACACAGACCGTGCTATATTTATGGGATCTCTTTGCGAGAGACCCGTTGCCCACGTCGGGCTAAAATCATGAAAAAGGAAAAAAACTATGGTATTTGTCATTTACCATTACTTATTCGGACTATAGTGGATTTATTTTCCCAGAAGAGTTCCTTGTTCCATGCACGGTCTGTGTTTAACATATAATGTTCTCAGGGAACCATTCTGAGTTTGTGTATACTAAACGGACGTGTTTCGTGCCTTGAAAAGTGGACGCTCAATGTCCCGGTTGAGGTTTAAGTTTTGGTTTTTTTTGGCTAAAAATACAATAGTTACCCCTTTTTCTTTGATTTATTCAACACGACGTGAATGCAACGAGTCTTTTACTTATATAGAGGTTCTGAGTGTAGGGATCTAGGTTTGCTTTAAACCCTAGATCCACGTCCCAAAGCTGGATCCTGTCTGCTTTGCAGATAGCTGGTGAGGGAAGCTATATTTATGGGATCTCTTTGCGAGAGACCCGTTGCCCACGTCGGGCTAAAATCATGAAAAAGGAAAAAAACTATGGTATTTGTCATTTACCATTACTTATTCGGACTATAGTGGATTTAATTTTCCCAGAAGAGTTCCTTGTTCCATGCACGGTCTGTGTTTAACATATAATGTTCTCAGGGAACCATTCTGAGTTTGTGTATACTAAACGGACGTGTTTCGTGCCTTGAAAAGTGGACGCTCAATGTCCCGGTTGAGGTTTAAGTTTTGGTTTTTTTGGCTAAAAATCAATAGTTACCCCCTTTTTCTTTGATTTATTCAACACGACGTGAATGCAACGAGTCTTTTTTATATAGAGGTTCTGAGTGTAGGGATCTAGGTTTGCTTTAAACCCTAGATCCACGTCCCAAAGCTGGATCCTGTCTGCTTTGCAGATAGCTGGTGAGGGAAGCTATATTTATGGGATCTCTTTGCGAGAGACCCGTTGCCCACGTCGGGCTAAAATCATGAAAAGGAAAAAAACTATGGTATTTGTCATTTACCATTACTTATTCGGACTATAGTGGATTTTTTTCCCAGAAGAGTTCCTTGTTCCATGCACGGTCTGTGTTTAACATATAATTGTTCTCAGGGAACCATTCTGAGTTTGTGTATACTAAACGGACGTGTTTCGTGCCTTGAAAAGTGGACGCTCAATGTCCCGGTTGAGGTTTAAGTTTTGGTTTTTTTGGCTAAAATACAATAGTTACCCCTTTTTCTTTGATTTATTCAACACGACGTGAATGCAACGAGTCTTTTACTTATATAGAGGTTCTGAGTGTAGGGATCTAGGTTTGCTTTAAACCCTAGATCCACGTCCCAAAGCTGGATCCTGTCTGCTTTGCAGATAGCTGGTGAGGGAAGCTATATTTATGGGATCTCTTTGCGAGAGACCCGTTGCCCACGTCGGGCTAAAATCATGAAAAAGGAAAAAAACTATGGTATTTGTCATTACCATTACTTATTCGGACTATAGTGGATTTAATTTTCCCAGAAGAGTTCCTTGTTCCATGCACGGTCTGTGTTTAACATATAATGTTCTCAGGGAACCATTCTGAGTTTGTGTATATATATTATATATAACTTTTAGACTTTTTTTTCAAATAAAAGATCTCCTGTATCATAAATCGATGAACGTTGCTTAAAAACAATGAAAAAGACCCTAATTCCTCTCTTTTTAAAAAAGGTCACCCCCAAATCAAAAGTTTGAATCACCATAACCATATATTTACGTTACTACTCATAAGTATATAAATATATTATTATTAGAGGGCGGACTTTTAGGTTTTAACCTAAAAAATATTTTCGAATTTTTCAGTACGCTAATATATCGTGAGATCGCCCGAAAAATCACTTCCGTGCTCAAATTCGATGACTAATATCAATCCACCCATACAAGAAAATTCTAGAACACACGACATTGTTCTTCATGCACTCGCAAATTGTATAAAAGCACGAAATGAAATCAACCGAATCACTTGTGTCCAGTATTGCGCAATAGTTACTCAACTGTTCAGTTCAACTCAACTTCAGGTAAGCTTTTATTATTTGTAATATGTTCGCTTAATTAAAAAACGTAGCGAAATGTGGAATTCGCTTCTGCACTCTTGAACATTCCAGAACATTTTTTAAATTTATTAACCATAATAATTTGTTGAATTTTTCTTCCATTTTAACACGTAAACAAAAGCGTATCCAGAATGTTTTGTAGAGGGGAGTCAAACTCAAAAAATATATAGAGCCCAAAATATTTGGTGATAAATATTTTCGTGAGACGTTCTATGGATGTTCTAAAAATATTTTCCAAAATTTTATCACCTAAAAAATAAATATTTGGTCATATTTTTCACCTAAAAATCCGCCCTCTAATTATTATATTTTTCTATATATTATATTAATATTATATATATATAATATATATATAAACAAACAAACAAATCAACTTAATACCTTTTTATATCTGTTTCAGAAGCAATATAATGTCACACAAGAAAAGTGATACTACCATACAGAAGAACAAGGATATCTGGACCAATAATCTGGTGAGATTCCAGCAGTCACATAGAAGAAGAGGAAGTGTGCCTTTAGAAGAATCTTCACTAGAAGAAAAATGCAGAATGCCACTCCAAATCCAAATCATTGGACGGTACCAGTTTCTTGGAACAGAAATCAAAGGAAGAAAGGAGCGAATAGTGGAAATTTCCAAAGAAGTTACAAAATTATGGAAGAATAAATTGAATTTTCCGCATGTGTCAGATCAAGTAATACGAGCAAAGCTTGACAAGGTGATGAAGACTTATGATGAATGTGTCAGGAGGGGAAAATATGATGCCCTGAATGAACTTTTTGATATCACTAAAGTAAATGGCCAATGGTTATCCTCGGAAGACAAACGACTGTACCACCTTCAAGTGGAAAGCAAAGGAGAAGTGGGGTACTCTACATCAAATTGCAAGTGAAGAAACGATTCACCCTTCAAAGAGACGAAAATTGCCTGCTGAATCAGCATCAACATCTTACAATCATGTATCTGGTGGTAGTGGTACTGAATCTGAAGAGAGCGAGCATGAAGATGAGATGAGAGTATTACTCCACCAACCAGAAGACATAACAAAAGTAAAGTTGCAACCAACTTGGTGACATCCACAGGAGTATCAACAAGTAAAGCCGCTAAAATATGCAAACAGTTGTCACTTGATGGTATTGACATTCCAACACCAAGTCAAGCAGCAATTTACAAGTCAGCATACAAAGAGGCTGCTAAATTGAAGGAGGAAATGATTGAAAATTTACAGATGGAAGAGTGGTATTTACATTTTGATGGAAAGCGCATTGAGGAAAATGAGTATCAAGTAGTGGTACTTAAAAATGAAAGAACCGAAGTAAAATTGGATGCATTGCGTCTGAAAGATGGCAAGGCTGAAACTATTGCTGAAGGAATTGCAAAAGTTATTGATGAATACACCTTATGGAATGCAATAAAGATGATCGTTGCTGATACAACAAGTGTTAACACTGGGAAAAAGAGTGGAGTTGTTGTCAAATTGCAACGAATGTTCTCAGAGAAGGGTATCTGCAAACCACAATTTATCAGTTGTCAGCATCACATTCTGGACAGGATTCTCCGTTTGGTAATGGACGAAGATCTTGGTGCTAACATCAGTTCTCCAAACATCGAATATCCATTTGTATCCCAACTGGTGAAGAATTATGAGGAACTAAAGGCACAGTTTGTTAATGGAACAGAAGAGGTCCTCGAGAAATCAGGATGGAGAGATGATATTAAGTTTTTGTACCATCTAACACGGGTGTTTAGATTCTTTGAAGAAAAAGGGAATTTTCCTTTGATTAACTTTCAGAAAATTCCAAACATCAGCAATGCGAGGTGGCATTCAAGAGCCATTCTAGCTATCCTTGCATTTATTCTTATACCTACAACAAGGAAGACTTTGGAGAAGGTATGCAGATTCATTTCATACAACTGGGCAGAATATTGGTTTACTAATCAGATGTACAATGAAAATGACTTCAAGAACTTGTCAGAAATATTGAAACCTTACAAAAAAGCATTGAACTCATTGGAAAATCACTGGAAGCAGGAGCCATCCCCACTCAAGATACCAAGAAGTAATCAGTGTGCAGAACGTGCAATCAAAGTTATGCAGGAACTGTATGCTGCCTGCAGAAACAAAAACAAACTGCAACTTCGGTTTATTCTAAGCAATAAGCAGTAATATATGTACAAGTATTATAACGATTATGTTGTGAGTTCTTTTATTATATTACATGGAATATGCAATAAAGTTACGTATGCAATAATCGATTTTTTTATTTCGGGTGACCTTTTCTAAAAAGATATTAAAGTGAAAGTTCATTTCTTTGTTTTTAGGCAAAAGTTCATCGAATTAAAGTACAGGAATATTAGGTTGTAAAAAGTTATAACCCTAAATTATATTATATATATTAAACATCGTTCTGAAAATTCCGGAGTTTGGCGGAAGCGATAGATAATTTAAATTTAAAATTCGATAATAAGCTTCTTTCCGCAGGAGTTTATTTCGAGATCATAAAGAGTAAAACTTCATCAGCAATTGATTCATCGTTTAATACCACGCTTCTCAAACTAGGGGTCGCGTAAATATTATTGGGGGTCGCAGAAACATTTGAAAATATTATTTTTTTCATAAATATACAGTGTTAGTACCTATTGCTTTTATGACATTGAGTGAAGGGTCGCGAAAAAATTTGTCTGATCCAAAGGGGTCGCAAGTGAAAAAAGTTTGAGAAGCCCTGGTTTAGTGTATATCTCAAACATACGCGAATTGTACCAATTATGTGTCTGCTAATCATAGTTTTTCTTGTCTTTCTACAACAAAAAAAAATTAATTACGGGCTATAAAGCCCTTCCATTCTGAACTTTTCTCATATATATATATACATGTTGTTTATTTCTTTATTGGCGGTTCTCTGATTTCCGAGATTCGAGATAAAAACGCATTTTAAATTATACTGCACAGCGTCGGGTCAATCTTATTTCAGTTCGCTTTGTTTTTTGTTTGTGTTTGTTTGTGTTTTAAAATTTATCTATTCTATCGCTCAAATATATATATATACACACACATGTTGTTTATTTCTTTATTGGCGGTTCTCTGATTTCCAAGATTCGAGATGAAAACGCATTTTAAATTATACTACACAGCGTCGGGTCAATCTTATTTCAGTTCGCTTTGTTTTTTGTTTGTGTTTGTTTTTTTAAATTTATCTATTCTATCGCTCAAATTTTACAGGGCATAGATAATTAAATATCTTTCACTTTTATGTTTCAAGGAACCATAAACAATAGTTAGCGTTTTTCTCAAGCATATGCGAATTGTTCCGAATATATCTTCCAATATCACGAAAATCCTTCCTTTCCCGACAAACGAAGTTGTACAGGCGAACTGCTACTGCCATCAAACGTTTCACATTCCAATCTCAACTCGCTCTCTCACTCTCTCTCTCTCTCTCGGTCGAATACAAGATAAAAAAACAAAGCGTTTCTCGTCTCTCCACGAATGGGGACATCTGACATGCCCCAGATTTCACGGGGCAACCAACCACAGCCCTGTGGGCGGATCCCAGGACCTCTGTTTGGCCGCTATGCAGGACTACGCGTCAAGCCCTGCCCAAAATTCACCGCTAGCCAATAGGAAGCTAACGATTGTGTTTTGTGGGTTGGTCACTAACAATTGTGTTTTGTGGGTTGGTCACAAGCCCCTTTTATAAAATGGAGCATTTCATCTCAGAGCCTTAGTTCGTATGTTTTTTCGCTTAGTGCTTTTCAAATATATACTATGAGTCATTTATCGTACAATTCTCCGGAATTGATTGAAGATAAAGACTTTTATGCTCACGCAGCGTTTCTAATTTGCAGAGCTATAGATCGGGGGGAGCTTTTATCTACCCAGAGTGTTACGGAAAATTGTGACGAAATGCAGCATCCGTTCAATCAAGACGGTGTTGAAATGTAAGTTACTTATAAGTGTCTAACCTAGCTTTATTCTGAGTTTCCCTACAAAAAGATTAACCCCAGGACTCTTTCTCGTTTATAACAATATAGCCTAGCGCAATAAACGCGTTTTCAAAAATATTTTTAATTCTGTTTCCTTCGGGTTTTTCGGTATATATATATATATATATATATATATATATATATATATGGTGTGTTTTTATTTGTACATTTCTTGTACAGGTAGGATTTTAGAAATATTAAAAACTTACAATAGAAATATTAAAAACTGTTAAGATTTGGCTGCAGTTTCGAGACCCGTTGCAGGCAGATGGAGCATAGCACACCCAGCTAATCTTACTTTTGAAAACTGTCAGGATATCTGCTTGTGGCTACAATTTGTTATTAGTCTAACGTAAAAATTAATCCCCTCATGTTTTTAATTATTGTATGTTTCCATCGTGATTATTTCGGCATATATATATATATATATATATATATATATATGGTGGAGCTTTAATAATATTCTTCTCGATAATTCAGCACCGCAGTGGGATTTTTAAATTACCAAAACTTTTAAGAATTATATGCATTTAAATTCGTGGCATTTCTCTTGTTGTAGCTCTTTATTTTTATTTAACCTTATAGGACCGATGCGGATCTCGGTCGTGTTATAGCTACTTTTGATGAAAGAGGAATAAATGATATGGATTCTTCTCTACACAGTGAACCCAGTGACCTGAATACAGAAGTCGAGGTATTGGCTCACATCCGGTCAAGTGAGTGTTAAACTATCGAGGAAATAATGTAAGTATTTTTGAGGTTAAGAACAAAACACATTGTATTTTCACTTATTAAATGGCAGAAAACATGTACAAAGCGGAACCAGTGTCCGTTAAATAAGTCTTAATGGCTACATTTTAGCTACAAATGTATACACAACTTTACACAATATAGATCTACACCTTTACACATCAGCGGTTGCTAACATTGGGAACCTTTTTTTTATCTGTCTGCATACACTTTTATCGTTCATCTCTGTGTCGCACAAATACGAATAATTTTCAAAAATTTATAAATCCCTTCCTACGTGACATGTGCAAGAGAAATGAAATGAAATACATGCCGCACGTTTCAGTACAATATCCTTGAAAACGATATGGGTTCCAAACAATCTCAAGTACATGTAATTGCGCAATAAACTGTAAAATTACCGAATCATTCCAGAGCTGAAAACTGAGTGAATCAAAATAGTACATTCTTTCCCTATTTTTAAAATAGATTGCAAACCAATGAATCCCCTCACCCCCCATAATGTCGGTGTTAACGATAATCCCGTACCAGTTTCTCTGACTTGGCAGCTTCAATATTTAATTCTTCGTAAACACACCGATAAATTTTGAGCGTGTGAAACGGTCACTTTTCAATACTCTCTGGAGTGTATTCGCATCCATTTTAAAAGTCTCTGACCACGTTCCAGAAACGATCAACTTCTATTAGTGCCTGTGATTCGAGGTACACGAGTACACTTATAGGCGCGTCTATCGGCTTGGTAAATTCCAACCTGACAAGTCAGGCGTAATATCAAATGAATAAATGTTAAATTCTTCGACAAATTCTTTCTGCGTTACACCAAACCCAAGTTCGTCACAGGCGCCTGTATTATGAGCCAGAGAGGGAACAGAGAGGGAGCCAAGAGGGAACACAGCTTCTGTTGAGTAGTCCGTAATCATGGTCCCCCCAAAGCAATGCCATTTACGTATAGAGTAATATTTTTAAGGCCGAAATTCTCGAATTTAAAGGCACTCTTTTTATATTTTCCATTCGTCGAGGCGTGGTCCTGCATTCCAGTTAATATCCTTTTAGGTAGGACTCCAAGGGTCACGTTTTCTAGTTGCTTCGAGGCCAACCCGGCGGGGACCGTGTATAGTTTGATCTGTACCCTGTTTACTGGGTATTTTACTGTGGCGTGGAAGTCTTTCTCAATTTCTATTTGTTTCGGGGAACTTAATTTCACTCGTCGTATAGCAAATACGTCTCCATGATGTGAATCACAACGGGTTTCGCGCCCTCTTCTTGATCAGATCCCAGATTTATGCAGATCTCAGGAATCGTGCGGGTAAGCTTCAACTTCATATCCACTCCGTTCATAAGCAGTTCTCCTAGAATGTGAAATCTGTATGAAGACGTCCAAAACATTCATTATCTTTGTTTTAGAATTTTTAAATTTAGCCTTTATTCCATTTTCATCTTTAGTATGGTAATATCCCTCGGCGGTTAAAAAGGTGTCCTTCGCTTCTTTTGAAAAGTTGAGGACATTTTCCAGATAGGCTCGTAGGTGGTAGTACCCCGTTCCTGCAGAGATGTTAACCTGGTTTAAATACACTTCACACTGCCTGAATATGGAGTGTAAAAGTTGGTTTAAGGGTAGGCGAAGTAACTGTCATCGCAGTCCGTTCCATCAGAATGGGCTATACGCAGTTTAGTGTAAATGTGCATGCAGCTCGGGTCAAAAAAGTAAGGGCCTGAGCTGGGTATCACGAATTCTATAGGGTGCACTGGGCGAACTAATTGTGTTTAATGAGTTAATTGTAATAAAGTCGCTATGCTCAATAGAAACCTGAGTGGGGGGCATATCAAAGAGGGACAGTTCCGATTTACAGCATTGTGAACTACAAGGATGGATGAAACGCGCCATGAATAGTCAGAAACAGTGCCACCTCCCTCGACAAGTATTACTCAGCCTATGATTCGTGAGAGTAGTGTCCTCAGCTTATATCAGTTAAAAAAATGATCAGCCATAGGTTTCATACGCTTAGAGCACTTCTTTTTTATTTCCTTTTACGTTTAGCGCCACGAGATGGTAACCCCTTCTTCCTGGCAGATCTCTTCTTTCCGCCCACCACCCATTTTTCTCTGCATCTTTGATGATTTCGTCCCGTGTACGTTTTAAATGTTTTTTTAGAGCTTCTCTAGTTTAGTTCCACCCATTATATCTTCTGCCGCGTTAAAACCTGTTTGTAACGCCTTCCGCCCTAGGTACCTGGCACCCCTCTTCAACAGTGGGACAGCGGTGCGTAGTATGGATGAAAAAATGGATCCAAGTCCACTCCCACGCTGGTATCTCACTCCTCGTAGACTGTGAATGGTCGAGTCATTATGAACGGCGAAAGTGTAGTTTCACTGTTAAGCTCCCATAACCGAAAGGGAATTTTTTTCCTTCAATCGTTCTTATATATATCGAGATGTTGGTTAATAGATTAGTCGCAACATTCACATAATGGGGCTTGGCATATGTAATGCTCAAACTTTTCCCTCTATGGTTGGGAATGTGTGCAATGCAGCAGGCGCGCCTGGGTGTCCCCAACAAATTGGTGCTCTATGATATTGCTGTAAATATAGCACATGTTTGGGGGCGGAGAGCTTTCACTCAATTTCTCCGTCTTCAATTGATAAATTAAGCTGGACAAGTCATAACTTCAATGTGCATGCAGGCGTGTCTATGTTTATGACTTCAAAAAGTAAATCGTATGTCAGGTACGACTTTTCAAGACTCTTGCTTAACCCCGTCACAATGTCCATGGCTGTATCATAATGACCGATTCCTAGCGATAAATTTGTGCTATAGTACCGTTTCTCATCTGTTTGGTGAGAAACGCATAGTATTGTCTAAGGTTATGCTTAATTTTTCGCACTCATGATTTGCTCATTTTCAAGAGTTAAAAATTTGGTGGCTAACTGGAGTTCACATAACCCCACCTCATACGAATCACGCTCCAATTCAATGGGTCCGTGGAGTTCTGTCACAAAGTTGGCGAGGGTGTTGTTAGGATGTACAGACAGAAAGAGGACGGGGTGTGACGTAGAAATGGTAGGCGCCATGTTGCATACTATTAAGCTTCATTATTGCATCAGCTTTTATATAGGTGTTGAAGCTTTCTGGGTAACCCAGCCATTTCACCAGGTACATTTTTCTCTTTCCTGAACCTTTGCTGCCTATAATTTTCAATTTTAAACACACTTTTTCCTAAATTAAATGCACTTTCTGCAACTCCTCGCGGTAAAAGCCTCCAGCGATTCTTCCCCATTCAAATCTTCAACGTAATACATCATTATCTCACCTTTAGGTCTCATAGCCGAACTTTAAAAATCTCACGTGTCCATCCTTGCTCAAATCCCTTCGCGAATTTATTTCCCGAACGTGATAGCCTTACATAATCATTGATTTTGAAATGCGCGAGTGTGGTGGTGGTGTTCCATCTCTTCTCACCTCTGGCAGCGCACCTCTTTCTAAAACTTCGTTAGGCGTTGTGCCAATCGTACGATGGTGTGAACGGTTGTATGAGGCCAATGAACCGAGAACGTTTATATGTTTTTTATGTGTAAAATAGCGGCATGCGTCCTTTATGGTACGTTGAACTCTTTCAGCTAAAGAGGCCTTATGTATAGAATGGTAGTGTAATAACTGATATTAAACTCTGTCAGCATGTTCTGAAAAGCGCGACCTATAAATTCTTTCCCCATATCCGTACAAAAATAGCCAGGAATCCTGTTTTCTTTCAACATCAATGTTTTGGTCGCTTTAGCAACCGTTTCAGGCGATTTATTTTTCAGGGGAATCAGCCACAGATATCTAGAGAATACATCTATTATGAATAGATGTAGCGGTAACCATCGTTATACACTGAATATCTTTGCATGTCTGTTAAATCCGCCTGCCAAATAGAGTCAATCGAAGCAGCTGTTGTCTTGGCCGTTTTAAACCTTTTTCTCACCGGTTTATGAAGTGTATAAGCATCCTGTTCCCGCAAAAATCTCTCAACATCTTTTTTCCTTACACCGTAAACACCTCTGTACAGTCTATTAACGCCACCATAGGAGGCAGGGTTAGAAATGTCATAATAGCGTTTTTTAATATGTTAGCCATTTGCGTATTTTAGAGACACGTGGATAAGGCTGGCCGTTTCTTCTCTTCTTTCTCCTCTTCAGAGAACTGCTGGGGGCGATGGCGTACTCAGTTGTGACACATGCGAGACTTGATCCAAGTCTTTTAACCTATTCAGATTACCTATCAATGTTTTGTGGACATTTATTTGTTGTATTCTTGCTTTAATATGCTTCCATCCTGTTGGCGAGGGTCTGTCCCACTTTCTCACCAGATCTTGAGCAATATCAACGATATTGGATCATTGTACCCTTGTTCCTTCAACAATGACTTCACCTGTATCGGCCAACTGCATGATGGGGTCCTCACCCAATAGATTATAAAGACTTAAGCCTTTATTCGTCAATGTATATGGGAGGCTGTTTTTTAGCACATGTTCGACGTGTTGTGTTCCGTTGTTCTTTGGTTGGTCATCTCTAACGTCGGGGCCAGATCCTGTGTCGCCATGCTCAGCACTACTCCCGTACTCCAGCTGTGCCTAATAACCACGGGGAGCTCTGTATGATACTTATAATCCTCGTACTCATGAAGAAATTTCTGCAAAGCCTCTTGGTATAAGATCCTTTTCTCATCAGGTGACTTTTCACTGTTTAATAGGGCTAGCAACTCGCTTTCCATTCTTTTAAGCCTACTTTTACGGGGTTCTAGAGCCGTGTCTGGAGTCTTTGAACTTTGCAATGAAGCATACACCTCGTGCGGAATCACAACCACCTTCTTCATTATATTAATCTAGTCAGTAAAGGACCCAAAACTGAAAATAAGATGGGTAGGAATGATCCTCCTCTTTGTACAATAATGCGCTTTTTCTTACCCACAGTTTGACTTTTATGAGCGAGCGCTCGTATTATGTTCTTGTAACGACGTAAGCGATCCTTCTGAGAGGGTTTCATTGGCACATTACATTTTATAACATTAAGACAGATTTCACAGATGCATTTTAAAAAGTCAGAGTCGATATTTTTAACAAACATCTGTTGCAGTGCCCGGGGCAATCGTTGATAGATTTTTATTAATTCACGGTATTTCTTTAGCCTATTTGTCATTCTGGAATATACACCGTTTCAGGTTCGCTTGGGAATATATTCGTTCTTAGAAGCACCCTAAACGTGTTTCGCGGGTGAAGGTCACAAAGCAAATATCCATAACGCTGGTTTGTGGCCTCTTTATAAACCTCCAAAAACTCCTTACGCTGATTCGGGAACATTTGATTGGCTAATACCCCAATTTGTGATACATCTCTACGTTGCGCGAATAAGACTAGATATTGTGTATTTAGCGACACATCGCGCATGTATCTATTTTTGAAAAATAGATTCTGATTGATGAAGAACACGCTTATGTTAAGATGGTGGGAGACACTGTAAATGTCTCGGCAAACGTTTTATCCATCTCCAACATGAGATCGTCAATTACAATGACTGTATGTTCATTTCCCTTTAACGAATTAACGTCATATACCCTTGTGGAACAAGATTTCATCTTGGTACTCGTTGAACACTGATTGATACGTCGAATAGCACCATATAACTTTATGCACAAATTTTGAGAACATCTCTCCCTTTTCTTTAATGATTTTAAGCATAAACACAGTTTTACCACATCCTGTAGGTCCAGATATAATACATGTGGATGGGCTCGTGAACCTGAATTTTTCTACAGAATCCATTTCTAACACGTCACACCCTAAGTGGGCATTTACAAAATATACAAATTTTGAGTGCTGCTCCTTATATTTTGTTTTCTTCTTCCACAGAACCGTGAATGACGACGATGTACAGCACCCCATCATCGATATCACAGACGACCCGTTGACCGTGCAGCTACAGAATCCCCGCTGACGAATCCTCACCAGCGATACCTGTAGCACGCGCCAGTTCAAAGCGGAGGCATGATGAAGAACCCACCACGTCAGGTATAAAGCGCGCCAGGATTGCCGTTGTTAGACCACCAGTAATAGAGCCCCAACCTCAAGTCTTACGACACAACCCCCACAATAGTACCTTCCTCAAATATACCCCTTATTCAATTCCGGGTACATCCTCCACAGCAGCTTCCCGTTCTGTTGAGGATGGCATAACATTCGAGTTGGTGCGCACCGCTACCCCCACCCCGGCCTTGACTAGAAATCGGTATATAGTCAGGGTTGATCCTAGATCCATGTATAGCAATGGTGTTGAACACGGACTACGGCGCATAGTTGAACGTATTGTAGAGTTTGCCCTTCAGAACCGGACGAACGTGAAGTCAGGACGAGGCTGTCCTTCGGATTCGGGTCAGATGATGGAGATGTATGTAGATGATTTTTGGGTAGTAATACCGTTCAGACGTTGGCAGCTGAAGATATAGAGTATATATTAGGCCGTATAATGCAGGCCTCTCAAAGTAGTATAGCCTTCAATATGGACAACTTCACGGTAAATATTGACCGTGTATTCCGTGTTGCGGGTCATAGTGCCACACCTTATACTCTTAACTTCAATTCTCAGGCTATTTATAGACGGCATATAAACGTCGATCGTGGTGCGGCTTTATAGCTAGTCTTGGCCGTATGTTTACTGTACTAAATACACGGCAAAATTTGGTTGCCTACGGTAGTGGAGCGTGCCCGTAAACTAGCTGTAGACTGTAAACTTGAATTTGACTGTATATATGGGTCCTGAAGAGCTGAGAAGGGTAGAACAGGAAATGAATGTTCGTATAGTTGTATTTGGAATGGATGATCGTCGTAGAGTGTATGTTTTTAAAAGTGTGAGAGATCGTACAAGACCCCTACTTATTTTAGGACTGTCAGGACAACATCTCCCCATCCGTAATATAAGGGACCTTTACGCGAGTTATGATAAAAGTCGAAAATATGGACGACATCATGATTTGTGTAAGGGTGTATCGAGTTTGCGGATGATATAGTGAAACATTGTAAAGATTGCCCCATGGTATGTGAGCAGTGTAAAAGCTCCAAATGTGAAAGCAGTGTAGTTGAAGCTGAGAAGAGGGATTGTGATGTGTGTAGACGCACATTTTTCAATATTAACTGTTTTGAGCTCCATAAATCAATTGGCACGTGCAGGAAAATGAGAATCTGTGAATGTGGTATGTTTCATATGATGGATAATTGGGGAATTTGAACATAAATGATGAAATTCACTGTTCTACATGCCATGAGAAATATAAGGCGGGTGGAGTAAAGCATGTATGTTTTATGAAAGACGCAAAGCCTAAAATAGCCCTTGTATAACTGTGTACTACGATATAGAAACATATACGAATGCTGAAACCAAAGAGGTTATTCCACATTTACTTGTAAGCCAGACTATCTGTGATGAGTGTATGGAGAGCGAGTGTGATGAGTGTCACAAATGTGGTAAACGGACAAACGTTTTTAAAACGAATGCCCACGATAGCCTGTGAAACTCTTTGTGTCCTATATTGTCATCTGCGATATTTACAGGTGATCCCTTGAAAAGAGGCAACAAACTTATACAGATGCAACTAAGAGGTAATGTACAGTTTAAAGACACTTTATTATTCATACCTTGTAAATTAGCAAAGCTACCCAAGGTGATGGGCGTAGCCATTAAAGTTTCAAAAGGATATTACCCTTACACATTCCTCACTAGCGAAACTTTAAATTACGTAGGACTACCTCCACCCAAATATTACTTTAACTATGAATGTATGAAGATTGACCGAAACTACAACAGTTTTAATGAACGTAATCCTTATAATATAGCTGATGAATGTGAGCGTTATTGCGTGAATGATGTGCGCGTGCTTAGAGTATATTTCCAGGCCTTTAGAAAGATGTACATAGCCCGTTTCAAATGCGATCCGTTGCAAGTCGCAACCACCATTGCCTCATTATGTTTTACGGTGTTCAAGAATAACTTCAAGCTTAAATACACCTTAGCCGTTATCCACAGAAACAATCCCCACAGTTATGGGCACAAGGCTATTTACTGTCTCATACACCTACAGCAGCAGACAGGTGTATACATAAAACATGCCCGCAACACGGGTGAAGTACCTATTAAGGTTAATGGTCGTGTTTTTTGGGTTGATAGTCTAAGTGAAAAAAGTGCCACTGGTGAGAAGACTGTGCACTCCTTTAACGGTTGCTGGTGGCACGGATGCCACCGTCCTGAGTGTGGAATCGTAGGAGATATCCACGGTAGATCTCCTGCCGCCTGTCTTGCGTGGACCCGCACCCTCGATCAACTTATAGGCTCCCAGTTCACTCAAAAAGTCTTGTAGGAGCATGAGTATGATGCACGGATGGAGACAGATGGAGAGTACCGTGAAGAAATAAACACGATCAAACGTTCAACGGTGCTGGATCCTCTCAAATGCGGTGATAGCTTGTTCGGAGGGCGTACAAATCCCTTCAAGCTATACTTTCCGCCTACGAAGGGTGTGAAACTCCATTACTACGACTTCTGTTCTTTATACCCCAACGTGATGAAGAACAATCCGCACCCCGTAGGTGCCCCTGAAAAAATGGTGAGTCCCACCATACCAACCATCGAGGAGTTTTCAGCTAACGTGAATGAGCGCTACTTTGGACTCTTTCGTAGACGTGCTCCCCCTCGCGATTTATGGATGCCGATCTTACCCGTCGTTATAGGTCACAAGCTCATGTTTACCCTGTGCGTGAAGTGCGCAGAAGAGAACAACGGTGATTGTGACCGTACAACCCACCAGCGTAAGATCAGAGGTGTATAGAATAATGAAGATACATGAGGTGTGGAGGTTTCAGAAGCTACTCAACCTTTTCACGCCATATATAAACACTTTTTTGAAGGATAAGGTTGAAGCGTCAGGATATCCGCGAGGTGTTGACACCGAAGATGAAAACACGGCTTATATTCAGCGTTTCCGTGCCCATGAAGGTATACAGCTTGACCAATCCCAAATTGTTAAGAATCCTGGCAAGCGCTTTAGTGCAAAGTTGTGCCTAAACAGTCTTTGGGGAAAATTTGCGCAGAATACCGGCAAAGGGACGTCCATTTGGCATAAAGTTATACAGAAGTCTGGGATTATACCAACGCCCCCGATAAAGAGATTATGGAGATCGTGAATGTAGGTAATACTTACATAATAAAGTACAACAATACCGAATTGGCTACAGATACCTCACGGGTTACAAACATACCTGTAGCCAGTTTCACGACGGCCTACGCCCGCATAAAACTTTCGGGCCAATTGCACTCTCTTGGACGGAGGGTGTTGTACGCTGACACATATAGCGTGATATTCACAGCGAGGGAAGGTGAATACATGCCCGCTATTGGGGAGTTCCTCGAGGAGCTAACTGACGAGATCAAGGATGAGTATGGTGATGGTGCATACGCAGACTCGTTTGTGCCAACAAGGCCAAAAACCTATGGGGTACGGGTGAGGGTAGGGGATAATATGAAGTATATCGTGAAGGCTAAGGGTATCACGCTTAACCATGCGAACCGTCGAGTCGTTAACTTTGAATCGTTGAAGGAACTAGTGTGCTTGGAAGATGAGAGTGACCAGCTACCCGAACTGACTGTGGGGACGCACAATTTTCGGGCGCACAAACTTGGGTGTGTGAAGGAACTTAGGGGCACGAAGGCATGCCGTAACACCTATAGGAAACGTTACCAGATGCCTGGTACTATTGATACCGTACCCTTTGGCTACCTTAATCCTTGATTGTATTTATATACAGTATATGTGTATTGATATGTTAATTTATCACGTATATTTTCTCCAATTAAGGTTTCATTTTCTCTTTTGCGTGCGTTCGTGTGTGTGTGTGTGTGTGTGTACAGTAAAAAGCTAAGCCCCGCCCACTGTAAGATCGGCAACGTGAATCCTGCCGCTACCTGATCATATCTCTATCCCTGCGTCCTCAGTTGACCTCTGCATACCTTTGAGCTCAGACGTGTATTCTCCCGCGTAGAAGAAAAATAGTAATGGCTACCTTCAATATTGCGTGTTCATCATTATATATAGGTACAATTCTTTAGGGTGAACAGTGTAGGCGAGCCCTGCCCTGTACCGCTCAAGTCTTTTGTACCAAAGTTCATGATATTTCGAAGAGTCTAAACCTTTTAAATAAGCATCCAACTCTAGACCATTCTCGCCTTGTTCATTCCTACATTCGATAAACCCGTCGAGCAGAGCGGTGTATGCGTATTCAAGAACTGTGTCAAACTAAATCATATCCATAACACGCGCGTCTAATATAGGCTTCAGCTTGCGGAATCCGACGATTTCAAACATTCTGTCGAGGAGGAATCGGTTTCGCGTGGGGACAAGAACGTTATTATCAGATGCATTCTTCCACATCAGTCTTATATCAATGCATGGCTGCTCGTTATTTATACACAACGTACAAACAACAGCATATAAGGGGGCATCACTAATCTGTTCCCTTCTTTTACATACACCTGCAGGTATTTAATAACGGTCCTCACCCCACTTCTCAACTCTCACAAAGACTCTATTCATCTCATCAACACTTAAATAAATAACATTACGTTTACCAGAGTTTCCTTGTCTACAAGTCGTTTCAAGTACATAGTTAATGGTACGGTTTCACGCCTGAACACGCGCAATGACTTCGTCACGGACACATCGTACACGGCATTGAGAATGCTTCTCAAAGGATGTTCCATCGTATTCGAGGAGTGCACGCGTTGTTTCTTTCACCTCACGGTATATGTACGCTTTTATAAAGTTTAGCCCTCCAACGTAGTCCATTACATCGTTTGTGCCGCGAAATCCGGCAATACTCTCGCCAGAATATCCATAAAGTGTTTGAACATCTTGTTCCTTCGCGCGATTCAGTGTAGCCTTAAAAGTCTCAAAGGAGGGGGGAGGGTCGTCTTTCAGAATTCACCAAATCTTCCGACTTTACCGAATATTTTCGTCTACGTGAGAAAATACACGTCTGAGCTGCAGGGCTTGCAGAGGTCAACTGAGCACGCAGGGGTGAGATATGCCAAGAGTAGAGGAGTCTCGTGACCGAGTTACACTGGGTGGAGCGTAGGACTATACATACGCACACACACCAAGGAGAAAATGAAACCCTAACTGAAACAAATATATGTAATAAATAAACATATCGTTAACAATATACACACACACACACATATATATATATATAAACAATCAAGGATTAAGGTATCCAAAGGGTACGGTATCATAGGTACCAGTCACCTGGTAGCGTTTCCTATAGCTGTTACGGCATACCTTCGTACCCCTAAGTTCCTTCACGCCCCCCAGTTTTTCTCCCGAAAATTGTGGGTCCCCACAGTCATTGGGGTGGCGGTCACCCTCATCTTCCAAGCACACTAGATCCTTCAACGAGTCAAAGTTAACGACTCGTCGGTCCGCAATGTTAAGCGTGATATCCTTAGCCTTCACGATATGTTTCATATCCTCCACCACCTCACCCGTACCCTCTAGGTTTTTGGCCCTGTTGATACAAACGGACAGCGTATGCACCATCACCATACTCATCCTTGATCTCGTCAGTAACTCCCGAGGAATTCCAATAGGAGGCATGTATTCACCCTCCCTCTCTGTGAATATTACGCTATCTGTGTCAGCGTACAGCACCCTCCGCCCAAGAGAGTGCAGTAGTCCCCAAAGCTTGATGCTGGAGTAGGCCGTTGTGAAGCTGGCTACAGGTATGTTTGTAACGTGAGGTATCTGTGGCCAGTTCGGTGATGTACTTTATTATGTAAGTATTACCTACATTCACGATCTCCATAACCTCTTTATCGGGAGCGTTGGCATAATCCCAGACTTCACTATAACTTTGTGCCAAATGAACGTTCCCTTTGCCAGTATTCTGTGCAAATTTTCCCCAAAGACTGTTTAGACACAACTTTGCACTAAAGCGCTTGCCAGGATTCTTAACAATTTGGGAACGGTCAAGCTGTATACCTTCACGGGCACGGTAACGCTGAATATAAGCCGTTTTTTCATCTTCGGTATCAACTCCTCGCGGATACCGATGCTTCTACCTTATCCTTCAAAAAAGCGTTTATATATGGCGTGAAAAGGTTGGGTAGCTTCTGAAACCTCCACACCTCAGTATCTCAATATTGTGTCCCATGGCGAACGGCTAGTCCAGCTCAGGGCTTGTATATACACCTCTGATCTTACGCTGGTTGGTGTATGATTACAATCCCAATTGTTCTCCTCTGCGCATTTCACGCACAGGGGAAACATGAGCTTGTGATCTATAACGACGGGTAAGATCGGCATCCATAAATCGCGAGGGGGGAACACGTCTACGAAGAGAGTCCAAAGTAGCGCTCAAAGTTAGCTGAGAACTCCTCGATGGTTGGCATGGCGGGGCCCACAGTTTTTCAGGAGCACCTACGGGGTACGGATTGTTCTTCATCACGTAGGGATATAAAGAACAGAAGTCGTAGTAATGGAGTTTCACGCCCTCCGTAGGCGGAAAGTATAGCTTGAATGGGTTTGTACGCCCCCAAACAAGCTGTCACCGCATTTGAGGGGTCCAACACCATTGAACGTTTGATGGCCCTTATTTCTTCACGGTACTGGCCATCTTTCCATCCGTGCATCATACTCATGCTCCCACACGATCTTGTGAGTGAACTGGGAGCCTATAAGTTGATCGCGGTTACGGGTCCATGCGAGGCTGTCGGCGGGGATCTTCCATGGAGGTCCCCTGTGACGGCACACTCAGGGCACGGGCATCCATGCCACCAGCAGCCGTTAAAGGAGTATACAGTCTTCTCACCAGTGGTTGGATCCTCACTTAGATCATCAACCCAAAAAACACGACCATTGACCTTAATGGGTACTTCTTTCGTGTTGCGGGTGTGGCTTATGTATACACTTGTCTGTTGCTGTACGTGTATGAACCAGTAAATAGCCTTGTGCCCATAACTGCGGGATTGTGTCTGTGAATGACCGCTAAGGTGTCTTTAGGCATGTAGTTATTTTTGAACACCGTAAAACATAATGAGGCGATCGTGGTTGTGACTTGCAACGGATCGCATTTGAAACGGGCTATGTACATCCTTCTAAAGGCCTAGAAACATACTCTAAGCATGCGCACACCATTTACGCAATAACGCTCACATTCATCAGCTATATTGTATGGACTAGTTTCATTAAAACTGTTGTATAGCGGTCAAATTCTTCACGTTCACTATCACTCATGTTGGTGCTGTTAAAGTAATGTTTGGGTGGAGGTAGTCCTACGTAATTTAAAGTTTCGCTAGTGAGGAAAGTGTAAGGGAAATACCCTTTTGAAACTTCGGCGGCTACACCCATATCCTGGGGTAGCTTTGCTAATTTACAAGGTGTGAACAGCAAGGTGTCTTTAAACTGTACATTACCTCTTAGCCGCATCTGTATTAGTTTGTTGCCTCTTTTCAAGGGATCACCTTTAAATATCTCAGATGAATCGTGTTCAAGCAATTCCTTATAAAGTAATTGTGTGTCAAATTTTACTCCGTTCTGGGCAAGAATATACACAGTCATTTTTTTGAACTTCTCCGCTCACTTGACAGTATAGGATACAAAGAGTTTCAAAGGGCTATCGTGTGCAATCGTTTTGAAAACGTTTGTCCGTTTACCACATTTGTGACACTCATCACACTCGATCTCCATGCACTCATCACAGATAGTCTGGCTTACAAGTAAATGCGGAAAAACTTCTTTGTTTTCAGCGTTCGTGTATGTTTCCATGTCGTAGTACACGGTTATACAAGGGCTATTTTTAGGCTTAGCATCTTTCATATAACATACATGCTTTACTCCATCCGCCTTATATTTCTCATGGGATGTTGAACAGTGAATTTCATCATATTTATGCTTGAAATGCCCCCAATTATCCATCATGTGAAACATACCGCACTTACAAATCCTCATTTTTCTGCAAGTGCCAATTGATTTATGAAGCTCAAAGCATTTATTATTGAAAAATGTATGTCTGCACACATTACATTCCCTCTTCTCAGCTTCAACTACATGACTTTCACAGTTGGGGCTTTTACACTGCTCACATACCACGTAGTATTCCTTACAATGTTTCACTATATCACCAGGAAACTCGAGATATCCCTTACACAAATCATGATGCTTTCCGAATTTTCGACTTTTATCATAACTAGCCTAGAGAGTCCTTATATTACGTCACGGATGGGGAGATACGATGTTCCTGACAATCCTAAAATAGGTAGAGGTCTTGTACGATCTCTCACACAGCTTTTAAAAACACAACTATACGAACATTCACTTCCTGCTCTACCCTTCTCAGCTCTTCAGGACCCATATTACACTCAAACTCAAGCTTACAATCTGAAGCCAGTTTACAGGCACGCTCCACTACCGTAGGAGCCAGAGATTATACGCAATTGTAATTAGCACAGTGAACATATGAGCTAAGACTATTGCTATAAAGCCGCAACCACGATCAACGTTTAAATCCTTTTTGTAAATAACCGGAGAATTGAAATTAAGAGTATAAGGTGTGGCACTATGACCCGCAACCCGGAATACTCTGTCAGTATCTATCGTGAAGTTGTTCATGATGAAGGCTGTACTACTTTGAGAGACCTGCATCATACAACCCAAGATATATTCTGTCTACAGTTGCCAAGCGTCTGAATGGTATTACTGCTCAAAAATCATCAACATCCCTGTCATCTGAACCGAACCCGAAGGACAACCTCGTCCGGACTTCATGTTCGTCTCGGTTCTGAAGGGCAAACCCTACAATACGTACAACTACGCGTCGCAGTCCAACACCGTTGCTATACAGGAATCCAGAGTCAGTCCTGACCAAGAATCGATTTCTAGTCAGGGCAGGGGTGGGAGTAGCGGTGCGCACCAACTCGAATGTCATACCTTCCTCCACAGCACGAGAAGCTGCTGCTGGTGTGGAGGAAGTACCCGAATTGAACAGGAATACGGGGGTATATTTGAGGAAGGTACTATTGTGGGGATTGTGTCGTAAGACGCACAGGGTTGGGGCTCTATTACTGGGGGTCTAACAACCGGCGCAATCCTGGTGCGATTTATACCTGACGTAGAGGGTACTTCATCATGCTTCCGCTTTGAATTGTCGCGTGCTACAGGTATCGTTGGTGAGGGTTCGTCAGCGGGGATGGAGTCTGTAGCTACACGGTCATCGGGCCCATCTGTAATATCGGTGATGGGGGACTGTACATCGTCGTCATTCACGGTTCTGTGGAAGAAAAAACAAGCCTATAAGGAACAGCACTTAAATTTTGTTATATTTTGTAAATGCTCCACTTAGGGGTGTGACGTGTTAGAGATAGAATCTGTAGAAAAATTGAAGTTCACAAGCCCCTCCACATGTATTATATCTGGCCCTACAGGATGTCGTAAAATTTTGCTTAAAATCATTAAAGATAAAGGGGAGATGTTCTCAAAATTTGTACATAAATTAATATGGTGCTATTCGACGTATCAATCAGTGTTCAACGAGTAACAAGATGAAATTTTGCTCCACAAAGGCGTATATGACGTTAATTTGTTATAGGGAAAGGAGCATACAGTCATTGTAATTGACGATCTCATGTTGGAAATGGATAAAACGTTTGCCGAGACATTTACAGTGTTCTCCAACTATCTTAACATAAAAGTATTCTTCATCAATCAGAATCTATTTTTCAAAAATAGATACATGCGCGATGTGTCGTTAAATACACAATATCTAGTCTTATTCGCGTAACGTAGAGATGTGTCACAAATTGGGGTATTAGCCAATCTAATGTTCCCGAATCAGCTTAAGGAGCTTTTGGAGGTTTATAAAGAAGCTACAAGTCGGCGTTACGGATTTGGTTTGTGACCTTCACCCGCGAAACACGTTTAGGGTGCTTCAAAGAACGAATATACTCCCAAACGTGCCTGAAACGGTGTATATTCCAGAGTGAAAAATAGGCTGAAGAAATATCATGAATTAATAAAAATCTACCAACGATTGCCTCTGGCACTGCAACAGATGTTTGTTTAAAATATCGACTCCGACTTTTTAAAATGCATCTGTGAAATCTGTCTTAATGTTATAAAATGTAATGTACCAATGAAACCCCCTTAGAAGGCTCGCCTACGTCGGTACAAGAATATAATACGTACGCTCGCTCGTAAAAGTCAAACTGTGGGTAAGAAAAAGCGAATTATTGTACAAAGAGGGGGATCATTCCTCCCCATCTTATTTTCAGTTTTGGAACCTTCACTGACTAGATTAATATGATGAAGAACGTGGTAGTGATTCCGGACGAGGTGTATGCTTCCTTGCAAAGTTCAAAGATTCCAGACACGGTTCTAGAGCCCCGTAAAGGCAGGCTTAAAAGAATGGAAAGCGAATTGATAGTCCAATTAAACAGTGAAAAGTCACCTGATGAGAAAAGGATCTTTTACCAAGAGGCTCTGCAGAAATTTTTTGAGTACGAAGATTATAAGAATTCGAGAGAGATCCCCGTGGGTTTTAGGCACAGTGCGAGCAATGATGAGCATGGTGACATAGAACCTAGGCCCGACTTCTACTGAGTGTGGACCCCATCATAGAGTGGACCGATACAGGCGAGGTCATTGTTGAAGGAAGAAGAGTACAGGGATCCAATATCGTCGACATTGTCCATGATCTGTTGAGAAAGTGGGACAGGCCCTCACCAACAGGATAGAAACATATTAAAGCAAGACTACAACAAATAAATGTCCCCAAAACATTGATAGGAAATCTGAATAGGTTAAAAGACTTGGATCAAGTCTTGTATATGTCACAACTGAGTATGCCATCAACCCCAACAGTAGCATCTCTGAAGAGGAGAAAGAAGAGAAAAAACGGCCAACCTTATCCACGTGTTTCTAAAATACGCAAATGGCTAACATATTAAAAAACGCTATTATGACATTTCTAACCCCGCCTCGTATGGCGGTGTTAATAGACTGTACAGAGGTGTTTACAATGATAGAGTAGGGAAAAAAGATGTTAAAAAGTTTTTGCGGGAGCAGGATGCTTATACACTTCATAAGCCGGTGAGAAAAAGGTTTAAAACGGCCAAGACAACAGCGGCATCGATTGACTCTATTTGACAAGCGGATTTAACAGACATGCAAAGATATTCAGTGTATAATGATGGCTACCACTACATCCTATTCATAATAGATGTATTCTCTAGATATCTGTGGCTAATTCCTCTGAAAAATAAATCACCTGAAACAGTTGCTAAAGCTTCCAAAATGCTGAGGTTGAAAGAAAACAGGGTTCCTGGCTATTTTTGTACGGATATCGGGAAAGAATTTATAGGACGCGCTTTTCAGAACATGTGACAGAGTTTAATATCAGTTACTACACTAGCAATTGTATACATAAGGCCTCTTTAGCTGGAAACGTTCAACGTACCATTAAGGAAAGCATTCATCGTTCTTTTACACATAAAATCACATACAATATATAAACATTCTGGGATCATTGGCCTCGTCATACAACCGTTTACACCACCGCACGATTGGCACAACACCTAACGAAGTTTTAGAAAGAGGTACGCCCCCAGAGCCTGATGTGAGAAGAGATGGAACACCACCATCACACTCTATACGTTTCAAAATCATTGATTATCTTAGGCTATCGCGTTCCTGAAATAAATTCGCGTAGGTCTTAAGCAAGATGGACACGTGAGATTTTTAAAGTTCGTGCTATGAGACCAAAAGGCGAGAGAATGATATTACGTTGAAGATTTGAATGGGGAGGAAATTGCAGGAGGCTTTTACCGCGAGGATTTGCAGAAAGTGGCATTTAATTTAGGAAAAAATGTGCTTAAAATTGAAAAAATTTTAGGCAGCAAAGGTTCAGGAAAGAGAAAGTGTAACTGGTGAAATGACTAGGGTACCCAGAAAGCCTCAACAACTATGTAAAAGCTGCTGCAATAATGAAGCTTAAATAGTGTGCAACATGGCGCATAACCACTTCTATTTACACTCCCGTCCTCTTCTTCTCTGTCTGTACATCCTAACAACACCCTGGCCAGCTTTGTAACAGAATCCCATGGGCCCATTGAATTGGAACGTGATTCATTCGAGGTTGGTGTTTATGAATTCCAGTTAGCCACCAAAGTTTTAACTCTTAAAAAATGAACAGATCATATTTCTGATCCTTAGAAGAGTCGATGAGTGTGAAAAATTACGCATAACCTTAGACAACACTATGCGATCAGTCCTGTTCGGTGGGGTACAGTACTATAGTACAACTGTAAAACTAGGAATCGGTCATTATGACACAGCCACGGACATTGTGACGGGATTAAACAAGAGTCTTGAAAAGTCGCACCTGACAAACGACTTACTTTATGAAGTTGTAAACATAGACACGCCTGCACGCACGTTGAAGTTAAAATCAACGCTTAGTAGAAATATTAAAGATAAAGAGCTGTTCACAATTTTGGCCGAGGATCGACATAGTGCAGCCCTCCAAAGAGACACCTTTCTTGAGGCACAACATGACTTGTCCAGCTTAATGTATCAGTTGAAATTGGAGAAACTGGGTGAAAGCTATCCATCCCCAGACATGTGCTAAATTTACAGCAATTTCGTGGAGCATCATTTGTTGGGGACACCCAGGCGTACCTGCTGCGCATTGTACACATTCCCAACCATAGAGGGAAGAGTTTGAGCATTACATATGACAAGCCCTATTATGTGAATGTTGCGACTAATCTATTAACCAATATTTACACTTTCGTCGCATTCAGTTATAATGACCCGAAGGCCTTTCACAGTCTATCGAGGGGTGAAATAGCGTGGGAGTGGGCTTGGATCCATTTTTTCAACCATACTACGCACGGCTGTCCCATTGTTGAAGAGCGGTGCTAGATACCTCGGGCGGAAGGCGTTACAGTGAGATTTTAACGCGGTATAAGACATAATGGGTGGAACTAAACCTAAAGAAGCTCTAAAAAAACATTTAAAACGTACACGGGATGAAATCATCAAAGATGCAAGGAGAAAAATGCGTGGTGTCGGAAAGAAGAAGAAGAGGGTTGTCCGAAAGAAGGTGTTACCAACACGTGGCACTAAACGTAAAAGGACATCAAAAAAGAAGTATTCTAAGCGAATGAAGCCTATGGCTGATCAATTTTTAAACTGATATAAGCTGAGGACACTGCTCTCACGATTCATAGGCTGATTTATACTTGTCGAGAGAGGTGGCACTATTTCTGACTCGTCATGGCGCGTTTCATCCATCCGTGTAGCTCACAATGTTGTAAATCGGAGCTGTCCTCTTTGATATGCCCCTTACACAGGTTTCTATTGAGCATAGTGACTTTATTACAATTAACCCATTAAACACAATTAGTTCACCGAGTGCCCCTATAGAATTCGTGATACCCAGCTCAGGCCCATACTTTTTTGATCCAAGCTGCATGGACACGTACGCTGAATTGCGTATAGCCCATTCAGATGGAACGGACTGCGATGATAGTTATTCTGCATACCCTGAAACCAACTTTCTACACTCCATATTCAGCCTGTGTGAGATGTATTTATATCAGGTCAACATCTCGGCAGGAACGGGCTATTATCACCTACGAGCCTATCTGGAAAATGTTCTTAACTTTTCAAAAGAAGCGAAGGATACCTTTTTAACTGCCGAGGGCTATTATCAGACTAAAGACGAAAGTAGAATAAGGGATAAATTTAAAAAAATCTAAAAAGAAGATGTACGAGTGTTTTGGACGTCTGCAAACAGACTTCACGTTCCAAGAGAAACTGCTTATGAATGGGGGGTGGATATGAAATTAAAGATCATCCGTACAAACCCTGAAATCTGCATAAATCTGGGACCTGATCAAGAAGGGGGCGGAAAGCCCGTTGTGATTCACATCATGGAAACATATCTGCGCGTACGGCGAGTGAAATTAAGTTCGCCGAAATATGTAGAAATTGAAAAACATTTAATACACACAACAGTAAAATATCCAATTAACAGAGTACAGATGAAACTATATACGGTGCCCTCAGGGTTGGCCTCGAAGCAGCTAAAAAAACGTGGCCCTGGGAGTTCTACCTAAAAAGTTATTAATTGGAATGCAGGATCACGCTTCGACGAATGGAAAATATAAAAAGAGTTCCTTTAAATTCGAGAATTTCGGCCTTAGAAATATAACTCTATACGTAAATGGCGTTGCGTTGGGCGGGACTATGGATACGGGATACTCATCAGACGCTGTGTTCCCGCTCTGTGCGAGAGCTTATAGTAATCTGGCCCATATTGCTGGTGGCTGTGACGAGCTTGGGATTGGCGTAACAGAATGAATTTGTCGATCAATTTAACCTTTACCCATTTGATATTACCCCCGATTTATCTGCTAGTGTATATACACACTTAAGTCCCCAACAAAGTGGGAACATCTCAGTCAGATTGGAATTCGCCGACCCTATAGAAGCACTTATTAGTGTACTAGTATACCTCGAATCACAAGCTACAATAGAGCTCGACCGCTTCAGGAACGTTGTCACAGACTTTTAAAATGGACGTGAATACACTCCAGAGAGTAATGAAAAGTGACCGAATCACACGCTCCAATTTTATCGGTGTGTTTGCGAAGAATGAAACATTGAAATTGCCAACTACGAGAGATTGGTGTAGTCTTATCGTCAATACGGACATTGTGGGGGGTGAAGGTATTCATTGGTTTGCAATCTATTTTACAAATAGGAAAAGAATGTACTATTTTGATTCACTCGGCACTCAGCCCTGGAGTGACCATGTTGTTGTACAATTTATGGAACAGCTTCATGTCCCTGAAATTATGTGGAATCCTTACCGTTTCCAAGGATATTTTAGTAATACTTGTGGCATGTACTGTCTTTCATTTCTCCTGCACATGTCACGTGCTAGGGGATTTATAAATTTTAAAAAATTATTCGATTTGTGCGACACCGAGATGAATGATGAAATGGTATTCAGACAGATGAAAAAAAAGATTCCCATTTGTGCGCACTCGCTGTATTGTGTAAAGTTTTACGTGTATATATAAATATAATTGTAACTATATTGTGTAAAGTTTTACGTGTGTATATATAATTGCAGCTATACTGTGTAAAATGTCTCCATTAATGTTAGTCTTATTTAATGAACACTACTTCTGTAAGCCGAATTGTACTAAAACATGTTTTCTACCATTTAATAAATTGAATGAAAATACAAAGTGTTTTGTTCTTAACCACAAAAAAACTTACATTAGTTCCTCGATGACCTGGCATTCGTTGGACAGGATGTGAGCCAATACCTCAACCTCGGTATTCAGGTCACTGGGTTGGCTGGGCAGTAAAACCTCCAAATCGCCGTCGATTATTTGTCTTTCTTCAAACTGTCGCGAAAAGTAGATATACACGATCAAGTTCCGCATCGGTCCTTTAAGGAGAAATTAACATAATTAGTTGATACTGAATCTTTTTTAATTAAAGTCCATTTTTTCATAAATCGATTTGTATTCAGAAGTCCTACCTCAGTACTAATGCAAACTAGGCTATAATTGAGGATACCCGCTAATGGAACATTTACGATAAAATGTGAGGAGTAGAAATGTATTATTATGACCACACCATTATATATATATATATATATATATATATATATATATATGCCGAAATAACCACGAAGACGAACGACATAGAATGTACATTAATTAAGAATCTATTGTTTTTCACCAAAATACACACAGAGGAATATATATATATATATATATGAAAAAGAGAGAGAGAGCTGCAATGCGTTAAAAGTTTACTAATTTACAGCTCAAAAGGAAGATTAGCTGGTTGTACTAAGCATCATCAGCCAGCACCTGGTAACGAGCCAGGGACCGTGACTTTAACACATTAATATATATATATAATATATATATATTATATATATATATATGAAGAGAGAGTTGCAATAAGAGAAAATGTCGATTAGGGCACCCGGATCAAATAATAATCACAAAGCAGATATCCAAACTGGGCTCAAAAGTAAGATTAGCTGGATGTGCTACGCATCATCTGCCAACACCGGGTAACGAGCCCGGGACCAGGTTTTTAGCACATATTTCCATATATAGATATATAGAGGGTGATCAAATTATTAGAGCCACCCCTTGAAAAACACATTTTCATTATAATATAGTGTTTTTAGTTTAAATAATAACCTTTTAAGGATGCAGACAATATTCCAAATTGTTAACACATGTAGTGTTCTCTACATGAATAACAGAAACTGGGGATAGGGGTTAATTTGGGGAGTAGGGGGAGGGGTGTATGTGAAAAGTGGTTTCAGTAGTGTTTCAGCTGTGAACGTGGAAGGTTGTGTCAAGTGGTCAGGTGCGTTAAGTGTATGTTAAGTTAATGATAAGTTATTATATTTAAACCATTGTACGTGGAATATGCACTCATACACCCATATGATGTTGTTTCTCAGCAACGTATTGTGATTCTTTTTATTAAATTAGTGTTTCTTTACAGGAATAACTTTTATGTACTGTAGGCTACCCAACATGGGTAAGAAATGTGATCTATCGCCAAAGAAGAAAGGTAGAATGCTCTCGCTGCTGACTGCAACTGATTATTCTCACAGAAAAATAGCCCGAGAACTGAATGTGTCACGTGCGAGTGTTGACAGGATAGCATAAAAAATTAAAGTTGAAGGGGATAATCCAGAGCTGAGTCTAAAAGGAAAGGGTAAATGTGGTTGGAAAAGGATAACTACACCTAGAGCCGACAGATGCATTGAAAAGAAACTAGTAAATAATAGGAGAACTACTAACAAACTTAAATTGGAGCTGGAGAAGGAAAACATCAACATTTCGATAATAACCTTAAGAAGGCGTGCCATGGAATTTGGATTGAGTAGTTGCCGGCCAAGGAAAACGCCAAAATTGACTCCAACGATGATCAAAAAACGCTTAAATTGGGCTAAATACTACTCAAAGTTCACTGTAGATGACTGGAAATCGGTAAGTCACAATATTTTAGTGATCTTGTATGCTTATTTTGAGTAAAATGTATTATTTTGATATTTGTATGACAAGGTACATTTCATTTTGGTTGCAATCATTTCTTTCTCTTTTCATTTGCAGGTGTGTTTCAGTGACGAATCCACATTCCAAGTCATGTCTGATAAATCACAGTACGTTAGGCGACGTGTTGGTGAGGAATATCATCCAGACTGTGTCGTAAGGACGGTTAAGCATCCAACATCTGTCATGATATGGGCAGTGATAAGCGGTAAAGGTACTGGACGAATTTACATTGTTGAAGGTTCTACGAGGCAGGACCAATACCGAAAGGTTTTGGAAACAAGACTTATTCCACAGATCGCCGACTGGTTTCCAAATGGTGAGCCATTCCATTTTATGAAAGATTCGGCCGCATGCCACACTGCAAAGTCAGTTAAAAGTTTTCTGGCTGCAAAGAATATTTTCTCGTGGATTGGCCAGGAAATTCTCCGGATTTGAACCCTATCGAAAACCTATGGAAAATAGTAAAGCGTAGACTGAAAGGCGAAGAAATAACAACTCGAATACAGTTAATAGATCGAATAATTGCCGTTTGGAACCGTGATCCTGAGAAACAGGCCAGCTGCAAAGCCTGTATAGAGAGTATGCCTAGACGGGTTGCTGCCTTAATTAAGGCTAAAGGAGGACCAACTAAGTACTAAATGTGTTTAATATGACTGTAGAGTGCATATAAATATATTCTCAAATAAAATAAGTGTTTAAATTAGCCAAATTTTACTATTATTAGCATTAGAAATAAACTTATACAAGAAAAACTATTTTTTATGTAGTGGCTCTAATAATTTGATCACCCTCTGCATATATGATACACACAGACTGTGCATGGAACAAGGAACTATTCTAGGAAAATTAAATCCATTATAGTCCGAATAAGTAATGGTAAATGACAAATACTATAGTTTTTTCTTTTTCATGATGCTAGCCCGACGTGGACAACGGATCAGATAGCTGGTGAGGGAAGCTATATTTTTGGGACCTCTTTGCGAGTGACTCGTTGCCCACGGCTGGCTAGCATCATGAAAAAGAAAAACTATAGTATTTGTCATTTATCATTACTTATTCGGGCTATACTGTAGTGGATTTAATTTTCCTAGAAGAGTTCCTTGTTCCATGCACGGTCTGTGTGTATCATAAAAAACCTCATGGAACCATTCTGAGTTCATTCCCATATATATATATAATATATTATATATATATATATATATATAAAGATATAGGAAGAGACAGTTACAATAAGATAAAATGTCGATTACGTTGCCGGGGTCAAATAATAAACACAAAGCAACTATCCTAACTGGGATCAAAAAGAAGTCTAGCTGAATGTGCTATGCAACGTATGTCAGCACCGGGTCTCGAACCCGGGACCGTAGGCAATTCTTTAAAGTTTTGGTAATTCTAAAACCCTACCTCTGTAGAACTTTCTATAAATTTTTAAGTTATGAGAAACAAACGTGTAATAAAATTTAACTTTCAAAGGACACCATCGCATAATAAAATTCACTGTCTAAATGACTTTATCAGGAAGGAAGATTAGCTGGGTGTGCTACGCATCGTCTGTCGGCACCGGGTCCCAACCCCTGGGCAAATATCCTTTCACTTCGTTTTATTACGACTTTTTTCTGCAATGCTTTGCGTTGAAAGTATGGCGTTCTGGTCAGGCGCTCCGAAAAGGTGGAGTGTAGCCCCTGCATAGAGGTCCCCGTCTTCAAACAACTGCGGGGAGCAGTAAAGCTGTTGTGATTGACTCATAGCGATGTATTTCTGTAGTTACTCTTTGATAAATACAGCTGTTGTGGAATCCAAATGAAAATGCCCCCTTTTATATACGCGGTCGTAATTGTAATCACCCCCAACAGCCGAATCGCGAGTTTCCTATTGGCCGTCGGTGAAATTTGGGTGGGCCATAACGTGTAAGTGTGACTACCCACCAACCAGAGGTCCTGAGCTCGTTCTCAAGCTCCGCCTATTGGACTGTAATTGGATGAGCCGCGAATTCTGTTGGCGTGTCAAATATAACTTATCCATTCCATAGATTTCTTTCAGAAATGAAACAGATTCGTAGAGAGAGAGAGAGAGAGAGAGAGAGAGAGAGAGAGAGAGAGAGAAGTTTTGTTTGGAAAATAAAATTTGCTTTTCTGAAGCGTCAAGCAAACTGGCCAGGTGCCGATCTGTCGCAATTTACATTCCATCGAACCGTTGCGTCCTTCTAGAGCCAAAAACAATATTATTTATCATTTGTTTTATTATATATATATATATATATATATATATATATCTGTGTCTTAAGGATAAATTTATATTGAAACATTCTATTTGGGCGAAAGACGAGAAATGAAATAGTTATCCCGAAATGCAATCTATTTTTAATATAAAGTTATATTAATATTTTTGGTAATAAGGTTTAAAGATATATTGGTGTCTTAAAGATAAATTTATATTGAAACACAATAATTGGATAAAAGATGAAAAATTAATAAGTTACCCCTAATTTAATTTCTATTTTGTTTTAAAAATCATATTAATGCTTTTAACCCTTTTGCTGCGTCGCAGTTTGGAAATAACTTACTCCTAACATTGCAGTTTTGATGGTAAAAAAATAAAATATGAAATTCAAACATTTTATTACATTTTTGCAATTATAAACTTACATAGCATTTGAAAAGTAAAATAAAAATATTAAAAAATTAAAAAATAATTAATTACTTTTTAATTCTTAAATGCGGAAGTCGACTATTGCCGACTGTATTACAATTTTCAACAGCATCACTGCGGTGAGCGACTTTAGTCACACCCTTTTTCTGACCTAGTTATTTGTTTCAGAACAGCTGCATACCTTTTTGTATACTTTCTTTGTGTGAAAAATTTCAAAACAAGGGACAACACATAATGCTGGTGTTCGAGGGCATTTGTTGCAAACATATGAGGTTTGTTTTCTTTTACACTCTCCCTTTCCTTTTTTGCTACATTTACTTGGAAGTATACTGCAAACAACACAGTTCGGCTTCATTTTTTTGTCTTCATTGTATACTGGAAAATGCCTCTCAACTAACCTATTTGCCATTGGTGTGTCCTCACCTTCCTTTTTCCTTTTATTTGGATTGCCGCGAGTGGCATAACCTTCTAGCATGCCATTTACTACTTCTTCTCTGAATTTTTGGGGCAACATTTTGTCATTGGGGTTTTGAATATTATAACAGATATTGCTGTTTACCAAAGCTACTTCGACTATAAAATGCCATATAGTTTGGTACCATTTCTTTGATTTTCTCTTGAAAGGATACGTAGAACACAGTTGGTCGAATTTATCTACTCCCCATGAATTGATTATAAGCTTGTTGGATAGTAGGTTTATGAACCACTTTCTTTCCTATCTTTGAATTCACTTCAACTGGAGATATTCCTGTGTTGCCTACATTTGAAATCATGTTCACCTTTCCTGTATCTTGCCAGGAGGTAGCAATAAGTGATTTATTATAGTTTATCCATGTGGTTGGCAGATCACCTTTTTTTCCTTCCTTACATTAATTTTTTTCCATTTTAGTGTGCCTCCTACCTCCTCACCAGCATCTATATCAGTAAGTTCATCCTCTTCAGAATTCTCATTTGAAGAATTTGATTGTTCTACTTCTTCATCCTCTCCGTCTGTAGAGGAACTATCTGAGTCAGTAGCAGAAATCAATGCTTGAATTATTTCATTTGAAAGGCTTTGCTTTTCATCATGCTGGGGTATAAATCTGTAATATGAATGCAGTAGTTACTCAAAATGATTATTGAAAATAGTTTGGGAATGGTCAAAGTTTATATAATATATAATCGTAAATTATATAAAAGCTTCTTCAAACTCGTTATAATAGGACTCATTTCAGAGCTAGGCTAACGTGTCTGCTTTGTACATGAAGTGAAATAGTTTATAAAGTAAATGTTAACAATTGGAAAGCATAATATAAAACTATATAAGTATGATATGAACATGTAAAAATATATATAAAATGTAAAATGCAATAAGTATTCATTGTAATAAAATAAAAATGACATAATAGAAAAACATGAATGCGCACTTACAGCGAATCTTCGCTCACAATGACAGCTGCATACTGCCTCAAATCTAGCAAGCACTGACGTATATACTCCGAGCAAAAAAAAAATGACTCAAATCTGAGTCGTGAGAGTATTGTCGATTGTAGCACTGAAAGGAAAAATTATTTCAGCAGTGTGGACTTTAGTCGATTGTCGCACTGAATGGTTAACTCTATTTGGGCGACAAATGTCGATCACCGCAGCAAAAGGGTTAATGTTATAGTTTAAGGATAAAATTTTGTATTATGGCGAAAATTTTTTTTGTATTAAACTTAGTTTATCTTATTCGATTTTTTGTTTAAAAGATCGCCTACCGTATGTCAAATTGGCCTCCACCACCACGAGAAGCTCAATAGAAAAATTATTGGCGTTGCCTTTTTTCTGAGACGTTGTCGGTCTACTTCTTGGCCCCATAAACGTATTTGTTAATGTTTAATAGCTCTGTCTATTTGGTCGTTTTTAGATACCTTGTCGGTCTACCAAGAGCTGGTAAGTAAACCGGTGGTGGTGGAGGTGGTTGTGGTGGTGGTTGTGTAATATTGCTTTCACCACCAATCGTCTAAGTTTCGACGCTTGGTTGTAGCCCTCATATCGGTTACGTGGTGTTCATGGGATGAGCTCCTAAAAGTCTATACTTAGACCAGTGGTTCTCAACCTTTTTTTAACCATCGCCCCCTTGAAAAAAATTTTGCCCACTGTATTTTCAAATCGCCCCCCTACACACAAAAAAAAAAGTGAAATAAAAAACTTTCAAACTTACTATTTTATTTAATGAGATCCTTGAGATTGGTGTTTTTCTACTAAATATGCAATGTTCGGTTCAATGTCGCTGAGCTTAATTCTTATGTCACCTCTTCTGCATACATCCAATCTGTTTCTTTCCTTTGTTAGTAATTTATTCACTGAACTAAACCCAGTTTCAACCATATATGATGTTGGAAAACAGACAATTATTTTGGCCATTTCGGTCCATAACCTTGGATATAGTGTTTTACAGTCTTTTAATGACCAGAATTCAGTCTTTCCTACTTTATCATACATGTATTTTGAGTTATCATTGCATCGTAATTCAATTAATTCTTCTTGAATTTCTTCTTCAGCTGAACTAACATCACAATTAAATGGGTCTAACATCCATGGTTTTACTTCAAAGGAAAATAAATCAGAGAATCTTTTGTTCATGTCACTTTTTAACGAACATAAGTGTCCAGAATACGTTTCAAGATCCATTTTGGTAAGTGAAGAACAAATTTCTGCCAGCTCAGGCATGCTGTGAAACATTTTTTTAAGTAAATTATCTTGAAAAATTTCCAATTTTTCAGTAAATGCTTTCAATACTGTTTTACCGTCAATAAGCCGCTATAGAATGCTTTGAATGACGACCCCGCCCCACTGCACTTCTCATTGGTCAATTCCCTTTAACGTCATCGACGGCACAATAAATACTCCGAATAGTGTTTCAAAACCATTGATGAGCAATTCGAAAATAATTTAATTTTAATCGTTACCTAAATAAATTTTCGCCCCTCTTCAGTCAAATTTTCGCCCACTTTCGCCCCCCAAGAGTTTCATTTTCGCCCCCAGGGGGGCGAAATCGCCCTCGTTGAGAAACCCTGACTTAGACGATTGGTTGTAGCCCTCATCCCACCATGTGCTGTTGATGGGATGAGCTCCTAAAAGTCTATACTTAGGCGATTGGTGGTGATGTGGTGTTTTTTGTGTGGCGGTTGTGCTTGTATATATTTTGCTGTTGGGGTTTTGCATGCATCTGTTTTTATATATATATATATATATATATATATATGTGTGTGTGTGTGGTAATAAGGGCTTTATGGGCGTATAGTCGGGGAGTGTATGTGCGTTTGTGTGCGCTTTTAATTCGTTCGAAGGTTGTTAATATATGCAGGCCATTTATGCCTTCCAAGCCAACTGGTTGATTAGGACCTTATAAGACAGCGGGCGCTCGGGTGAACTCCCATTGAGCTTCTGCCTCTCGCAGAAGCTGGATGCTCTCTTCCTCTCTCTCAGGTTAGGTATGCCCCTTTGAGGGGTGAGGCCGTCCCAACTTCTCCCCCAAAGACCCTCCCCCTCTCTTTCCCTCTCTTAGGTTAGGTATACCCCTTTGGAGGGTGAGGCCGTCCTACCTTCTACCCCATAAAGGTTAGGTTCATTGCAGCTTGCGGGATAACCCCTCCCCCTTGTTGCATTGGCTTGTTGCAAGACCTCTCCCACTTGTTGAATTGGCTTGTTGCAAGACCCCTCTCCCTTGTTGCATAACCTCTTGTAACATCTCCCTCCCCCTTTGCAACATTGCTCAACATTTGCAATTGCATTGCACTCTAACCTTTTGTGCCCATACTACTAATCGGACTTCTCGGCTTTCGTTGGATTACAAGTTCATAACTTGTTCAGTCGATCCGTGGCCTAATGTTTACCGGTACGAATCATTAAACGAATTATTCCAGTACGAATGATTAAATTAAATTATTACCGATACGAATTATTATCGAATTAAATTATTACCGGTACGAATGATTAAATTAAACTGAACCTGAGTTTCAGTGTCGTTATTCTGGTGGTGGTGGGTGAGACATAACTAACGTTAGTGTATAAGTAGTGTTAGCTCTTAACTGAAATGTCTTCTGATACAAATAGTAGCGACAACGGAACTCCATCTGTTGTTCTCAGGCTAAAAACGGCAACGAAAATATCTTCAAAAATACTTAAAGTGTTGGGAAAGTGATACTAAGTTTTAAAAGTGGCTTCGAGGAAGTCGTAAAGGTCTAACTACGCGTTTTGTTTGTGTGCAGTGTCGATTTGTGTAACTGCTATGATGTGGAGGTGACGAGTGCTATGATCAGTAAAATGAACCCCGACATGTACATTGGTACAATAAGGCTACTGAAACTGAGGATGAGGATGAAAATTAATATAATGTAAGTATAAATATATATGCTACAAATATAGCTTTAATCGCCCCTCCTCAAGAGGAGGGGCAACAAGCTTGACTTTCGCGAAATGAGAGATCATCACGCGAAACCTTTGTAAGGTTAAGGTATATATATTATATATATATATATGATACACACAGACCGTGCATGGAACAAGGAACTCTTCTGGGATAATTAAATCCACTATAGTCCGAATAAGTAATGGTAAATGACAAATACCATAGTTTTTCTTTTTCATGATGCAAGCCCGACGTGGGCAACGGGTCTCTCGCAAAGAGGTCCCATAAATATAGCTTCCCTCACCAGCTATCTGCAAAGCAGACAGGATCCAGCTTTGGGACATGGATCTAGGGTTTAAAGCAGCCTAGCCCCACTACATTTAGAACCTCAATATAAGTAAAAGACTCGTTGCATTCACGTCGGATTGAATAAATCAAAGAAAAAGGGGTAACTATTATATTTTTTTTAGCCAAAACCAAAACTTAAACCTCAACTGGCAGAATTGAGCGTCCACTTTTCAAGGCACATAACATGTCCGTTTCATGATGGGAATGAACTCAGAATGGTTCCCTGAGTTCATTCCCATCATGAAACGGACATGTTATGTGCCTTGAAAAGTGGACGCTCAATTCTGCCAGTTGAGGTTTAAGTTTTGGTTTTGGCTAAAAATATAATAGTTACCCCTTTTTCTTTGATTTATTCAATCCGACGTGAATGCAACGAGTCTTTTACTTATATTGAGGTTCTAAATGTAGTGGGGCTAGGCTGCTTTAAACCCTAGATCCATGTCCCAAAGCTGGATCCTGTCTGCTTTGCAGATAGCTGGTGAGGGAAGCTATATTTATGGGACCTCTTTGCGAGAGACCCGTTGCCCACGTCGGGCTTGCATCATGAAAAAGAAAAACTATGGTATTTGTCATTTACCATTACTTATTCGGACTATAGTGGATTTAATTATCCCAGAAGAGTTCCTTGTTCCATGTACGGTCTGTGTGTATCATAAAAAACTCAGGGAACCATTCTGAGTTCATTCCCATATATATATATATATATATATATATATATATATATATATATATATATATATATATATATATATATATATTACGGTGTGTCAATTTTGTCAACTTTTTTCAAATCAATTTTGGTAGTGAAAATATAGTCTTTTCATGTCAAAACTTGAAATTGGCCAACCAAAATGAAATAAAATAACCCTTACCTACATCAATTTTACCTTAAAGTTTCAGAAATTGACTCTTTTACTAAATAATAGGACATAAATTGATTAACTATTCATCTGTCACAGAATTATCCCACTGATCGCATATGGAGTGTTTTCAAAGTCATATAGTTGTTGTACAATGTACAAGTCACAACATGAATAGAACTGTCCCTCACTCTCAGTCCTCAGTTGCCTCTTAGATGTCATAGACGGTGGTTTGCTGTTATTGCTCTTGTACCTACTTCATAGTTATTCTACTAGACGAATACTACAGTTTAACTGTAAGTATGGATTATTGATTATTACAATTATTTATTATTATATTCTTCTGTCTAATTATGTTGTAATCCCATGAAATATTTTTTATTGAATTTTAGAACATCGAATGATAAACTTTGAAACATCGTAATTGATATAAAATACTTAAATGTTTTTCTTTCTTTTCAGATATTCCTAAGATGCCAAAATTGAAGACAAGAGGTCAGTCGTCATGCCACTTGAGCATGTTAGTCGTACAGGCAAGGAGCTTCCCGTATCAGAACTGCCAACAGTGCGAGACATGCTGAGACTAGGGTTACTCCTTCGTGAACAAAATACAAAGGATAGAAGGAACTACACAGAGATAGAGCTCATGAGGGACATGATTCCCCCTCTTCTGCATCAGTGGAAAAAAGCTAATGTGTTATTCAAACCACCTGTACTCAATCAGTATAGAACTATTGAGCTAAAATTAACAAAGGTGTGGCACAAAGCAGTTGAGACATCACTTGCTAAAGGAAAACTACAAAGCAAAGAAAAATAAATTTCTGCACACACTTGATACTCTTCTTGACATTTTAACTGCCAGTGTCCCATAGAGTTGTGTTCTGAAGCCAATTGTTCTCCCTCATGCAGAAGAGAACCTCACCCTCACATTGATTGTCGCTGCCCTCGTGAGAAGAAGATCCCTGTTTTGGAGCTGGCTTTCATAAAGGCGCAGAGAACAAAGGCAGGAGGCCAAGGAAGTATGCAGATTGGTTCGGCAGATTATTCAGAAACCAAAAAACAGATTGTTATTGCTAAGAAAAAAGAGAAAATCCGAAAGAGGAAAGAAAGGCAGAAAAAGAAGAGTGAAGAAGCCACCCAAAGAGATGAAGAGCTCTATCAAGAGGTTTCTCACTTCTTTGAAAGCTCTTCAGATGAACAGAAAGAAGCAACATCAGATGATAGCTCCAAAATGCCATCTGAACCTTCTCCGAAGAGAATGAAATACAACACTAAAGACATCTCAAACATTGCCCTTGCCAGTATTCGCCACCATACGGGGCTACGAGAGACTGCAGAGATTGCCACTGCCGCTTGGATAGATGCAGGCCTCATCAGCCGAGAGGATACATCCTTAGTGATAGATCATAAGATAAGAAGAGCACAAGAAAAAATAATGAAGGAAATATCTGATCAGCATGAAAAAGATTTGGAGGAGGAAGGTCTCTCTTGCCTTTTGTTTGATGGAAGAAGAGATGACACAAAAGTTCTCCTAGAGGTAGAGGGAATGGACAGAAAGTTTCCCGGTCTCATCAAAGAAGAACACTACTCTGTGTGTTCCGAACCTGGTGGCCGCTATTTGTTTCACTTTGTTCCTGAAGCAGAAGTAGAAGGCAAGAAACATGCAGAGCAATTGCTGATCAAATAATATGTTGGCTTCAAGAAAGAAGACTTGACAGTTCACTGCAGGCCGTTGGTGGAGACTCAACTGCGGTGAACACTGGATGGCAGGGCGGTGTTATGACGCATTTAGAGAAAAAACTTGGAAGAAGGCTTGTTTGGATTGTATGTGATTTGCACACAGGGGAACTACCTCTTCGTCGTCTCATCCAGGAACTTGATGGTCCTACAAAGAGCAACAACAAGTGGTCAGGCCCCCTTGGCAACATGCTAGATGAAGCAACGGAATTAGAAATAAATACAAAATTTCCAAAGGTCGAAGTAGGCTTTCCCCTTCCAGTGTTTTCTGAAGAAGTTATCAAAGACCTGAGCACGGATCAATCTTACGCTTATCGTATTGTTCAAGCAATCAGATCAGGAGAGTTGGCTCAAAATCTGGCTCTCTTGGAGATTGGACCCGTAAGTCACAGTCGTTGGTTAACTACAGCGATTCGATTCTGCAGGATTTGGGTTTCCAAACATGCACTGAAGGGCAAAATGCTACAGAATTTGATGTTGATTGTTGAATTTATTATTGGGTTTTATCTTCCTCACTGGTTCAATGTAAAACTTAATCCAATGTGGATGGAGGGGCCCAACCACATCTTGTTTCAATTACAGCTACTGAGAACCCAAAGGAAAGTAGTGGTGGACATCGTGTTACCTGTGGTGAGAAGGTCCGCTTGGTATGCTAGGCCAGAGGCAATTTTGCAAGCAATACTCTGCAGCCAATGTACCAAAGAGCGAACTGAGGCTGTGGAAATCATTCTAAAGCTTAGAGGAACATCACTAGATGATGACCAGCTGGGAGACTGCTCTGTTCAGACAAGGAAGGTACCTCCGATAAACGTCAATGCCACGAAATTGTCAGATTTAGTTAACTTGAGTTCGAAAGTTTTGGAGCCACCACTGACAAAATGTATAACAAACAAAGATTTAACACAACTTAAAGAGGCCCCAATGCAAGTGCCAAAGTGGCCTTCTCACACTCAGAGTGTGGAGAGATGTGTGAAAATGGTCACAGAAGCAGCTAGTCAAGTTTACAGTCACGAGAGGCGAGAAGGCTACATCAAAGAGCAAGTAGCAATGCTGATGTCAAGGAACCGCAGCAAAAAGGACATGACTGCATTGGTTACTTTCAAATGAAGACTGAATGATATCTTATTGCCTCTTTAAATGTTGATAGGATGTTTGCGCACATTTGTTATTTTGTTACGAATTTACAGAAAAATGGAATTTTTGAATTAAAATTGAGGTGCTACTATAGCGTGATTCCTACCTCGATTTGACGGTCTACCTTTTAATTATAGCTTCTTACCTTGTTTACTAATTGCTTGTTTACATTCCAATGTCCATCGCCCTTGACGATTGGTTAGGTTTAGTCATGATATTTTCGTTAGTTTTAACGAAAATATCGTGACTAAACCTAACCAATCGTAGGTAGACCACATACTATAGTAGCACCGAAACTATTTTTTAAATAAATAAAATTGAATAATAAATAGCATTTTATATTTATTATATTTTCATTTATACCTTGGACAGGAATCACACTCTACAGTACTGTAGTTTCGAACCAAAACGGGTAGGAATCACCCTATAGTATCGAAGTCACCGGTAGGAATCACGCTATAGTAGCACCAAAATTAATGTAGGTAGGCGTTATTTTTTATTGTTTTTGAAGCAACGATATTATTTTGTATGCCAAATGATTACATTAAATTGCTACCAAATCACATGATTTTCAATTTAGTCATTTCACCCCCAAAATTGACACGCCCTATATATATATATATATATATATATATATATATATATATCCAGATTTTCCACTGCATTTCCAGAATTTTAACCTTGAAACTCCCAGATATGTGGGGGAGACTATATGACAACGCTGTGAGCAGTTTTCGTTTGACCTCATTGAATTTAGGATACCTTTGTTGGGTTATGTGAAGTTCAGAGTTTAAAAAATGCAATAAAGCTCCGAAATTTGACCAATTTCAAGAACGCATAGCAGCTGCTATTCGGAAAATTTTTACATTAAACATTGCCGAGTGTTGCTAATGAAGTTGTGCACGGTTGTGCACGGTGGAAAACGGTCTAAAGATTAGAAGAGATTTAGAGCGCAATTACCTTGTTTGCTAACATAATTCTCAGTATTGGTCTGAATAATATATAAGCTCTACATTATTAGTTTCCTTTCTTTTTCCAAATATAATTTTTTAAAACTAATTAGTATGGAGTTTTTAATAACTTCACCTTATATATATATATGTATATGTATAATATATATATATATATATAATATATATATAATATATCATTCTGAGTAGCAAAACTATGTAATACTAATAATAGTGACAATGATGCCATCACGGTTGTTCACAACTTAACATTTTTATAACGTATCGATTTCGTATTATTAATAAAACAAACGTTTCAGTCAGAAATTGCTCGCATAATTTTCTCTTCAAAGTTAATGATCGTCAAACATGATGAAACATCACGACAAAAGTCATCATTATTTTACGATTATGGGGCGTTCGTGTACAGCAAATGAAACTTTCTCTTGCGTCAAATTTTATGTTCATTACAAATCAATCAGTGATTTCTACGCGACAGTGAAAGTGATCCTTCGGGTTAAGATCATTATTACTACATCACAGGTACTCTTTCGTATACGCTCATGCTTACTCTAATTGTATCCATACCGTGTATATTTATAGAGTGCATCCGACCTATATATATATATATGTTAATTTTAGAGGATATTTAATTGCATATGGGGTGGGGTGAATGTCGTGACAGTACTTTTTATTTAATGAATATATAATTTTATGTGTAATCCCTAAGTAGAAAAAAATAAAATAATATATATATATAATATATATATATATATATATATACACAAGGTAGTTCAGAAGTCCTGCCTCATTTTAGTGGATGTTCTAGCAATACCCCTTTGAGGCAGGACTTCTGGACCACTCTCTCTCTCTCTCTCTATATATATATATATATATATATATATATATATATATATATATCGAAGTTTTTATTATATTATTATTATTATTATTGTGCTTTGTTTTTTAATTATTATATAGAAATTAATTAGCATTTAATAATTTAACCGTTAATTGAATGAGAGCGGAAGGAATTACTGTCAGCGGAAATGGAATAGATTTCACCCTACTTCGTAATATGTGTAAATTAGTGAGATTTGAAGGTATTTAATAAAGACGATGATGGCATCACAAATGAAATAAAAATTATTTTCACAGACACAATTCTAAACGTACATTTTTAAACCGAATTTATTTATGTGCACAAACAAACAGTTGCGTCAATGGTATTTTAGTTATATACACTATTTAGTAGAAGGATAAAGGAAAAAGGTGGAGTTGGCCGCATTTCCTGCGTAAGCTTCGCGTTCGTCATTGAACGCTGCGTTGCCATGGAAACCATGGAAATGGGGATTTACATCTCCATAAGGGAAAGGAAGCCGCGATTTGTATTCAGTGTAACCCTGAATCCGTGATCTCGTGTTGCATTCCTGGACACGGAGAGAACACTGGACTATATCAGTCGCGAATCAATATGAAATAAACATTAAATATCTTAATTAATAATTAATAATTAATGATAACGATAATGATTGTGAGAAAGTATAGACGTTTTTTCAATTTGTAGTTTGTAAAATGGTTAATATCAATAATATCGATACGTGAATTTAAAAAATAATAATAATTATTAGTTTTATATTATTAACAGCTTATAGAATGACTGTACGGTTGGTTGAACAAATTCCCAAATGTTATTTATGGGTCGTCTGTACATTATATTTATTTAAAATTTTCACTGGAAACGTTTCGGTTGAATGAAAAAATAAGTTTAATATTTTAATTTTGAAAACAGAAGGATTTTTTTAAACTTTTTCATTTGTCTTCCACAACATTATTAATTATTTTATTATTATTATTATTATTATTATCATTATTATTATTATATTATTATTAATATTGCGAATTTGACGTGTTCTTAAATAGTTTTACTAATTAAAGTATTAATTATATTTAATTAATAAAAAATTACAATATTTAACTAAATTTGCCCAAATACTATATTATTAAAGCCTAAAAAAGTGGTAAAACAAAGAGTTCCTCCGTATTTTAATGCGCGTACAAATTTAAATGGTCACTTTATAACCATATAATTATAAGTTGACAATATTTAGCATAAATGTATACTATACTCGTATATTACTGTAAACTGTATTAAACGTTTGGTTATACATTCTATGCGTGATTTTCAAATGCATATTCATTCAGTTTCATTATTATACATTTGAAGTGAAGCATAAAACCAAACTCATAATGAAAACCTTTGTGTTCCTTTGTAATGTGCACCGAATTATACATTGGAAATTCAATTAAAATGGGAGACAGAATGCATAATCAAGCATCTACTAGGGTTTAATATATATATATATATATATATATATATATATATATATATATATATATATATATATATATACACCGTTCCTTTCAACCTTTCAAATGTTCCGTGCGATGATTCCTCATTTCACGAAGGTCAAGCTGGTCGCCCCTCCTCGAGTTGGCCTGGTGAAGTACTGAGTTGGTTTCTTGTACTTTCCACCTCACATAGCCAGGTACCCCCGGCTCATCGGGATTGTCCTGAGCCAGACGTCTAATCTTCTTTTGAAGATGTCCACTGCAACACCATTCGTGTTCCTTAGGTCTTTGGGCAGCTGATTAAACAGTTTTCGTCCTCTCACAACAAATGTTTGTGAATACCAAATCTAGGCAGTTGTTTTTCTTGTGTTTTCTGTGATTTCTTGTGGTAACATAAATTCATCAGCTAGAGGTAGTAGTATCTTTACCGGCTCCTGGTCTTCCAGTGTGCCCCCTTGTCCTGGTGTATGCATATATTGTTTCCTATCCTTTTATATTTCATGAATGGAAAATTAAAATCACCACAGAGAAAAATATTTGGGGTTGGAAAGTGTAGAGCTTTTGCCCAGTTTCTTACCTCTATAATGGAATCTGAGAATTTTGAGGTTGGCGTGTTCGGGGGTCTGTACATTACAATTAGTACCATATTTAATTTTTCGATTTTTACTACTACACATTCTACGTAGCTGTTTGAGGTACTTATAGTCATCTCTGCCATATGCTTTTCGCGTGTCTAAATAGCACATCCTCCTTTACGTCTCACTGTTCTGTCGGTTTGGAGGATGCTATAGTTGTCAATTTGTATTTCTTTTTTGTCAATACAGAACTCACAGTTTTCAAAGTTCGCCTGGCAGTCCTTTAGATGGGTTTCCATGAGGCATGCAAAATCTGCTCCGGTTTCTTGCATGAGTCCTTTCAGGTATAAAATTTTGTTCGGGAAATGGTTTGATTTTAGGCCCTGAATGTTGGCTAGGATTATTTTTATTTTTTCCCTTTCGTTTCTACATACTTATGTTTCCGATTCATTTTCCAATGGTGGTGCCAGTTTCGTTGCTTTGTGATCCTCCGAGAATTTTCCTCTATTTATCTGTTTCGATAACCGTTGTCCCGATATCGCATGTAATGGCTTTCTGTATGCCTTCTGTACGAGTCTCGGATCCCTGTGTTTGTCAGTTGGCTTTGTATTTGTTGAATGGTATTCAATATTTGAATTGTGTGAGCTACATCTAAAATATTTGTAGCCCTACCACGGGCGGTCAGAAATTACAAAGTCCTCGCCCAGACTCGATCTCACGATCAGCAGCTGCAGCAGCAGCCCAGCGTCTTAATCGCTAGGCTATCCAGGGTACCCATTTATCTACTAACCAGTTTTTATTGTGAAGAAGGATGAACAGCTGGGCTCGCTGTGTGCCGTCTGCAGTCACAGGGTTCGAACCCGGGGCAGGTAGATTCGCAGTCAGCGATGCTAACCACTACACCACCGCGGTGTATTATTCGTTTTATGCTTAATTCACATTTGAAGCCCAGCCCTTAACTGTTTATCAATAGGGATTTGCATTTTAACACTTGGTGAGACTGAGCAGTGGTAGGAGAGGGAAAGTGTACAGAATGTATTATTTTATATTTCTCTCCTTTTTTTAAAGTAATCTTATGGACCACTTTTGTGATTCTTTTCTACTACCATTTCGTGTTAAGACGTTGGTTTAGTTTTAATTTTTTCATTTTTGTGTTCAAAACCTTTGTTTCTTTTGTTTTTGCCAAACAAGAAAACAGTGATTTCGCACAATACTTAAAAGTTTCAGGTGTTTTGCATAAAACCCGTGATCTTTAAGCACTTCGTGAAAGTTAGATTGGGTTAGATTAGGTTAGTAGGGCATAATGCTTGCAATTAAAGGTTATACGCGAAATGCCTGAAACTTTCAGGCATTATGTAGAATGATTGGTTTCACAAATTAACCGTAAAGGGAGGTGCATACTCGTCTTAATGTTAGAAAATGCTGTCACTTTATTTGGTAATCGGCTAATTTTTTCAACTCGAGTACGTATATCTTCTGACATTAGCCATATAAATTATGGAATGATGTATTTATATGTGAATTTCTTTTGTTCAGGACATCAGTTAAGAGTTTAATAAAAGACTGATAATGAGTTTGGTACGGAAAAGAATTGTAAAAAAGGCTTTTCTATAAAATTATGAAATAGAACCAAGTAAAAATGCAATTGAATTTAAAGCAAACTACAACACCTCGAAAAGGGTCATCAATAAAGGTAAGAGTGCTTCAGTATTCATTTAATAAATTAATATTATTATATTATGGCCCAGTTTTGGCAATGTTATATATGTGTACTTGATTTTAACCCTTAAAACACACACACACACACACACACACACACATATGCCCCATCAGGATTCGAACCCAGCACTTCTTGAATAAAAGGTGAGTCCGCTATTACTACGCTACGACAAAGTAAAAGTTAGTACAACCTGGTATGTATTTTACCACCCGAGGGAACAAATAACAGTGCGTGTTCATGCATAATATTCCATCAAAGGGTCCCTAGTGTTTCACCAGAGATTTGAATGAAATAATGCTATTACTTTGACTTGGTGCTGGGTTCGAATCATCCTGGTGGAGTCATTCTTGCATTATGCAAAATCGTGCGTGTCCATGCATGATATTCCGCACGAACACCAACACACACACACACCACACACATATATATATATATATATATATATAATATATATATATATATATGAGAATTATTTCACGAAAGTAACACGTGAAAAATATTTATGATGCAAAAAAACCACAAAGGAAAGGAAACAGAATGGTGCTGAGGCGCTTTCGTTTAATGACATCCTCAGGAACACCTGAGGATGTAATTAGACGAAAGCGCTTAAACACCATTCTGTGTTTCCTTTCGTTCGTGGTTTTTTTCATCATATATTACGTCGTTTCTATATATATATATATATATATATATATATATATATATATATATATATATAACGTAAAGAACGACGCTTGTATAGGAGAACATTCCGCGCAAGATGAGGAGGGAGAACGAACAAATGAAAAAATGAGGTAACCACCCGGGAATCGAACCCGGGATCTTCCGATTGCCGGTCAGATATGATAACCACTACACCATGGTCCTCACTCGATCAGAAGTCGTAATTCTCCTACATACGCGCAGAAACCAATGCCCCGAGGGGGGCACCTCCCGCATGCCGCACCTTATATACATTTTAACTGCAAAGAACACGCAGTATAATTAACGTAAAGAACCTCATTTTTTCATTTGTTTGTTCTCCTCCTCATCTTGCGCGGAATGTTCTCCTATACAAGCGTCGTTCTTTACGTTAATTATACTGCGTGTTCTTTGCTGTTAAAATGTATATAAGGTGCGGCATGCGGGGGGTGCCCCCCTCGGGGCATTGGTTTCTGCGCGTATGTAGGAGAATTACGACTTCTGATCAAGTGAGGACCATGGTGTAGTGGTTATCATATCTGACCGGCAATCGGAAGATCCCGGGTTCGATTCCCGGGTGGTTACCTCATTTTTTCATTTGTTCGTTCTCCCTCCTCATCTTGCGCGGAATGTTCTCCTATACAAGCGTCGTTCTTTACGTTAATTATACTGCGTGTTCTTTGCAGTTAAAATGTGTATATATATATATACAGAGTGTCCCAAAACAACGTATACATTTTTAAAAAACTTATAACAGGCGAACCCACTAACGGATTCAGATGATTTTTATTTCTTTTTATAGGTAAAATATACAACTTCGAAATAATAGATAGTTTAATTTGTTTTAAACACGTAAGTGTTCGAAATGTCGACCATTGACATCAATGCACCACTGCGCTCTTTGATTCACTGATTGGCAGACTTCAACAAAAATGTTTGTAGGGATATTTCTACATGCTTCTTCAACTGTGCTCTTTAGTTGTTCAAGTGATGTAGGTCTTCTACTGTATACTTCATTTTTCAAATGACCCCATAAAAAAAGTCAAGTGGGTTCAAATCTGGTGAACGTGGTGGATACTCGATACTACCTCGTCGTCCGATCCACCGATAATGAAATGTTTCATCAAGGTAGTTCCTGACATCCTGATGGTAATGAGGAGGTGCTCCATCTTGTTGAAAGTAAATGTCCTCATCTCCGTATACCTGTCGAATTGCAGGAAAACCTTTTCCCCGAAGCATGTTGAGGTAGACCAACCAAACCTTTGGAAGAAAAACCACACCAGACAGTTATACCCGGTAAATTTACATGTCGTTCCACATAAATGTGTGGATTTTCTTGTGACCAGTATGTGCAATTATGACGATTAATTATACCATTCAACTTAAATGTAGCATCATCAGACCACACAATTTTGTCCGCAAATTGGCCATCTTCTGTGTTTTTTTACTCGAAACCATTCGCAAAACTGGATTCTGCGATCCGGATCATCCTCATTCAAGGCATGTAATAATCTCGGGATGTAAGATTTCCATTTAGCATTCTTCAGAATTCTGTGGACACTTGTCTTACTTTTCCCTGTTTCACGAGCACATTGTCTCACAGATTTTCTTGGTGATCGGTTGAATACCTGTAGCACTTCATCAGAAGTGTTAGCATCTGTTGATGTCTTTGGACGCCCAGTCGCTTGCTTGTACACATCATGCACAGTACCGTATACTTCAAATTTCTCACAGATACGTGAAATGGTAAGTCGAGTTGGAGGATTAGTTCCAAAATTGTCTCTCCACTGCTGTTGAACCTTTGATAAATTGATATCTTCTCAACTTTAAAATACGACTTTAGTATCCCTTTTCGTTGCTCAAATGATAAGCGCACACTTCCATTTTCCATGTTTACTGTAGGCAGGCAAGGCTATTAATAATTTCGATTTTGTATCTCCTTAGGCTAGCCAAGGCTGTTAACAATTTCGCTTTTGTATCTCCTTAGGCTATAGGCTATAAAAAGAAATAAAAATCATCTGAATCTGTTAGTGGGTTCTCCTGTTATAAATTTTTAAAAAATGTATACGTTGTTTTGGGACACTCTGTATATATATGAAAATGAAAATGAAAAAGTTTATTGGCAGACTATAGTCCATATGACAAATATTATTAATACAATGACAGTTCATATACTGAGGATAGAAATATATACAATTGATTAGAAATAATACTGTAATGTCGAAGTTAAGTGGAGCTACAGACGGACGTTTTCGTACCAAAAATTCCACAGCTTAGAGGATAAATGGCAAGATTTATGGATAGCTTGGATAATCGGGTTGGTTGAATTTTAATTCTTTGCATTAGACTGTATTGAGCACGTCTTGTTACCTCCGGGAAGCTCGGGACATTGCGGATAGCAAACATTTGCGAAGCTGAGCGTCTCGGGGGTAATTTATATAAGAATCTAAAAGACCTGTTGTTCAGCAAATTTAGGGTTCTGCCAGAACCTTTTTTATAATTCACCCACAGTTGCTGTCCGTATATATTACTGCAGAAAGTATGAAAGAGAGTGTCTTTAGCTTCACTTGTACAGAATCGAAAGCTCCTTATGGTCATATTCGCTTTAGCACACAGGCTTCGAGATTGTTTTCTTATATCCGAGTCATCACTCAAGGAACTGGTAATAGTTTGACCCAAATACTTAAACTCTCGTACTTCCTCAATTACTTCACCATTCATTTTAAACCTTATATCAGCTGGCTGATTACAGCTTTTAAGATGATATTGCATAACCTTAGCTTTTGTAACATTAAAAAGAATATCATGTTTCTGCGAATACACTTCGCAGACTTTTAGTAGCCGATCCAGACCTTTAACTATATTAAATATATGTCATTGTAATTTTATATAATGTTATATAATAGATTTAATTTATCTTAAATAGAAAAGGTATTAAATAAAGTTTTTATTTATTTTTATTTAAAATAAAACATTTTGAAATTCATTTTTAAAATTTTATTTTTTATTTAGATGTAATTTCTTTAATTAATTACTGTTTTACACTAAATTTTTCACCCATAAAAATGTAATAAATGAAGGTGAATTATACTCATATAAGTAAGGGATCACCTGAAGATCCATCACCCCCAACCTCTTTTAGTTAGTTTTATAAGGCTAACTAACGAAAATATCACGACCTAACCTAACCAATCGTTAGGTCAACTGTACGCCCCTGATGATTGGTTAGGTTAGGTCGTGATATTTTCGTTAGTTAGCCTTATAAAGCTAACTAAAAAAGGCTGGGGTGACGAATCTTCAGGTGATCCTAAGTAAGTGCAGTTTCGAAAAAAGTTCGCCTACAAACAAAATTTCTAAAACCATAAAAAATTACTAATCAGTAATGACCTTAAATTGCTTTAATACTACATATTACCAAAAAGAATAAATATCTGAAGAAGGAATATAAATTAGTAATTGCAATTAGTAATTTAAATTTAAGAAATTTTAGGTTTCGAGGAGAAACATTTTTTCGAAGGTACGTACAACGTACAAACGTAACTCAACGAGAAATGGGACCTTTAGTAAACGTCATAAATGTTCATAAAACGTGAATAAAACGTTTATCACATTTACTGAACGTCCCATTTCTTGGTGAGAAGGATGAATAGAATCCTTATCGATCACACACACTATTTTCTTCAAATGCGCGTATCAAACATTTCGGGATATACAACTCCCTTCCTCAATACTTCATTATATTTAGGTTCAATAATATTTCGACGTTATGAAGAAAAATTTATTTAATATCGCTCCTATAATCTACAGACAGACTCTAACATTCGTAACGCCAGTTTATTATATGACGCGGGTGTATCGCCTTAAGTGTATCGCATGATGTTAAAATCTCTCTCTATAGTATAAAACCGACGTTATATAACTCCATTTTGTTTAAATATCGTAAGATCTACAATGTAACATCAGTTATCTTTTTGAGGTCTCATGAAGGGCAAGCGTATGGACCGGTATAGAGACAAAGAGTTTTTGTATGATGGATGTGTCAACATTTTGCTAAACTCTTGTTAAAAGTTTCCTTTAGAGCTGCCACAGATATGCGGAAAGAGGTCCTGGTTTTCATGGTTGATGGCCAAGGTGATCCTAAATTACTGTATTGGGTTCGTGTAAAGGCTTCTCCCAACTAAAACAATACAATGGGATGACATGATTCCGAAGAAGAAATGTGTATGAAGTAAAATTTGTGGGTTGAGAACGGCAATATTCCCGAAGGACTTGATCAGCCATTCTACCTAATCATGCGCGTCCATTTGACGTGAATTGACAAAACCGAGACTCGTTCGAGAACAAAGCACAGATCTCCAAAGTATCGTTTCTTCCTTGGGTCATATCTACTTTCTCTCTACACTGGCAACTTGAAGCAGGGGTTTTCGCTAAACCATACGTTCACTTTAGGGAAATGACGTTGAACATTTCGTTGTAATAAAATTAGACTGTCTGCGATGTCTACATAGAAGTTTTGTCATTCATTGGATTACACTTCAGGTGACAACCAAGCGGTCTTTGGGTTCACTTTGTATTCAATGATGACCATCCTGATTGATGGTTACATTCCCGTTTGTCCGCTTGACAAAATTACGTGCTGATACTTTCATACATGCGAGTCAAGATTTATATCTATTTGCCTCTTACTTTGATCCTATCTGATTGTCTAATCAAGCGACCACTAGCTAATAGTAATATGTCATGAGCACCAACTGTGCGACATACGAACTCTTCCGACATACAACACGTTCCATTTATAATAAAAAGAAAAATCTGCTTTTAGGTTAGTTTTTCTGGGTCTTCATTTTCTTTTGGTGAGACTCTGGATTCTGTGTGTGTGTGAGACTCTTTCTCTCTCTCTCTAAATATATATACTAGCAGGTTACCCGGCGTTGCCCGGGTAACCTAAAACCCGCCCTTCGTGCGGGTTCTAAAATATCCCAGCTGAAGGTCGAATATTTTCTCTTTAACCAAACTATTACGACTTAACCTGACCAATCGTCAAGGGCGTACAATTAACCTAAAAAAATAAATAAAAAAATAAATTTTTTTTTATTTATTTATTTTTATTAAGAGAAGAGGATTCTTTATACTGTACGGCATTGACGATTGGTTAGGTTAAGTCGTGCTATTTTCATTAAATTTTATTTATAAAATAAATAAATAAATAGCTAGCAGGTTAAGTTAGGTTAGGTTAAGTTAGGTTAGGTTAAGCTTTAACGAAAATATCACGACTCAACCCAACCTAACCTAACCAACCTAACCTAACCAACCTAACCAACCTAACCTAACCAACCTAACCTAACCAACCTAACCAACCTAACCTAACCAACCTAACCTAACCAACCTAACCAACCTAACCTAACCAACCTAACCAACCTAACCTAACCAACCTAACCTAACCAACCTAACCTAACCAACCTAACCAACCTAACCTAACCTAACCAACCTAACCTAACCAACCTAACCTAACCAACCTAACCTAACCAACCTAACCAACCTAACCTAACCAACCTAACCTAACCAACCTAACCTAACTAACCTAACCAACCTAACCAACCTAACCTAACCAACCTAACCTAACCTAACTAACCTAACTAACCTAACCAACCTAACCAACCTAACCAACCTAACCTAAATTGAATGGAAAACAATAAATTTTTTTTTATTTATTTATTTTAGGTT
>JAJOZX010001069.1:762500-865000 GCA_023014485.1 Bathynomus jamesi | reverse complement strand
TCGTTCTCTCTCCTCATCTTGCGCGGCATATTCTCCTATACAAGCGTCGTTCTTTACGTTAATTATACTGCATGTTTGCAGTTAAAATGTATATAATGTACGGTATGCTGGAGGTGCCCCCTTGGGCATTGGTTTCTGCGCGTATGTAGGAGAATTACGGCATTTGTTCGAGTGAGGCCCATGGTGTAATGGTTATCATATCTGACCGGCAATCGGAAGATCCCGGGTTCGATTCTCGGGTAGTTACCTCATTTTTCATTTGTTTCGTTCTCTCTCCTCATCTTGCGCGGAATATTCTCCTCTACAAGCGTCGTTCTTTACGTTAATTATACTGCGTGTTTGCAGTTAAAATGTGTATATATATATATATATATATATATATATATATATATATATATATATATATACCGCGTACGAGCAGCCGTATCTGAGTGGATAACATCGTTTTCCTATACGTGAAGAATAAGGTCAGGGGAGTGACTCACGATGATGCCAGTTAATAATAATCCAGGAGTTAACGTAATGAACAGCGTTCGTCTGGCCTGAACGCTTAGCCAGTTTCTGACCTTCCTCACTGATTATCACTGGCAACACGTATTTTATTGAATGATATCTGACACTTGATTCTAGGTAATTTGGGTGCGCTGAATACGAATTTCAACTCGGTTTGGCTCTATCAGGTCCTGATTCTTGTCGACAGCCTATGTGCCATTTTCCAGATTTTTCAAATTAGGACTAAAAAATTAAGTCATGTGTTAAATTTTTTTTTCAAGTTTCATGAATACAAGCAGTTCAAACTACAGTAAAATTACATTATAACGATAGAAATGACAAAATAAAAAAAAAAACAGATATGAAGCTTTCACTGTGGCAAAAATTTTCTTTTGTAAGACTTTCTAGCGTATTTGCTTGTTGATGGCAGGTCTCTTTTCAAGCACCAGCAGTAATCAGCCATCATGTGGGAATCCCAGCGGCCTTGGTACCGTTCCTCCATAATTTTTATATCTTGGTGGAATCTCTCCCCTTGTTCGTCACTTACATCACCTAAATTACTTGGAAATTGGTCAAGATGGCTATTCAAAAAATGCATTTTTATGCTCATATTGCAACCTAACTCTTTGTAGTCCCTTAAAAGTTTTTTTACGATTTCTTTCGTAGTTATCTGCCCTATAATTGCCTAAAAAGTTTTCTATCAAGTCCACGAATGAGAACCAGCCATTTTTTTCGCGTTCATTCATGACATTAGGAAAATTGCTGTCTTTAATCATTGTTCTTATTTGTGGACCGTCGAAAATTCCCGCCTTGATTTTTTCATAACTTAAACTTGGAAATTTTGAAGTTATGTATTTGAAACACTCGCCGTTCGTATCTAAAGCTTTTACATATTGTTTAATGAGGCCTAGTTTTATATGCAGAGGAGGAAATATGATTTTATCTCTGCTCACTAAAGGTGGATTAATTACGTTTTTTTTCTCCGACAGTAAGTGATGTTCGTGCTGGCCAGATTTGTTTGAAATAATGTTCTTCCTTGGCTCTGCTGTCCCATAAGCAAAGGAAGCAGGGATATTTAGTATACCCTCCTTGTTGTCCTAGCAGAAAATTAACCATTTTTAAGTCAACACATATGATCCACTCGTGCTCCCTATATTTGATAAGATTTAAAACCTTTTCTATATGTTCATACTTTTCTTTTAATTTTGTTGAGTGCCCAATCGGTATCGAGCCGTATAGATTGCCATTATGCAACAACACACACTTAAGACTTCTTTTCGAACTGTCTAAACACAAGCGCCAATCATTTGCATCGTAAGACTCAACCCCCATCTTCTTAACAAACCAACTATGTCGCAGCAATATACTAAACTATCCTCTGTTCTAAAATATTTAACAAGTTCTTCTCTTTTTCTGTAAAATGAAATGTATGTGTTTGAAGTAAGCAAGTTTTTCTCTTTAAGTCTTGAAGCTAAAATTTCCGCAGCCTTTTTTGGCAAATTTAGATCCCTTACAAGATCATTCAACTCGGCCTGGTTAAACTTTTGCGGATCGTTTTGACTTTCAAATACGCTGGGGTCAAAATCGGTGTCTGACTCCTCAAAGTGCATAACAATATTTTCAGGAACATCTTCAACTAATTCTTGAGTTGGCAGACCCTTAAATTTTGGAATGGGGATCTCATTTGAATGTAGCACAGGTCGTATCGCGGTGTCGAAATTTGGGTACTCGATACAATGTTTATTTTCTTAGTGAAGCCCGAAGTCTTGACAAAGCAAAGGTAGCAATCGGTCTCGTGGTTAGTAGGCTCTCGCCACACCTGATATGGAAAAAAAATTGTAAAGCGTTAACAAAAGCGACGAGAGACTTGTTTTTATGAATTTTATCAAAAGTTATCACCCAAACATTTAACATTTCTATGTGTTTCAACCTTATGCAATATTTGAGATTCTTATAAACATTTTCTGTAAATTTTTGTTTATGTACCTAAGTTACAATTACATTTAGGTAAGTTACAGTATACTAGTGATTAAATTACGTAGTTTTATGAAATCATAAACTTACCATCGGAACTCCAAAAGGTATTTTTGAATCCGAACCCTTCGTCCAATGTCGCAGTCTTTCAATGCATATAGTGCAGGCTTTATGTGGAGCCCACGATTTATCTTAGTCCCCCAGTTTTATGCCAAAATAAGCTAAGTAAGCTCTTTTTACGAAGTCAGTTATATTTGCTCGTTGATGTGGAAGTGTAAAATTTCCACATATATAACAGAAGGAATCAGGGTTGTTTTTGCATTTGAACTTTCTAGTGCTTGATGACATATTGCTTGATTGTTCTGCCAATTTGTAAAGGTATTTAAAGCCCTTAATTCATATAAATTTAAGAAAATCTGAAATATAAACACAAAAATTAGTTTAAATAGGTACTTATTATGAAATAGGTACTTACAATCTATGAAATTAAACTAGAAATACGGATGAGTAGGTACAATATAAATTACGTCTAATTAAATCAACTATATTAAATCACGATGACAAAATTACTCACTAAATCATATGCCAATTCCAAATTATGTTAATGCCCAAACTTAATTAACTAACTCAACTGACTGACTGACTGACTGACTGATTGAATTGACTGATTAACTCTGGAAACGAGTCGCTTTTATATATTTTAGTTGTCCCTCTAGAATACTCTACAGAGAACAGGAACGCTCGAGAAAATTTTAGAATTCTATGATATTTTTAGCTTAATTTACTAATATTAAATGGGTTAAAAATGACAAAATTAAAATATTTTTAGGGTGTTACATATAAAAATATACTAATACAACAATACCATAACAATAGGTACAAATACCTAGATAAAAACCTAGTTGCATAATGTGTAACTGCAAAAAGACTTAGCGAGTATTGAGAAAAAAACCTTTTTATGAATACGACGAAAGAGGAGGGGTGTTGAGCAAAATCAGGACCTGATAGAGCAAAACCGAGTAAAAATTCGTGCTCAGCGCACCCAATTACCTAGAAACTAACTGTCAAATCTAATTCAATAGACAAAAAGTTGAAATTTGTTCCCCAGTGTTATTATTATATGAGGTCCTCCTCGGAAGAAGTGCCTAAGCGACAAAAGTAAAAAACGCCAGAAAACGCAGTTAAAGTTGTATCAAATTTGAAAGTGGAAGGAATAAATTTTGAACTTTTGAAGGTATTTCGTCGAAATATCTTTAAAAGTTCAAAAGTTATTTTAAATTTGATAGAACTTTTAACTGCGTTTTCTGGCGTTTTATACTCGTATAACTGGCCTGCCTTGAAGAATTGAAGGAATCACAGCAGAATTTTTGGATCACCTGAAGATCATGCCCCCATCCTTCGTTAGTTAGCCTTATAAAACTAACTAACGAAAATACCACGACTTAACCTATCCAATCGTTAGGTCAACTGTACGCCCTTAACGATTGGTTAGGTTAAGTCGTGATATTTTCGTTAGTTAGCCTTATAAGGCTAACTAAAGAAGGCTGGGGGCCCTGATCTTCAGTTGATCCAAATATTTTTAAACCCAATATATTTTAAAATTTGTATTTGAGTTAAACAAAAAAATTATTTCGGAAATATGAAAAGGGGATTTTTTTTTTTTTTAGACAAAATTTATGCTCGAAAAACAGTTTTTCTGTGTAGATATTAAGTACTATGCAACTTAGAAGACACTGAAGAGAGAGTTTATAAACCTTTTAGGATTTTGTTACAAATATTTCTTTCATTAATCAGAATTTTTAAAATTCAGTCGTTAAAAAATTCGGATCACCCGAAGATCAGGTCCCCCAGCCTTCTTTAGTTAGCCTTATAAGGCTAACTAACAGAAATATCACCACTTAACCGAACCAACCGTCAAGGGCGTACAGTTGACCTAACGAATGGTTAGATTAAGTCGTGATATTTTCGTTAGTTAGTCTTATAAAGGTAACTAACGAAGGCTGGGCGCCCTGATCTTCAGGTGATCCAATATTTTTTTGTTTATTAGAAACGAGTAATTTTTTATATCAATTACTTAAATTTTTAATAAAAAATAATTCGGATCACCTGAAGATCAGGGCCCCCAGCCTTCGTTAGTTAGCCTTATAAGGCTAACTAACGAAAATTCACGACTTAACCTAACCAGTCGTCAGGTCACTGTACGCCCTTGACGATTGGTTGGGTAAGTCGTGATATTTTCGTTAGTTAGCCTTATAAGGCTAACTAAAGAAGGCTGGGGGCCCTGATCTTCAGGTGATCCCATAATTCAGTTTGGAAAGTATTTGTTTATTTCAAAAGAAGTCTTTAAATTAAATTAAACATAAATTATGTTTACTTTGCAATTACTTATTTTCAAATTTACCACATGAAGTCTAACAGAGTTTCCTAAAATTTTATTTTTGCATTATTTTCTTATTTAACTTTTTAACTTAACTACAATATATTGACTTATGCATATTATACATACAGAAATAAATAGGTAAATATTTTTACCCATGCCGAATTCAAACTGCTCTCCCTGAGATATCTATCGCGCAACATATGGAGTATTCTTCTCGCTACGCCACTCAGAGTTACTGATATGTATGACAAATTTGGTATTCATATAGTTTTTCGCTACATTGCACTTTCATTGAATAAAAATATTTAAACATTGGTGCTGGTTAAGTGTGCGGTCTACCTAGCTTTAGTTAGCCTTATAAGGCTAACTAACGAAAATATCACGACTTAACCTAACCAATCGTTAGGTCAACTGTACGCCCTTGACGATTGGTTAGGTTAAGTCGTGATAGTTTCATTAGTTAGCCTTATAAGGCTAACTAAAAGCTAGATAGAACGCACACTTAACCAGCACCAAAACATTTTACATTTCAAAAAGAATAAAATTGCGCACTTTTTAAAACAAAAATGAAGAATATTAAATTTAAAGAGTTAATATTTTGTTTGAAAACTATTAACGAAAGAAAATTTTTTCCTGTTAAAATAATGTACAATTTATATTTCAGGGTGAAAATTTCTTAATTTGCATTAAAAAACTTTTCATTAGTTAATGTTTTTATTTCAAATTTGCATTTTGACTATCTAACTAAAATATGTGATTTTAAGCAAATAAACATAAATAAGATGCTTTATACTTAAAAAAAATTTCCCGCCTATAATTAGTTTTCTTTTACACGAGAGACTTATGTCTATTCGTTCAGAAGGGACAGAAATTGGCACAGCGCCCAGGCCTCCAAACGAGAGCGCAAACGAGAGTTACGTATGTTGTTTTTATTAGTAAAATAATTAAAATACATCATTTTATCCGTTTGACATCCTACGTACACCAGAGGGCACTGAGACGGGTAGTAACGCCGCCAACCGGAAAAAGTAAGGTAAAATAAATCACTAACTAAGCAATTAATAATTTTTTCATACGTTTCTTCGATAGTGTGATTTATTCTGAAGTTTATTGGTTCTTCAGTTCAGTTTGTGAGATTTTAAGCACAGGTAATTATTCATTAAGGTTTTGAGATGTAAGTGCGAATTTAAACTACCAGCTAATCCAGCGAACCGCTTCAAAAAGAATTTCCATAATGTCTATATATGATATATATAGACAAGAACTTCTCAAGAATTGTGCTTCTGCGCTGACACCTTGCCTAGGCAAACTCTTTCGTGTTTGTCTATCATCTGGTACTTTTCTTTCCTGCTGGAAGTTCGCTTTCATTCAGGTTGTCCCAAAGGAGGGTGAACTCTCTCAACCCTCCAACTATCGTTTACTTGCTTTGATTTCTTGCCTCTCTAAAGTTTTTAAATCTCCTTAATAGGAGATTTTTAAGCACCTCTCTTCTCATCTTCTTTCAGATCGTCAGTATAGGTTCTGCAAGGGACACTCTACTGCCAATCTTCTTGCATATCTCTCTGACTCTTGGTCTCCTCCTTTCAGGATGGATTTCGGTGAAACTTTTGCTGTTGCACTAGACATATCAAAAGCTTTTGATAGAGTCTGGCAAAATCTTCAATTTTCAAACTGCCCTCCTTCTGTTTCTATCCTTCTATCTGTGCCTTCCTCTCTAATTTCCTTTCTGGACGATCTATAGCTGCGGTTGTAAATGGCCGCTGTTTTTCTCCTCAAGCTATTAATGGTGGTGTTTCTCTGCGTTCTATCCTGTCACCCACTCTTTTCCTTTTATTTATCAGTAATTATCTATTAAGTCGCACTTCCTCTCCTATTCACTCATATGCCGATGATTTCACTCTTCACTTCTCCACCCGCTTCAGAAGCGTCCCTCTCAACAGTCACTCCATGATTCGCGTAGGACGGCCATGGTACACCTGACCTCTGACTTTTCTACCATCTCTGATTAGGGGAGAGAAAACCCTGCAGCTTTCAATGCCTCAAAAACTCAGTTTCTCCATCTGTCTACTCGTTACAATCTTCGACATGACTATCCCCTTACCTTCAACAATACACAACTAAATCCTTCCTCTTCTCTTAACATTCTTGGCGCTTCCTTTTCTCGTGATCTTTCCCACACTCTTCTCGTGTGTGGGATGGCTTAACCCACACAGCCGTACTTGACCGGGTGTAATCAAAGGCTTTTCGTCTCATCAATTCCCCGCCTCTAACTCACTGTCTTCAATCCCTCTCTCTCTTCGCCGCAATGTTGCCTCACTCTTTCTTTACTATTGCTATTACTGTATAACGGACACTGCTCTTCTGAACTCTCTAACTGCATGTCTCCTCCTTTTAGAAGAGCACGCAGTACCAGACTTTCTACATGTTTTCATTTCTTTTCTGTCAAACTCTCTAACGCAAGGGTTAATCGGCACTCAACCGATGAACTCTGGAACAATCTTCCTCAATCCATCTTTTCCCCCAGTCTATGACCTCCACTCTTTCTAACGCAGAGTGTCCAGGCATCTCGAAAACCCTGGACCTTGATTTTTTTCTCTCTTCTTCTATGGGTGGGGCGTTTTTGCGGGTATTCGCCCTTGGCCCCTCCTTCCTGCATAAAAAAAGAAAGGTTTTAAATAAAATAAAAATTCTTATAGCTTAAACAAAGTGACGTAAGCATAAACGCGTTGCAACCGCTAGAAGCCAGTGCTAGTAAGTTCATGAACCCGATTCATACAATCGTCAACAATACAACAACAACAACATCACAGAGTTAGCATATACGAGTATTAGCACCGTCACCTCTAACATGTTCACAAACATTGCGAGAAGTAAGGTACTGATTGTCGAGTTGCAGTTGATGGATGCACATTGTCTAACTCCCTGAAATAACTTGGTGGTTGTAACTTTAATACGTATGTTCTAATCTTATACAATATGCAGTATAGATAGAGAGACAGTTAAAATATTTAAAAACAAAAACTAAATATATATTTCTTTGTTAGCCCTCCATCAGTGACATTGAATTCCAGTTTTTAGATTTAGAATGATTAAAAAATTAATGATAAAAAATAAATAATTTCACAAGAAAATGCAGACTCCAAAATATATTAAGATTAACAAAAAATTTATCTTATTTTATTTTACATAATTATGTGAAAACTAAAACTTGTAATTATTGTCACATTTTTTTTCAGTTGGAATTGTTTAATAGCTTTTTTACTAGTTTTTATGTATGGGAATGATATAGTCCGTGATAATTAATTACAAAGCAGGATACAGACATACTTTTTTTTATAAGGACAATGCTTTAAATAAAGGTCTTTAGTTATACGTTTGTTTGTGTGTTTTTAAATTACAGTAAAATTTAGCTCGCGCAGCGGAGCAACAACCCGCAGTACCGTTGAGTGAAACACAAATGACTGGAACATTTCACCTTCAAACAAAGCTTTTTCATTTGATTTATTATATTTATTTGGTGTGCCTTAAGAGAAGTGAGAAGGTGAGCTAATTGTAAAATTACAATACAGTATTATAGAAGAGAAAAACACCATAAATGCGAGGGAATTTAATTTCTTTGAATCTCACAATATATCAGTTGTAATATACTGAAAGGCATATAAAAAAAACCAATAATGAGAAAGAATTTAGCATCCGTGATTTTACTTGTACGCGAATTCACTGATGACAATATGATGTATATTGAAACTTGACTTTAAACACGTTTATCGAGAGACAGAAACGTAGCGGATGGTACAGAAATAGCTAAAATAGACAAGGTGATAATGGTATAGAGAGCAAACCAGGAACAAAGGTGACGAGGATGTATTCAGACAATAAAAGGAAATATAGAATTAAACATACTAAGATATAAAGATAATATAGACAAAGAGACAAAGATTGACGAGGATACAGAGATATCCAATTTGATAAGGTGTTAATGAACACGAAAGCGCTAGGTCAATAGCGTTTTCATTTTTCTGCATGTGGTTAATTTTGCATATTTTCTACACGTATTAAAGTTAATAATAATAAGATTTTTATATATATATATATATATATTATATATATATAATATATATATATATATATATATTTTCAGATGTTGTCATTTTAATTGGCATTTATATGATAATTTGAAATATATTTATATTTTTTCATATATTTTATTAATATTATTATTCAAATGTAATTCTGGATTTCACTTTTAACGGAAGGTAATCATGGGGAAATCGTTAATAAATTTGAATTCATTAAATAATCAGCTAGTATCATTAGGGGGCCTACGGCCTACAGATATTTGTTCATGTGTGTGTGTATATATATATATATATATTATATATATAGAGCGAGAGAGAATATGTTAACTCTTGGATACATTTTTTAAATAATTAATTTAATTTTGCCACATAAATTTAAAAACAATCTCTTTTAATTAACTCTAATCCGATGATAAAATTGTAAAAACGCTTTAAATTATTTTCCTATAATAAATTAAGCTTCAAAAAGTATTTAATACACTGAATCCTGACTCTAAGGATTATTTCATGATGGCACTCAATGAACTAAGGAGGAATGACTGCTAAAATAGAAATTATCCGGAATTTAAGTACATTTGCATATACCATTCTGGAAAGGGATTTGCTTCGTTGTTTTGCAATGGGATCGCGAACAAATTCGAGGGTGAAGCTTTTTACAGTATTTAGGCTACCTCTTTGTTTGCTGCAGAGTAACGCTCACGGTTGGAAACGTAAATATATTTATTTCCTTCGTTTTGATGAAAGAGGAAACGAATCACGTGAAAGGCCAAATTACAGACCCTGTATGGAGAAAAGTAAAATGTAGAGAAGCTTAGGTATGAATCATTACGCACCAACCAACCAAAGATAATGTTATGGTTCCGAGCCTAAAAGATATATATATATATATATATATATATATATATATATATTATATATATATAAACTGTGTATATATAAACTGTGTGTGTATTATATATATTATATATATATATATATATATATATATATATGTAAAGAACGACGCTTGTATAGGAGAACATACCGCGCAAGATGAGGAGGGAGAACGAACAAATGAAAAATGAGGTAACCACCCGGGAATCGAACCCGGGATCTTCCGAATGCCGGTCAGATATGATAACCACTACACCATGGTCCTCACTCGATCAGAAGTCGTAATTCTCCTACATACGCGCAGAAACCAATGCCCCGAGGGGGGCACCTCCGGATGCCGCACCTATATATACATTTCAACTGCAAAGAACACACAGTATAATTAACCATTAAGGAAAGAATGGTGCTCAAGCGCTTTTGTCTAATGACATCCTCAAGAACACTATATATATATATATATATATATATATATATATATATTATACAGGGTGGGCCAAAAGTCAGGACACATTTGCAGTTTATATCAAAAGTCACCCCACTATGCACGCGAAGTTCGTGATTTCGTCAATGAAGCTTTTTCTGGTCGAGTAATTGGAAGACAAGGGGTTGTGGAGTGGCCCTCCCAGGTCACCTGACCTTACAGCAATGATTTTCTTCTTTTGGGGCGTTATCAAAGATACAGTAGTTAGGCGTAAACCTAGAACAATTGAGAATCTAAAAGCCTACATCGAAGATGCGTTTGAAGAAATTGACTCTGACGCAGGGCTTCGTGCCAGAATGATCGCAAGTATCCAAAGCAGACTGCAAATGTGTGTAAATGTAGACGGTGGACATTTTGAACACTTCAAGACATAAGATTGAATAAATAGCTTTCATACATGTAATATTCCTGGTTTATATTGTAATGAATAAAAAAGAATATAATATAAACTGCAAGTGTGAGTAGTATAGCCGCAAAAGGGGAGAGTGCAGGAATGTTGCAAATTATTACGTAATGTTGCAATGTTGCAAAGGGGGTATGCAACAACTCAATGTTGCAAAGGGGGTAGGGTGTTGCAACAAAAAAGGGGGGTGGGGGATGCTGCAGGTGCAACAAGGCGTCATGAAACTTGGAGTCGGCGTTATCCCCCAAGAGAAAGGAGGAGAGAAAGGAGGAGAGATGTTCACCTGGCAAGAGCCAAGTGCATATTAAGACTTCAGCCGAGTAGGCGTTGTCTTATAGACTCCTAATCAGCCAGTTGGCTTAGAAGGCGTAAATGGCTTGTTCAGGTTGAGTTGCCAGATACCACTTTTTATTGTATACATTATTATGGAGAGTTGCTAGATACCATTTTAATTGTATACATTATTATAGACTCCTAATCAGCCAGTTGGCTTAGAAGGCGTAAGTGCTTGTTCAGGTTGAGTTGCCAGATACCACTTTATTGTATACATTATTATGGAGTGCCAGATACCATTTTAATTGTATACATTATTATAGACTCCTAATCAGCCAGTTGGCTTAGAAGGCGTAAATGCTTGTTCAGGTTGAGTTGCCAGATACCACTTTTTATTGTATACATTATTATGGAGAGTGCCAGATACCGTTTTAATTGTATACAGTATTATGGAGAGTTTGCCAGATACCATTGTTCAGTATACAGTTGCCAGATTGTACCATTTATTTTCTTAAAAGTTGTTTAAAATTCCGCTAGTAGGTTTGAAGGCGTAACATGATATAATTAACCAAAAGAATTAATTAAACAACATTGCATCATTCTGTTTATTATAAATATATAGAAAATAAATATACATTTGGAATGATCAATAATATAGAAATATGAACGAGGAATATGCATATATCAAAAATATATACACACACACACACACACATTATGGAGATATATAGAAAATAAATTTACATTTGAATGATCAATAATAGAAATATGAACGAGGAATATGCATATAATCATATATCCTTCAATATAACAGTACAGGAGAAATATCACACAAATATGTTAAATATATAAATACATTTCACTTTTTTTTTCAAAATACTAAACTCTCACTTAATCGAGTCTACAATTACATCATTATTGCTCTGCATTACGCAGTATATGCGGTTTATAATATTTCACCGCTTAAAGTATAGGAAACCTGTACTCGATATGAAGGGCTTTCATATCGTTCAGTACTATTTTTGTTCCCACTTTACAACCGGTTGGTAAGTCATCTTTAAATACATCTAGAATACAATCAAAAGCACGCACGAAGAGTTCATCGTTTAGCTACATTATTAAACACAAGTTTATAAACACGCTTTTTCCAATCGGGGTTTATTTCTACCGACCCGAGCTTTTCAATCGTGAACTCGTCTTCACTCAACATAGCGGCATTTGAAATAATCTTCTAAATCGTTACGACAACTGCTCGTTTATATAAAGAAATAGTTCTTCAGGTGAACGGTTAGGTGAGCTCAGCCTTGTACCAATCAATTGCTTTGTACCAAAGTTCATGGTATTTCAAAGAGTCTAAACTTTTTAAATAAACGTCCAGCTCTAGACCATTCTCACCTTGTTCAGCCCTACACTCGGTAAACCCATCGAGCAGAGCGGTGTATGCGTATTCAAGTACTGTATCAAAATAAAGCATATCCGTAACACGCGCGTCTAATATAGGTTTCATCAGCTTGCGGAATCCGACGATTTCAAACATTCTGTCGAGGATGAAACGGTTTCGCGTAGGAACAAGAGCGTTATTATCAGAAGCACTCTTCCACATCAGCCGTATATCAATGCATGGCCGATCGTTATTTATACACAACGTACATACAACGGCGTATGAGGGTGCGTCACTAATCTGCTCTCTTCTTGTACCTACGTTAGCAGGTATTTTATAACGATCTTCACTCCACTTCTCAACTATCACGAAGATTCTATTCATCTCCTCGACACTTAAATAAACCCGTTTGTTTGTTTGTCTACATTCCGTTTCCAGTACATAGCTAACGGTACCGGATTTTACGCCTGAACACGCGCAACGATTTCGTCACGGACACATCGTACGAGGCGCTGAGAATGCTGCTCAAAGGAAGTTCCATCGTATTCGAGGAGCGCACGTCCACTCGGTTCAAGCTCTGAGATAACTATGAGCCGTGTGAGGCACGCAGGTAGGCAGGAACGGTTCGATGGGCGGCTGACTCGATGATATGTGAATGGGCTTGTTCGAACTCGTATGATCCGCGAGTCGCACCATAATCGTGCGGCGAATTGTTGTACATATTGGGTAGGTGTTTTTTCCGCTACAAGAATTAATTTCGGTTTTATCACTACCAGACTACGCACCAGACAGTTTCCCTCAGGATAATTTTCACGAACTAGGCACATTTTATAATGTTTTACTAAACATCTTCACACTCCGGCGCACTATTTGAGAGGAGCATATGCTCATATTTTTCCTTTCTGCCCAGCAAACGATACTCGTCTCTAAGTCTGTTAAAAACTCACGCAGGGCACTAGCCACAACCTCATTACGAACCTCATCATGATATACATTAATATAGTGATAAAAATCTTAAGATTGTCCATGATGACGAATTCACATTTTCAGTCGTAGGGTATGAGTAATCGACTGGTGTAACATGATATAATCCCGCTTGTCACATCACCCATCCACAAGACTCATTATCCATACCTGCTGCTTCTCTTCTGCACGCGTTGTTTCTTTTACTTCACGGTATATGTGAGACTTTATAAAGTTTAGCTCTACAGCATACTTCAGCACATCGTCTGTGCAACGAAAGCCTTCAACGGTCTCACCAGAACATCCGTAGAGTATTTGTACATCTTGCAACTTCGCACAATCCATGTGGTTTTAAAAGAGCATAGGAGGGGGGAATAGGAAGTTTTTCGGTATCCACCACATCTTCACACTTTGCTGAATACCATTTCATAAACGTTGTACAAGCAATATTAAAGGTAGCCATTTCTTCTGAATACACGTCTGATCTCCTTTTTCTTCTACGCTGGCGAATACACGTCTGATCTCAAGGGCTTACTGCAGTCGACTGACAACGCAGGGAATCCCAGATAGCAGCATGACTCATGTTGCTGGTCTTACAGTGAGCGGAGCTTAGAACTTTCACCTGTGCACACACACAACAGTGGGCGGAGCTTAGAACTTTCACCTGTGCACACACACACAAAGGAGAAAGTGAAACGCTAATTGAAACATGATTTATTTAATAAACGAGATATTCAAGTTATATATTTACAAATACGATTTAATAAACGGGATATTCAAGTTATATATTATATTTACAAATACGTGTAATAAATAAGTTAAATAGATACATCAAGATTATATACAAGACATTTAAAAACGTGTCATAAGTAAGTTAACCCTTCGGATGCGCAATTCCTGACCGTGTACTTTCACCTGTGCGCAAAACAATCGGGAAATTTACCCTTTTGTTAAAGTAAATAAATCAAGTCAAGCACCATTTTGTTAAATTATTTTTGTTTCCCTTAATAAATAAACATTTTCTCATACAAAATAAACATTTTCTCTCACAAAATAAACAGAATTTAGTGGGTAACTTGGAATATGGTTGAGTAGAATCTTATGAAATTTACACGTTTTCAAGCGTTTATGTTCAGTCTTGCATAATAATTGGGGGAATGAACGTGCGCTATGGCAGCTAAAAAACAAAGACTGGAAAGTTATGAACAAATGATAGCTGCGTTAGATACAATAAGTTCTGGAAGCAGTGAATGTGAAAGTGATTATAATGAAACTGATATAAGTGACAATGGAGATGATATTACAGCAAGTAGTAATAGTTCATTTTCATGGCAAAGTGTGCAACGTTGCCAGTCTAAACAGATATCGCTTTCAAGAAAATGTAGGACTTCAACAAGGTTGCAATCTAAATGAAGCAAGTTCAGAAATAAATTTTTTGAGTATTTCTTTGACAATGTTATGATGCAAAATATAGTGGGACAAACAAATGAGTTTTATCAATATGAGAAAAGAAGATTAGGCCCATCTCAATCTTCCAGGATGCAACGATGGCATGATACAAAAAATGATGAACTGTATGTCTTTTTTGCTCTAACAATGCTCATGCCACACATAAATAAACATAGACTGCAGGATTACTGGGTTCAGACTCCTTGACTGAAACACCTTCCTTTCGCAAGTATATGTCAAGAGATCGATATTTATTACTCATGAGATTTCTGCATTTCACAGACAATTCAATTCCTCCAAATCAGCCAAATGATCGTCTTGTAAAAATCAGACACCGTGTAACTCATATGAAGTCAAAGTTTTCAAATATTTACAATCCAGGACAAAAATTAGTTATTGATGAATCTCTTGTACTTTTCAGAGGGAGGGTAATTTTTCGACAATACATACCCTCCAAGCGTCATAGATTTGGAGTGAAATTTTTTATCCTTTGCGATTGTGAAACTGGACTTGTCTTGGATTTCATCATTTACACTGGATCGGACATAGATTATCCTACAAATGATCCACTAGGACATTCTGGAGCGATTGTAAAGACACTTTTAGCTAAATATTTGAATAAAGGCCACATCTGTATCCGACAACTGGTAGACGAGCCCATTACTATGCAAATATCTGCATGTAAATAAAACAGGATCTTGTGGAACTGTAAAGGTAAATAGAAAAAACATGCCCAAGTTTCGCCCAAGTAGAAAAGGAGAGTGCCATCTGGTGGAATCAAAACCTTTATTAGCACTAAAATGGACTGATAAAGAGATGTGCATATGCTAACAACAATTCACAGTGGAAGAATGATTGACTCAGGAAAGGTTGATCGTCGAACAAACGAAATAAATTCAAACCAGATGCTGTTGTGGACTATAACAAAATATGTGTCTGGTGGACAAATCTGATATGCAAATTAGCAGCGTAGAATGCGTTAGGAAAACTGTGAAGTGGTATAAGAAGGTATTCTTTCATCTTTTGGATATTTCTCTTTACAATTCCTTTGTACTCTACAAAAACACTACGAAAAAGCAGATTTCAATGAGAGAATTCAATCTTACATTAGTCTCTCAACTACTCACGAAGTATGCTCAAATAACATCCCCACATCCTGGAAGACAAAGTGTGAGACCAAATGCTCCTGACAGACTTCTCTCAGCTAATTACATTGAAAGGCATCACCTGGAACAAGTTCCGCCAACAACATCTCGACCTGTAGGTCAACGACAATGTCATGTATGCTCACATACAACACAAGAGAAAAACATGTTAGAAAAGTTTCTACTTGGTGTCCGGAATGCAAAGTTGCATTGTACCTTGAGTGCTTTGTTCTCTACCACACCCGTGCCAACTACTAAATACTAAATTCAGTAAAAGTGTAAAACAATGTTGTAAATAAGTATAATGGAAAGTGTAGATTTATCAAAAGAACATTTATTTCATGAACAATTATTTTCCAAAAGGACAATTATTTTATAAGGAGTTATTTTTCAAAAGGAATAAAAAAATTATTTTCAAGAGGACAAAAAAATGTATATTCTTCAAAACTCAAATGTAAGTATAATACTTGCTCGTTTATGTGTACATGTGTGCATATGTATATATGCATGCATGTGTGTGTGTGGTGTGTGTGTGTGTGTGTGTATGTTTATTGCGGAAGGTTTATGAATATATCTGAGTCATAGATTCTTAAAAACTCAAATGTAAGCATAATACTTGCTTGTTTATGTGTACATGTGTGCATATGTGTACATGCATGCATGTGTGTGTGTGTGTGTATGTTTGTTGCGGATGGTTTATGAATATATCTGAGTCATCAATAGCATTAAAATGCAAAATCATTTATTTTTATTGGGATTTTGTGCGAAAACAAAAAAAATAACGCGATGATCATATGATGCTGGGAGCATTCTTCCGACAAACTTCCTGAGCATCATATGAGGATGGGAGCAGCGTAAGTGTATTAACAATAGGCGCATCAAAAGTTATGGTATCCAAAGGGTACGGTATCATAGGTACCAGGTAACTGGTAACGTTTCCTATAGGTGTTACGGCACACCTTCGTACCCCTAAGTTCCTTCACGCCCCCCAGCTTCTGCGCCCGAAAATTGTGGGTGTCCACAGTTAGTTGGGGAGGTCGTTCGCCCTCATCGTCCAAGCACACTAGATCCTTCAACGATTCAAAATTAACAACCCGCCGATTCGCATGGTTGAGCGTAATACCCTTTGCCTTCACGATATATTTCATATCCTCCCCCACCCTCACCCGTACCCCATAAGTTTTAGGTCCTGTTGAGACAAAAGAGTCGGCGTATGCGTTGTCCCCATACTCATCCTTGATCTCATCAGTGAGCTCGCCGAGGAACTCCCCAATAGTGGGCATATATTCACCCTCCCTCTCTATGAATATCACGCTATCTGTATCGGCATACAATACTCTCCGCCCAAGAGAATGTAATAGACCCCAAAGTTTTATACGGGCGTAGGCTGTTGTGAAGCTGGCCACAGGTATGTTTGTAACCCTTGAGGTATCTGTGGCCAATTCAGTGTTGTTGTACTTTATTATGTAAGTATTACCTACATTCACGATCTCCATGACCTCTTTATCGGGAGCATTGGCATAATCCCAGACATCACTATAACTTTGTGTCAAATGAATGTTCCCTTTGCCGGTATTCTGTGCAAATTTTCCCCATAGACTGTTTAGACACAGCTTTGCACTAAAGCGCTTGCCAGGATTCTTTGCAATTTGGGCACGATCAAGTTGTATACCTTCGCGATCGCGGTAACGTTGAATATAGGCAGACTTTTCATCTTCGGTATCAACTCCTCGCGGATAACCTGATGCCTCAACCTTATCCTTCAAAAATGCGTTTATATATGGTGTGAAAAGGTTGGGTAGCTTCTGAAACCTCCACACCTCATGTATCTTCAGTATTCTATATCCATGGCGTACGGCTAGGGCCAGCTCAGGAGTTGTATATACGCCTCTGATCTTACGCTGGTGGGGTATATGGTTACAATCGCCGTTATTCTCTTCCGCACACTTCACGCACAGTGGGAACATGAGCTTGTGGTCGATAACGACAGGTAAGATTGGCATCCATAAATTGCGGGGGGAGTACGTCTACGAAAGAGAGGCCAAAGTAACGATCATTCAAATTTCTTGAAAATTCATTGATGGAAGGCAGGTTAGGTCCCACCAGTTTCTCAGGAGCGCCCACGGGGTACGGATTGTTCTTCATCACGTATGGGTATAAAGAACAGAAATCGTAGTAATGGAGCTTCACGCCCTCCGTAGGTGGAAAGTATAGTCTGAATGGATTTGTACGTCCTCCAAACAAACTATCACCACATTTGAGAGGATCCAGCACCATTGAACGCTTGATCGTGTTTATTTCCTCACGGTACACCTCGTCTGTCTCCATCCGTGCATCATATTCATGCTCCCACAAGACTTTGTGAGTGAACTGTGATCCTATAAGTTGATCGCGGGTGCGGGTCCATGCAAGACAGTCGGCAGGAGATCTACCGTGGATATCTCCGGCGATTCCGCACTCAGGACGGGGGCATCCATGCCACCAGCATCCGTTAAAGGAGTACACAGTCTTCACACCAGTGACACGGTTTTCACTTAACCCAGTGGTGGCCAACCATTTTTTGATGCGTGCCATTTTTAGGTTAGGTTTAATTCGGATGCGCCAAAAACAAATTTGTGAAAAAATTACTAATAACTTGTAAGTAAAAATAAAAATAGAATATAATATTTACCTTAAATAGAAATATAATGTGAAAAATATTTACGTTAATGAGATTTTTGATGTTGCTTCGACTTTACCAACTTCAAAATATTTGGATGTAAGTCTGTTGTAGCAAGCTGCAGTAAATTTTTTAGATTAGAATCAGTGAGTCGGGATCTTTGTTTCGATTTTATCAATTTCATAGACGAAAAGGCTTGTTAACTGCTTAAATCTTTGATTTTGAATATTTAGTGTTAGAAGTGAAAATTTAGCGCAATTCATACTAGACCTCGATGCCCACTTCAAAGTATTTGATGCGCCACCTTTGGCGCAATGCGCCGCGGTTGGCCACCACTGACTTAACCCATCAACCCAAAAAACACGTCCATCAATCTTAATGGGTACTTCACCGTGTTGCGGGCGTGCTTTATGTATACACCTGTCTGTTGCTGTAGGTGTATGAGCCAGTAAATAGCCTTGTGTCCGTAACTGCGTGGTTTGTTTCGGTGAATAATGGCTAAGGTGTCTTTAGGCATGAAGTTATTCTTGAACACCGTAAAACATAATGACGCGATGGTGGTTGCGACTTGCAGCGGATCGCATTTGAAAAGGCCTATGTACATCCTTCTAAAGCCTGGAAACATACCCTAAGCACGCGCACATCATTCATGCAATAACGCTCACATTCATCAGCTATATTATAAGGGTTACTTTTATTAAAGCTGTTGTAGTATCGATCAAAGTCTTCACGTTCATCTACACTCATACAGTCATAGTTGAAATAATGTTTGGGTGGTGGTGGGCCTACATAGTTTAAAGTCTCGCTGGTGAGGAAAGTGTAAGGGAAGTATCCTTTGGAAACTTCAGCTGCTACCCCCATCACCTTGGGTAGCTTTGCTAATTTACAAGGTGTGAATAATAAAGTGTCTTTAAATTGTACATTGCCTCTTATTTGCATCTGTATTAATTTGTTACCTCTTTTCAATGGATCACCTGTAAATATCTCAGAGGATTCGTGCTCAAGCAACTCCTTATAAAGGAACTGTGTGTCAAACTTTGCCCCGTTATGGGCGAGAATATACACAGTCATTATTTTGAACTTGTCGGCTAACTTGACAATATAGGACACAAATAGTTTCACAGGACTATCGTGGACATTCGTTTTAAAAACGTTTGTCCGTTTACCGCATTTGGGGCACTCGTCACATTCGATCCCCATACACTCATCACAGATAGTCTGGCTCACATGTAAATGTGGAATTACCTCTTTGGTTTCAGCATTCGTATATGTTTCTATATCGTAGTATACAGTTATACAAGGGTTATTTTTAGGCTTAGCATCTTTCATATAACATACATGCTTTACTCCATCCGCCTTATACTCCTCCTGGCATGTAGGACAGTGAATTTCGTCACACTTGTGCTTAAATTTCCCCCAATTATCCATTGTGTGAAACATACCACATTCACTGATTCTCATTTTCCTGCACGTGCCAATTGATTTATGGAAATCAAAACAGCTATTATTGAAAAATGTGCGTCTACACACATCACAGTCTCTCTTCTCAGCGTCAACTACACGGCTTTCACATTTGGTCCTTTTACACTGTTCACATACCATGTGACATTCTTTACAATGTCGCACAATATCATCCGCAAACTCGAGGCACCCCTTACACAAATCATGATGTCTCCCATATTTTCGACTTTTGTCATAACTCGCGTAAAGCCCCCTTATATTACGGATGGGGAGATACGTTGTCCCCGACAATCCTAAAATAAGTAGGGGTCTTGTACGATCTCTCACACAGCTTTTAAAAACATACACAGTCCTACCACGATCATCCAACCCAAATACAACTATACGGGCATTCATTTTCTGTTCTACCATTCTCAGCTCTTCAGGACCCATATTACAGACAAATTCAAGTTCACAGTCTGCAGCTAGTTTACGAGCACGTTCCACGACCGTAGGCAGCCAAATTTTTTGAGTCCGTGTATTTTGTATAGTAAACATGTTAGCCAAGACTACTGCTATAAAACCGCAACCACGATCAACGTTTATATGCCGTCTATAAATAGCTTGAGAATTGAGGTTAAGAGTATACGGTATGGCACTATGACCCGCAACACGGAATACACGATCAATATTTACCGTGAAGTTGTCCATATTGAAGGCTATACTTTGGGCAGCTTGCATTATACGTCCTAAATATATTCTACATCTTCAGCCGCCAAACGTCTAAATGGCACTACTACCCAATAATCATCTACATCACCGTCATCTGACCCGAATCCGAAGGACAGACTCGTCCTGACTTCACGCTCGTCGCGGTTCTGAAGAGCAAACTCTACAATACGCTGTACAACCCGGCGTAGCCCGCGCTCAATTCCATTGCTATACATGGCTCCATGGTCGACCCTGACTCTATACCGATTTCTAGTCAAGGCTGGGGTGGGGGCTGCGGAGCGCACCAACTCAAACGTTATATCTCCTCAACAGAACGGGGGACAACTGTGGCGGATGAATTAGGGGATATATTAGCGGAAGGTGCTGCTGGGGGGCCTGTTGCGTAGGAGGTTGAGGGTTGGGGATCTATTATTGTAGACTTAACAGAACGGGGGCAACTGTGGCGGCTGAATAAGGGGATATATTAGCGGGAGGTGCTGCTGGGGGGATTGTTGCGTAAGAGGTTGAGGGTTGGGGATCTATTACTGGTGCAACAGGCGCGTGTTTCGGTCGCTTTATACCTGACGTGGGGTTCTCTTCATCATACCTCCGCTTTGGACGTGCTACCGGTATCGCTGGTGAGGGTTCGTTGGCAGGGGAGGAGATCACAACTACACAGTCGTCGGAGTCATCCGTAATGTCGATGATGGGGTGCTGTACCTCATCGTCATTCACGGTTCTGTGGGAGAAGAAAACAAAATATAAGGAACAGCACTCAAAATTTGTAATATTTTGCAAATGATCCACTTAGGAGTGTGACGTGTTAGAAATGGACTCTGCAGAAAAATTCAGATTCACGAGCCCATCCACATGTATTATATCTGGACCTACAGGATGTGGTAAAACTGTGTTTATGCTTAAAATCATTAAAGAAAAGGGAGAGATGTTCTCGAAATTTGTGCATAAAGTTATATGGTGCTATTCGACGTATCAATCAGTGTTCAACGAGTACCAAGATGATATTTTGTTCCACAAAGGCGTATATGACGTTAATTTGTTAAAGGGAAATGAACATACAGTCATTGTAATTGACGATCTCATGTTGGAGATGGATAAAACGTTTGCCGAGACATTTACAGTATTCTCCCACCATCTTAACATAAGCGTGTTCTTCATCAATCAGAATCTATTTTTCAAAAATAGATACATGCGCGATGTGTCGTTAAATACGCAATATCTAGTCTTATTCGCACAACGCAAAGATGTATCACAAATTGGGGTATTAGCCAATCAAATGTTCCCGAATCAGCGTAAGGAGTTTTTGGAAGTTTATAAAGAAGCTACAAGCACGCGTTACGGATATTTGCTTTGCGGCCTTCATTCGCGAAACACGTTTAGAGTGCTTCTACGAACGAATATATTTCCAAACGAGCCTGAAACGGTGTATATTCCAGAGTGACAAAGAGACTAAAGAAATACCGTGAATTAATAAAAATCTATCATCGACTGCCCCGGGAAATGCAGCAGATGTTTATTAAAAATATCGACGCCGACTTTTTAAAATGCATCTGTGAAATCTGTCTTAACGTTATAAATTGCAATGTATCAATGAAAACCCTTCAGAAGGCTCGCCTACGCCGTTACAAGAACATAATACGTGCACTCGCTCGTAAAAGTCAAACTATAGCGAAGAAAAAACGAATTATTGTACAAACAGGAGGGTCATTTCTTCCCATCTTATTTTCAGTTTTGGGTCCTTTACTGACTAGATTAATATAATGAAGAAAGTGGTAGTGATTCCCCACGAGGTGTACGCTTCACTGTAAAGGAATCCAGACACGGATCTAGATCCCCGTAAAAGCAGACTTAAAAGAATGGAAAGCGAATTGCTAGCCCTATTAAACAGTGAAAAAACACCTGATGAGAAAAGAATCTTAAACCAAGAAGCTCTGCAGAAATTTCTTCACGAGTACGAAAATTATAAGAACCCTACAGAGATTTCTGTGGTTATTAGGCACAGCACGGGGGACGATGGACATGGCGACATAGGATCTGTGCCCGACGATACAGTTGACCAACCAAAAATTAAGGGATTAGCCGCACAACATATCGAGCATGTATTAAAAAGCACCTTCTCACATACATTGAGGAGTAAAGGCTTAAGTCTTTATAATCTATTGAATGAGGATCCAGCCATACAATAGACCGATACAGGCGAGATCATTGTGGAAGGATCAAAGGTACAGGGATCGAATATCCTAGACATTGTCCATGATCTGGTGAGAAAGTGGGATAGGCCATCACCATCAGGATGGAAGCATATTAAAGCAAGACTACAACAAATAAATGTCCCTAAAACGTTGATAGGAAATCTGAACAGGTTAAAAGACTTGGAGCATGCAACGCCTGTTACACAATTGAAGGCGCCGTTACCCCCGGCGGTAACACCTTTGAAGAGGAGCAAGAAGAGGTTAAACCAACCCTACCCACGTGCCTCTAAAATACGCAAATGGCTAACGTATTAACTAAACGCTATTATGACATTTCTACCCCATCCTCTTACGGCGGCGTAGATAGACTGTACAGAAGTGTTTACGGAGTAGGAAAAAAAGATGTTGAAAGATTTTTGAGGGAGCAGGACGCTTATACGCTTCATAAGCCTGTGAGAAAAAGGTTTAAAACGGCCAAGACAACGGCTTCCTCGATTCATTCTATTTGGCAAGCATATTTAACAGACATGCAAAGATATTCTGTGTATAACGATGGTTACCGCTACATTCTATTCATAATAGACGTATTCTCTAGATATCTGTGGCTAGTTCCTCTGAAAAATAAATCAACTGAAACAGTTGCTAAAACCACCAAAACGCTAATGTTAAAAGAAAACAGGGTTCCTGGCTATTTTTGTAAGGATATGGGGAAGGAATTTATAGGCCGTGCTTTTCAGAACATGTTGACAGAGTTTAATATCAACTATTACACAACCAATTCTATACATAAGGCTTCTTTAGCTGAAAGAGTTCAGCGCACCATAAAGGAACGCATGCACCGTTATTTTACACATAAAAACACATACAGATTTCTAGACATTCTGGAATCATTGGCCTCATCCTACAACCGCTCACACCATCGCACAATTGGGACAACACCTAACGAAGTTTTAGAAAGAGGTACGCTCCCGAGAAGAGATGGATCACCACCACAACCACATTCGGCGCGCTTCAAAATCAATGATTATGTAAGGCTGTCGCGTTCGCGGAATAAATTCGCAAAGGGTTTTGAGCAAGGATGGACATGCGAGATTTTTAAAGTTAGGGCTATGAGACCTAAAGGTGCGATAATGATGTATTACATTGAAGATTTGAATGGGGAAGAAATCTCAGGAGGTTTTTACCGCGAGGAATTGCAGAAAGTTGCGTTTAATTTAGGAAAAAATGTGTTTAAAATTGAGAAAATTTTAGGAAGCAAAGGTTCAGGAAAGAGGAAAATGTACCTGGTGAAATGGCTAGGGTACCCAGAAAGCTTCAACACCTATATAAAAGCTGATGCAATAATGAAGCTTAAATAGTATGCAACATGGCTCCTAACCATCTCTACGTCACACTCCCGTCCTCCTCGTCCCTGTCTGTACACCCTGACATCACACTAGCCAACTTTGTAACAGAACTCCACGGGCACATTGAATTGGGTCGTGATTCGTATGAGGTGGGGATATGCGAAATTCAGCTGGACACCATCTTTTTAAATATTGAACATAAAAAACCGTTTTTACGATTCTTAGAGACATTGACGGGTGTGAAAAAGCTGGGGTAGCTATGGATGAAACTATACGTATCGCTCGGACTAAGGTTGCACGGTATTACAGTACAGAAGTAAGACTAGGACCGGGTCAATATGGTTCGGTCGAGGATGTTGTGAGAGACTTAAACGTAAGTTTAAGAAACTCAAACCTTACGAATGATTTACTATACGAAATCGTAAACAAAGGAAACCCTACACATACACTAATCCTAAAATCAAAGACTAACAGACGTATTAAAGACCGTAGAATGTTCAAAATTCTAACCAATGGCCGATATAGCGCAGCCTTCCAAAGAGACACATTTCACGAGACACAGCATGACTTGTCCAGATTAATGTATCAATTGAAGATGGAGAAATTGGCTGAAAGCTCTCAGTCCCCAGACATGTGCTATATTTACAGTAATATAGTGGAGCACCAGTTTGTTGGGGATACCGCGGAAGGAAAGCGCTACAATCAGGTCTTAACACTGCAGAAGACATATTGGCCGGAGCTAAACCTAAAGAAGCTCTAAAAAAACATTTAAAGCGTACACGGGACGAAATCATCAAAGATGCAAAGAGAAAAATGCGTGGTGGCGGGAAGAAGAAGAGGGCTGCCCGGAAGAAGGGGTCACGTGGTATTAAACGTAAAAGGATATCAAAAAAGAAGTGCTGTAAGCGAATGAAACCTATGGTTGACCACTTTTTTGACTGATATAAGCTAAGGACATTGATCTCATGAATCATAGTTTGTTTACTACTTGTCGAGAGAGGAGGCACTATTTCTAACTCGCCATGGCACGCTTCATCCACCCATGTAGTTCACAATGCTGTAAATCGGAGCTGTCCCTTTTTGAGCTGCCTCCAACTCAAGTTTCTATTGAGCACAGTGATTTTATTACAATTAACCCTTTAAACACAATTAGTTCCCCGAGTGCACCTATAGAATTCGTGATACCCAGCTCAGGCCCTTACTTTTTTGATCCAAGCTGTGTGCACATGTACGCTAAGCTACGTATAGCCCATTCTGATGGAACGGTCTGCGATGACAAATATGCTGTATACCCTGAAACAAACTTTCTGCACTCCATATTCAACCAGTGTGACGTATATTTAAATCAGACCAACATATCGGCAGGCACGGGGTACTATCATCTACGAGCCTATCTGGAAAATGTCCTCAACTTTTCCAAAGAAGCGAAGGCTACCTTTTTAAGTGCCGAGGGATATTATCAAACTAAAGATGAAAGTAGTATAAAGGACAAATTTAAAAATTCTAAAAAGAAAATATACGAGTGTTTTGGACGGCTGCACACAGATTTCACTTTCCAGGAGAAGTTGCTTGTCAACGGGGTGGATATGAAAATAAAGCTCACCCGCACGAGTCCTGAGATCTGCTTAAATCTGGATGCTGATCAAGAAGAGGGTGCAAAGCCCGTTGTGGTTCACATTATGGACACATACCTCCGCGTACGGCGAGTGAAATTAAGTTCACCAAAACAACTAGAAATTGAGAAAAATTTACTAAACGCTACAGTGAAATATCCTATTAACAGAGTACAAATCAAACTATATACGGTGCCTGCAGGGTTGGCATCGAAGCAGATAGAAAACATTGCCCTGGGAAATCTTCCTAAAAGGATATTAATCGGAATGCAGGACCATGCTTCGGTGAATGGAAAATATAAAAAGAGTGCCTTTAAATTCGAGAATTTCGGACTTAAAAATATAACTCTATACGTTAATGGCATTGCTTTGGGTGGAACAATGGATACGGACTATTCATCAGACGCTGTGTTACCTCTTTGCGCCAGAGCCTATAGTAATCTGACCCATATTGCAGGTGATTGTGATGAGCTTGGTAATGGGGTAACGCAGGAAGAATTCATTGATCAATTTAACCTTTATCCGTTTGACATTACACCTGACTTATCTGCTAGCGTAAATACGCATTTAAGCCCACAGCAGAGCGGAAACATCTCAGTGAGGCTGGAATTCACCAAGCCTATAGACGCGCCTATTAGTGTACTAGTATATCTCGAATCGCAAGCCCTAATAGAAGTAGATAGATTTAGGAGCGTTATCACTGACTTTTAAAATGGATGCTAATACACTTCAGAAAGTAATGAATAGTGAACGAGTCACACGTTCCAAATTTATCGGCGTGTTTGCGAAGAATGAAACATTGAGTTTGCCAAGTACGCGAGAATGCGGTAGTCTTATTGTGAACACAGATGTCATCGGTAATGAAGGGATTCATTGGATCGCTGTCTATTTTAAAAATAGACAGCGCCTGTACTATTTTGATTCACTCGGTACTCAACCCTGGAGTGACCCTATTATTGTAAAATTTCTCGCTCAGTTACATATTCCCGAAGTTGTATGGAACCCGTTTCGTATACAAGGATATTTTAGTAATACTTGCGGAATGTACTGCGTCTCATTTCTCATGCATATGTCATGTGATAAAGAATTTATTTTTTAAAATTTATTTGACCCGTGTCACACTCGCCGAAACGATGAAATGGTATGCAGACAGATAAAAATCCGTTTTCCAATTGTACGTACTCGTTGTATAGTATAATGTTTTTGTTCGTGTGTGTATATTTGTAACGGTATATTCTGTAGTTTAAGATGGTTATTGTACTGATTTCTTTCATTTAATAAATTTATGAAAATATATTGTCTTCTTACCCCAAAAAGATCGAAAAACACTTACATTATTTCGGTGTGACATTCATTATGCTGACTGATCAGTATATCCTCCGTATTCATGACACGAGATTCTTCAAAAGATTGTATAACACGTGTCAAATCCTCATCGGACCTTAAAGGAGAAAGAATAATGTTCATATTGATTCTTTTTTAATAAAAACATATACAGAGTATACAGACAGACCCCATTATGTGAAGATATCTTTGGTTCGAAACTCATTTAAGAGGTAAATCCGAATAACATTTAAAACACGCAAAAGATTGCCATAAAAATTTCGGTTTTAGCATAATGGTGAGTATCTAAATGAAGTATTTGACGAGATACTACAACCCTCCATATATATAAAATCATGTTTCTTGTGAATAAATTATAGACACTTACATTTCTATGGTAGTCCCTTGCGTCGGATTGTAAGGAGCGTCACTGCAAATATCTTCAACGGTTTGCGTTGGAAATAATTCATCACGGTCAATCGCGTTAAAAAGATTAATTGCAGTCAATGCTGCAGTGTCACCTTCTTCATACAAATCCGGAAAAGCGTAAAGTTCGTGGTCCATGGTGGAGGGAATGCACTGGCAGAGGGAATGATTATTCACTGACGCGAAAATAGCTACTGTTACTCCCAACTGAAAAATATTTCCTTTTATATGCACAATCGCCAAGCTCCGCCCCAAAAGATTAAGGCCAGATGTTCGTAGTGATTGGTTGCCAGTGTAGCTGGGTGGAGCTATGATAAGTTTGTGTACCAATCGTAACACCGCTATAACGGGTCCGGACGAGTAATGGCATCTTTATATTTTCTCCAATAGATTTAATGCTCGTATTACCCCTTGCTGTCTTTACCATGTCAATATTTTTCCCCCACTATTCCCGGATCATTAGTCACTAATGTAATCGAGAGGATTTTATAATAAAGAAATTATAAATATATCCATTCCTTTAATTATATTTTAAAAAAGAAAAGAGCATTCGGTTTCCACGTTAAACTGTGGGTCTAAGGCGGAGTGAAAACCTTAACCGTTGTTACAATTCGGGGAAGAGCTAGTTGTTATTATTACTAAAGAGAAAAATCGTGCATTAGCATGTTTTGCGGTCATACTACCCCCGGATCAAATGATCCTGTTATGTTGAAATTATGATGAGCAACGACTCCCTGACGAGATGTATTTCTTGAACTGATCCACAAAGCAGATGTTCACATCTTCTGAAGACTGCATGTTCCACATTTTATAATAAAGAAATTATAAATATATCCATTCCTTTAATTATATTTTTAAAAAAGAAAAGAGCATTCGGTTTCCACGTTAAACTGTGGGTCTAAGGTGGAGTGAAAACCTTATCCGTTGTTACAATTCGGGGAAGAGCTAGTTGTTATTATTACTAAAGAGAAAAATCGTGCATTAGCATGTTTTGCGGTCATACTACCCCCGGATCAAATGATCCTGTTATTTTAAATCTGTACCACCCTATATAATATATTTCCATTCCTTTATTTATTTTAAAAGAATGAACAAAACTCTCTCTCTTTCTTTATATATATATATATATAATTGTTAGTACTTTCAGGTTTGCCCACCTCATGCACTCTACCCTTTTGCTGATTATTATTTAATATAATTGTGTGTATATCTTTCAATAACAGAGATGTTATCTAAGAATATGACACCATACAAATTACGCGTAAATAAAAATATAAAACATTTTCTTCGCTTCGAGAATGTTTCATTGTAGAAGTAATAACAACAGCAAAATTAAGATTTGGAGTGAAGCGAGTTTATCCCGAGTAGACTGGAAGAAAGGTCAACTCGCGGTCATTTCAAAAAGGCCTCTGGGCAAACGATTCGAATTGACCCAGATTCTCGGTAACCCTTTCGTGTGTGTGTGTGTGTGTGTGTGTGTGTGTGCACGAGTTGTTCATTCGTATATATATATATCTATATATATATATATACAAGCACAGATGGGGTGAGAAGTTTGGGGGAATGAGGGAGGAGGGGGGACGACCGTGTGTTTTGAATTGTCGTTTGTTTCAACTTTCTTCGTAAGGTTTCTTTTCTTTTAATTGTTTAGTGATTTTTTAATGTTTTAATTCACTTTAAGGTGAAAATCCATTTATATATATATAAGGAATGACAAAATTAAATAGACACAGTTAATATGATTCTTTCTATATATATATATATATATATATATATATATATATAAGGTAAGGAGAAAGTTGTTCATTTGTGTGATTTCGTCTGAACTAATATTTTGACGATTGTACGTTCGCGAAGGGTGAGAAGTTTGGGGGGAATGAGGGAGGGGGGGGACGACCGTGTGTTTTGAGTTGACCCAGATTCTCGGAAATCCTTTCCTCGTGAAAGAAAAAACAGCGTTTAATGATTAATTTCTTATATTGAATAATTAATTTCTTATAATAATTGATTCTCTTAAAAGGAGAAAATTCATTTGTTTTAAATTAATATACGTTTAGCTTCATTTGATTTAAAATAATATACGTTTGGGCATTTTTTTCTGATTTTCATTCACATGATATGTACAGAGGCGCGTGTGTGTGGGCGTGTGTGTGTGTGTGTGTGCACGAGTTGTTCATTCGTTTATTATATATATATATACAAGCACAAATGGGGTGAGAAGTTTGGGGGGAACGAGGGAGGAGGGGGACGATCGTGTGTTTTGAATTGTCGTATGTTTTACCTATCTTCGTAAGTTTTGTTTTCCTTTCCCACTGTTATTCGTGACAACAGCGATTAACTACCATCATATAAATATATTGTGGTATTTAAATGGATGATTAATATATGGTTTAATTTAATAAATATTGCTATCTGGCAACTCAGTCTTCGATTAGAATTAATTAAATATATAGCACAAACTGGCAACTCAGCCTTCTATTGGAATTAAATACATGGCGCTATCTGGCAACTCCGCCGGATTAGAGGTCTATAAAAGAGCGAGAGGCTGACGACGGAGTCATACAAGCTCGGCTCCCAGCCGAGCAAGGATCTCTGGTTCTTTCTCTTTCTGGCCCTTTGGGAAAACCCCTTAGAGTCCTCTTAGGTTAGGTATACCCCTTTGGGGAAAATAACTCGGGGGAGAACTCCGCCTCCAAGTTGCATGCCCTTGCAATCCCATTTTGGGCAACAAAGGCCGATACTCTCTCTCTCTCTCTCTCTCTCTCTCTCTCTCCCCCTTCAGGTGTACCCCTCCCCCCTTGGCTCCTTCTAAGCCAACTGGCTGATTAGGAGCCTATAAGACAACGCCTACTCGGCTGAAGTCTTAATATGCACTTGGCTCCTGCCAGGTGAACACCTCTCCTCCTTTCTCTCCTCCTTTCTCTTGGGGGATAACGCCGCCTCCAAGTTTCATGACCCCTTGTTGCACCTGCAGCATCCCCCCACCCTCTTTTTGCAACACCCTACCCCCCGTTGCAACACCCTACCCCATTTGCAACATCGAGTTGTTGCACAACCCCACCCCTTTGCAACACCCCACCCCTTTGCAACATTGCGTTGTTGCATAACCCCGCCCCCTTGCAACATTACGCGTAATAATTTGCAACATTCCTGCACTCTCCCCTTTTGCGGCTATACTACTAGTGTGTCCTGACTTTTGATATAAACTGCAAGTGCGTCCTGACTTTTGATATAAACTGCAAGTGTGTCCTGACTTTTGGCCCACCCTGTATATACAATATTGTTTTTCCCCACAACTAACATAAACTTTAAAATGTTTAGATTTTAAAGGGTTTAGAGCTCGTTCCCACATCACTGAGAATGATAAACAGTGAAACCTATTCTAAACTGATGCATGCAGGTTTCTAAAGGGTCTCAGACGACAAATTTGTTTCCATAATAATAGTGAATAGCTCAAGGAAGAGTATTAAGAATGATAATGATAATTTCACGTGAGGAAAAGATAACAACTTCGTGATGGGATTTCATTGATCTAAAAATAATATGTGATAAATTATGGTACATCTGCCTCATATATATTCCATTGTATATTTATTTTCTATATATTTACATTAATTCGCCTAAATTAACAGAATAATGTAATGGTGTTTTATTTAATTCTTTTTGTTTATACACGGTATTTAATTATATCAATTGGCTGGCTTCTAAAGCGGATTTGTAAACCAGAATATATGCATTAATTATATAAATAGCGCTATCTGGCAACTCAACCTGAACGAGCCATTTACGCCTTCTAAGCCAACTGGCGGGTTGTCAGAATATACGCTTTAATTAAATAAATAGCGCAAACTGGCAGCTCAGCCAGATACGCCAACTGTCGGATTAAGCCAGAATATATGCTTTAATTGAATAAATAGTGCAAACTGGCAACTCAGCCTTCTAAGCCAACTGGCTAATTAAGCTAGAATATATGCTTTAATTAAATAAATAGCGCAATCTGGCAAATCAGCCAGATAAGCCAAATGGCTGATTAAGCCAGCTGGCTGATTTGGAACATATTAAGACCGGTTGCTCGGCTGAAGTCTTAATATGCGCTTGGCTCCTGTCAAGCGAACACCTCTTCTCTCTCTCTCCTCTCTCTTAGGTTAGGTATAACCCTTTGGGGGTGAGGCCGTCCCATCTTATCCCCCAAAGAGGTTCCCCCAGCGGGGTTCATTGCAACTTGGGGGGATAACTTCGCCTCTAAGTTGCATAACCCTCGTTGTTCTTGCAACATTCCCCCCTCCCCCATTTAGGGGGTGCATTGTAACAAGCGGGAACGGGGGTTGGCACTATGGGTGCCTTCCAACAAATGGGGGTGGGGGTTTGGCACTCTTGCAACATTTGCAATTGCATTGCACTTTCCCATTTTGCGGTCATACTACTGATTCTAATAGCTCACGATTTATCTTCCGCGTGCGATTATCGTAGTTGGCCGATGCGAATCCCGTTACTGAATTAAGGAGCCAGTTTCAATAAGCTTTTTATGGGTGCTCAAGACAGTCTGGCGTGTAAGGGCGTCTTCGCATTGGGAAAATTGACGATGCTATCTTTGAAAAACATTATATAACTAGTACACCTCTTGCTAAACCATACCTATGCATTTTGGAATGTTTATCATCCATTATGGCAATTTACAACATTTGTTATTATGAAAAAAGACAACAATAATATGCACTTTTAAACAACTTTAATTTCAATCACATTTGAAAAGAGGAAAATTAAAGAAAGAAACCGTTTCACAAATTTTTGAACACCCATATATATATATATATATGATGCAAACCCACAAGAAAAAAGAAAAATTGGAATAATTTTTCTTTTCTTTGTGGGTTTGCATCATTCATTCATTTAACGTGTTTAATCGTGAAATTCATCATATATATATATATATATATATATATATATATATATATATATATATATATATATATATATATATATTATATATCATGAAGTAAACAGAACTTCATAAGAACACCCTCGACATCATGCATGTTCAATTTTATGAAAGTATATTTTTGGCATGTTGATTTCTTGCAAGTGTGGTTTCCGCAAAAATTTTCTGAAATTCTAAACTCTAATTGAATTTATGCCTATTTCCTCAAGATCGAAGACTTTTTAACCTAACTTAAGCGCTTGTGCCAATTTCTGGCTTTCATCACTGATATATACCAATTTGAGATAGAACAAAATAGTAAACGGTATTATAGATCTTAACTATCAAAGTTTCTACTTAACACAAACACTTTACACCGTAACATATTCTACTTCTTGGGCGCTTGTGCCAATTTCTGGCTTTCATCACTGATATATACCAATTTGAGATAGAACAAAATAGTAAACGGTATTATAGATCTTAACTATCAAAGTTTCTACTTAACACAAACACTTTACACCGTAACATATTCTACTTCTTGGGCGATACAACGTTCGACCCTATTTTGCAAGAACTTACACATTTTTTGATTTGTTTTTGTGTGATTTAGCAGATTTCATATTGCGACGATTCGGGCTTCAGTTCTTCCAATTGTAGACGATTTGTAACGTTAACGATGCTCTTTACATGGTCCAAAAAAATTAAGTCTAAAGGGGTAGGTCGGGTGAAGTTTGGTTAAAATATTAACATTGAAAACATAGTGGAACAGAATTTCTTTTTTATGAAACTGTTTCATATACAAGATTTAAAGTAGTGAATAGCAACATTCGAATTGTTAGCGCTGTTCATTTACTAAATGGCATTTTTGCGTGCGCTCGCCATTGGCCCCTCGTTTCTATATAAAAAAAATAGTAACCTTAGGAGAATCTCTCTGATGACGCCAAAACTCATTCTGTTTTTCACTTCCCCAACTGGAACAACTGTGATGTTTAACATTGCCACTGAGGTGAAGTGTCTCTTCATTTGAAAATGTTAACTGCTCCAAAAAGTTAAGAAGTCTGCTTTTCGTTAGAAATTGTTCGCAGAAGTCTAATCTAGCAACATAATCCTCTTCTATTAATTCTCTCTCGGACAGCTTGAATTTTTTACGTATATTTGTTCATCTTCATCCTTAAAATTTTACACATTGTTGAATGCTCATCTTTTTGGAAGCGCGGGTAAGCGATTTTCTTAGGGTTCTTTGAAATGCATCTTAACAATTCCTAGTTTCTTCACTGACTGCTGGTTGGTCTACCGGAACGTTTTTTATCATTCATGAATCCCATCTATTTAAAAATTTTCATCCAGGTGCTGAATTTTTACAAAGTGAATCATTCTATTAATAACACTGGTATGCATCAATTTTGCTGTCAAGGGTTTTGTAAGTGATTCTTATAGAGTTTTTCCTGCTGATTTCGAATCTGCAATCCGTTTTTCTCACTCAGCTCAGGTTATCCGGCTATGGCCTCATAAGTAAAATAGAATTTTTCGTGATTTTGTCAAAGCGGAATTGGAAGAGTAACATCTATCATCACTTGTTTCACTTGTATAATATCTTTTTTTACTTTTCAGGCATATAGATAAAATATTTCATAATGAATAGAGCGTGTAAAAATGATCCCAATAGATTCTGCTACATATGTGGGACGGTTACCATGCCAAATAACCAGTCCCAAATCACTAAATTTGTGAAGACAATGTATAGAGCATACTTTGGAATTAAGCTAGGGGACCAGGACAAAAATTTCGCCCCTCATATGTGCTGCAAGACGTGCATTGAAAATTTGAGAAGATGGAGCAAAGGCAGAGCGAAATCTTTGCCTTTTGGAATTCCCATGATTTGGAGAGAAGGAAAGGATCACGTGACAGATTGCTATTTCTGCATGACAAACCTCCAAGGTGGGCTTATAAATTTATTTTTCTTAAATATTTTGAAATCCTCGTATGAAACTTGACATAATATTCACCATAATGTAATATTCACCATATATAGCATAATATTCACCATAATGGTAATCATACATTTACATATACATATTGTTATAGAAAATACATTTACACATACATATTGTTATACAAGTTACATTTACATATACAATGATTGTATATTTTCTTTCTTTTTCATTCATATTGTCCCCGAAGGGACAATATGAATGAAAAAGAAAGAAAATATACAGACTCCATCGACCTATTTCATATCTTACAGACCGCAGCCTTCCCTCACGAGCCGCCACTGTCTGAATGCTTCTTCTATTTCATATGCAAGTTTTATATCCATGTTTCTGTGTTTCTATTTTCAGGAGTTAACAAGAAGAATAAACATATTGTTGTATACCCTGACATTCCTTCTGCTATGAGACCTGTACCCCATGGTCCTGGAATTCCAATACCCGACCCACCTCAAACCCTGGACTTCGATGATTCTGATGATGAATCAATGACCAATGCCAATGACCAGTCCCAGTCGTATATACCTCAAAATACCGCTTCAAATGAGCCGAGGCCTCTCAACCAGGCCAAACTTAATGATCTTACCAGGGATTTAGGACTTTCCAAATTAGCTGCCGAGATCTTGGGCTCACGACTTCGAGAGGACAACTTGCTGGCTCCGGGAACAACATTCTCCTGGTATAGGAAACGAGAGGAAGAATTCCGCAAGTTTTTTGCAGTGCACGAAAATACCTCTTCTTTAGTGTACTGCTGCAATGTTGAGGGGCTAATCGAATCCTTGGGCCTGCCATATAACGCATCAGAATGGAGGCTATTTATAGACTCGTCTAAACGAAGTTTGAAAGCAGTACTTCTCAACATTGGGAATAGGGTTGCATCAGTCCCTGTAGCACATTCCGTACAACTTACTGAGAGCTACGATAACATGAAAATTTTACTGGATGCTCTCGTATACCACCAACATAACTGGAGGATCTGTGGAGATTTGAAGGTAATACTAATATCATAAGTAAACTATTGCTATTGACTATGTTGTTTTTCCAAAGGTTGTTTGAGAGCGTATAAGAACACTTAACTTCCCCACAGAAGTGATACAGTCCAATGCATAGATTTTTTTTATCTGATAGAACAAATTCTCTAAATTCTTTAAATATTTTCATTTTTTTCAGATTGTGGCATTTGTATTGGGAATGCAAGGGGGATACACGAAAAATTTCATCAAATCAATGAATAAGGAGGGTTCAGCATTCCGATATCTCGAGAGTAAATTTCCTCATATATCTGATGCTAAACTAAATGCTGGGGTTTTTGATGGTCCTCAAATTCGAACTTTGATCAAGGATACTCAGTTCGAAAACGCAATGACTCCAACTGAGAAGAATGCCTGGCAGGCATTCAAATCTGTTGTCACTGATTTTCTTGGCAAGCGTAGAAGTCCAGAATACGAGTCCGTTGTCGAAAACTTGATGGAAGCTTTCAAAGCTCATGGGTCGCGCATGTCCATAAAAATGCACTTTTTGTGGTCCCACTTGGACTATTTTCCTGAAAATTGCGGGGATTATAGTGAGGAACAGGGTGAACGATTTCACCAAGATATCAAAATAATGGAAGAGAGGTACCAGGGAAACTGGGATATCAATATGCTGGCGGACTATTGCTGGTGTTTGAAGTGAGACGTGCCCGAAGAAAAACAGACGGAAAGCCAAAAAAACTTCATTCCTTCCTCAATAAACTTTTTTCCATATTCATTGTATGAATAAAAGTATTTATTCACACAATGTTTTCATTTTTCACGAGTGTTCTTATAATATTACTCGTATCTACAGTGTTTAAGCTAAAAAAATCAATAAATTTGGGGATAAAATTGGACTTATAATAAATGGCCAATAGAGAAAAAACCTGACCTGATTGAGGAAAACCAATGTCATTTTCGAATTCAGCATGGTCGAGTTATATAATATGAGTTGAAAAAACCCTCACAGCAGACAAAAAAATTTCATATGCATACCAGTGTAAGTTATGAACTTTCGTCTTACTCTTATTAAGAGCATAATTTACTTTTCCTTCAACTGTCGCCATTTTGATATATAGTCTACCCTAGTCTAAAGGGTGTTACAAAGGTCGTGGGTCTTTTTCTGGATTTGAAGGTTTTTGGCAGACCACACTTAACTTCAGGTTAATGCGATTATACAGACCATCGCCATCGATTTTAGAATTATTGAGATGATGTTTGACGTTGCGAACGAAATTAGCAAACAAACGCGACGCCACACCAAATGCAGCGCTTACAATACGAGATTTGACTTCCTTGGACACCATGAAAGCAAGGGTAGAACTGCTATTGAAACCTAAACTGTGGGATTTCAAACCCTACGTTGAGACTTTCACAGACCCACAAACCTTTCTGACACGCTACCTTCTACCAAATATGCGAGATAAAGTAAATGTGTCGATACAGTGACGTCATTCCAAATTCTGTTTTAAGCAGCTGTTCAAACTCAAGTAAATTAAATAAAGTTAAGACGTGTTTTCAGCAAGGAAAACTGACATTCTTGTGCCTTCTTTTGAGGGTTCTCAGTATGTGGTAATGACGTCACATTTACCTTTTCTTGGGCAGATGCAGATGGTAGAAGCTAGCATGTCGGAAAGATTTGCGGGTCTGTGAAAGTCTGGCGTGGTGTCAAAAATATCCCAATGAACAGCTTTTTAAATAAGGTGGTGTTCACTCTATCCCATATAAGTCTGTGATTAAAAACCTCGAGGCAACGATGGTATGATGTAATGATAAAAATATGAATAGAACTTTACAACTAACAAACCGGAATTTTACAGTTCTTTTGAACAAACCAAGCTAAATTTATGTTTTCCTTATAAAAATATCGCCCTTTAAAAATGTGTTAAAAAATCCTGAAAAAGAACCCCAAAGACTTTTGTAACCCCCTATAATGCATACTAATGCTTCCAAACGATAGTTTGTAGGCACTACACCTTTTAGATGGTATAGCATATACTGAGAATTAATGAATATACATAGACGAGTTAACATGACCACAGACAAGATGCACAGTAATATGAGGATTGTCGGTATGTAGCTGCAAGGACCGTTAATTCTAGGTTTAGGTGTTACAGAAGACTATTGTTAATGTTCTCATTTCTATATGTAGAAATGAGTGAAGCAACCTACATTATGGTCCAGGGCGAGCGTGATGACGAGTTGCAAAACATTCGCATGTTACCTATAATAGTATGTAATTAATTCTGCCTATATGCAAACCATGTATAGTGGTAATAAATAGTGTGTGTGTATATATATATATATATATATATATATATATATATATATATATATATATGATGAATAAAACCACGAAGGAAAGGAAACACAAAATGGTGCTCGTGAAATAATTTTCATATATATATATATATATATTATATAATATTAGTTATTTGAATAGTGTCTCATATATTTTCCATTGTAATGGCGAAAGTTATGCTTAATTGAAGTTTTAATCTGAATAATTATTAGATGCGTTTAACCCGTTAATTTCTTTCAATCTTTTTTAATTAATAAAATTTTTAGTGAATTGGAGAGGGCAGTCCATTTGTTCTTCCATGAAAGGAGTGTTATATCGCTTTTCGATATTATGACTAAAATTTTCAATTAGTTTAATTAAAAATACAAGTATAACAAGGTATTTCCTTAGTGGGTTCGTCAAAGGTTTTTAATATGGTCGTAGCAGAGAAACAAAATATACCTTATACTTTAAATACTAAAGAAGAAAAGGCAAAATGAAGCAAAATTTATTTATTTTTTTAAATCTCGTTCCGTGGAAGTTGCGTGGAAGTGCGTGGAAGTTTTCTTCACAAAAAATCAAAACGACTTTATTTTAGTAAGAAAAAACCAAGTGCAAAACTACTGATTATCGTGCGCAGAAACTAACGAGTCGGCAAAGAGGCTGATCTCAATAAACATCAGCATTCTTGGGGCAACTATTTCCTCTCTGGTTAAATCTAATCTAATTCCCAACAGACGGATAAATAACCCTTTCACTCACTGGGTACGCAATTGTGTAGCTGGAAAATAAACCACGTTTATTCTTATGTAGCTACATATAAAGGCAAATTTCTTTTTTATCCTTTATCATAATTCGTGAGTGAAAGAGATAAAAAATTCTGGCATTTATTTTTTTCTTTCTTTCCCCGTATCTAGTGCAGTCATTCGTTGGACGCAGCATAGGTTATCAACCTCTCCTGGAATGAAGCATCATTTATGAAATTTAATTGTTGTTTTATGGCTGTTGTCAGGACACATGAATGTGGATTTCAAAACAGCCAGTTTATAGAAGTTTGGGAAGGTATTCGAAAGATTATTAACTCTTAAATTAATAGTAGTGATCTCAAGTTTTCCAAACGCTTCGTCGAATTTCGAAAGGAATGCAATAAAATATTAGGTTACATTAAGAAGCAGTTTGCGCACCGAAGTAAAGAAGTTATTCTCCCTCTCTATAACGTGTTGGTTAGGACCCACCTCGAATCCGCTGTGCAATTCTGGTCTCCATCTTTGATAAAAGACATACAAAGGCTCGAGAATGTACAGGCCAGAGCGATAAAACTAATCCCGGCTGTTCGTCATAATTCATACGATCGTAGGCTCAATGAGCTTAACTTGTGTTCCTTAGGAAAACGTCGGCTCAGGGGCGAATTAATCCAGATTTTTAAACTTTTGAAAAGGATCGACAACGTCGACTATTCTAAACGTTTTACACTGAACGCGAACCCGACTCGAAATAATGGTTGCAAACTTGAACCCAAACGGTTTAATACAAATATTTGCGGTAACTTCTTCGCATACAAGATTGTCAATCAGTGGAATAGGCTTCCTGAAGTCGTTTGCAGCTTTTCCGCCAGTTCATTCAAAAACAATCTTGATTAAGTATTAGATCTTGAGTAGACCGACGTTCGAATGTGTATATGATGTTCGCGTGTGTATTTCCAGTTCCTACCTGTCCTATAAAATTTCTCGGCTTTTTTTCCCTGCAACCCCTTGAGTGTTTTATTTTTTCTTATTTCCAAACACGCCCAGTGTGGCAGGGCCGGCCCTAGCAAATGCGAGGCCCAATTCGAGATTTTTAAAGTGGGGCCCCAAGGTTAAAGTTACCTACCCATAGTGGGTGCATGCTTACTGAAAGAAAAGAACAATGATTCAACAACAAATATCATTTATTTTGGGTGTGATCACAAGGAAACCTTTCTGGCTTTCATAGTGGCAAATTTGGCAATGAGGTCTGTAGAGTTACAGTTTCTTGCAATGTCGTTTTCAATGGAGATGATCGCCAGATTACTGAGTCGATCCTGCAGCATCGTCGACCGTAAATACGTTTTTATTAACTTCAACTTTGAGAAACTTCTTTCCCAAGATGCAACAGTAACTGGAATAGTCAGTAGTATTCGCAATGCAGTCGTGAGATTCGGGAAATCCACAGAACGATTGTTCAAAGTGATGAAGCCCAATATCTTCAGTGGATCACTTTGTATATCTTCTGGAAGAATTGGTTTCAAGGCTTCCATTTCGTCAGCAAGCATGAATCCATCAATGTCGCGGTCTTCTCCATCAGTCAGTTCAAGTTCGAGATCTTTGCTGTGCTTACGTAGGTCTGTTTTGGACATCTTTGTGAACATGTACATGAAGCCAAACTTTGAGTGATGTTTTCTCAGTTGTTCGAATCGTCGTTCCAGTGAGGATATGGCAGTCTAAAATTGCGTTAAACACATAAATTTTCAATTTTTCTTTAGCACCTTCAATTGGCTGGTCTTGACCTTCATAGGAAAACATCTTCTTTCGTCTGACCTGTGTTGTCTTGAATTCTGGCTCGATTTCAAGCTGCTCTGCAATCTCTTTGGCATCTGTTACAGCACTTTGAAAACCACTCTCCCGATATTCTTTCATCCACTTACATGTTCTTTCCAAACTCTCGATGGCACTTACCAGATGCTTTGAATCACTCTGAAGATCTTTACTCACGTAGTTGACTTGAAAGAGGAGATCATACCAGAATATGACAGCAACAATGAATTTAAAATTCCTCATCTCTTTGCAAAGTGATTCTGCTTCGCTTCTTCCTTGAGGATCTTTTGCTTTTTCAGCAATTTCGACAAGTGCATCATAGATCTCGACAGCTTGATATCGTACAGCTTTGACACTTTGCACACGGCATTCCCATCTTGTCTCGCTCAAGGGCTTCACTGAGAACTCTTTCACATACTTGCAGAAGACTGAACATTGATGGGTTGAGGCTGAGAAGAAGACATACAGGCGTTGAATAACTCCGAAAAATGAGATGGCTTGAACACATGTATTTGCCTTGTCCCCAAGTAGCAAATTGTAGTTGTGGCATGCGCATGGAGTGAAGAATGCTCTTGAATTCATTTCCAGAAGTCGCGCTTGAACGCCTGATGAGTGTCCCTTCATGCTCGTACCATTATCGTATCCTTGTCCACGAATATCACTCATTTAATGTCCAAGTTCGTGAAGTCCTCTCATCAATACCTCTAGTAGGTTTTCTCCTGTAGTTTCCTTCACCTCAATGAACTTGATGGTGTTCAAAAATTCCACTTTCAATACCTGATGATCCATCAGAGACATATCGCAAAGTAAGGGACATCTGCTTCTTGTGATTAATGTCGGGTGTGCAACCAAGGATCACAGAGAAATACTTTGCCATTTTAATTCTGTGTACAATGGTTGCTCGAACTTTGTTGCTCATGAGCGAGATGAGTTCATTCTGGATTCGTTTTCCCAGGTAATGATCATGAATTTCGTTATTGACTATTCTTCTAAGATGGTCTTGCATGACGGGATCAAATCTTGAGATAATCTCAACCAGTCCAAGGAGGTTGCCATTATTTCGTCTGAAGATTGTATCTACTGATACTCGGAATGCCATGTTGTGTTCAGCGAGGTACTGTACAATGGCGAGGAGGCGCTCAAACAGATTTTTACAACTAAGCTTTTCTGTATTGATTCGTTCCTGACTGAGTTGATCCACAGTACAACTTTTGATCAAACGTTGTTCGAGTTCCATCCATTGGAGAGTCGCCTTCAGATGGCTCTGTGATCTTTCGTGCTCAGACAGTCTGGAACTAGTATTCACCCAGTCACAGAATCCTCCACACACCAAGGCATTGTTGGAGTTCCCAAATAACTTGCAACAGAAACAAAATATCCGATTCTTAGAGATTGAATAAATCAGCCATTTCCATATACCAGCTTCTCCATTTTCCATCCCTCTTGTAATGAAATTTTGAAAACTTGCGGCAATTGTCATCTCTGGGAAAGTTATAGTCTTCCTCACACTGTGATGGGCCTTTACTCGCTAGTAAATCTCTGACTTTTGTGCTGACAGTTTCCAGCCATTGACCTGGATCTTTGAGTGCATCCAGAGGTTGATTTTGCAGAATTGGAGTCTGATCCATGGGTTCTTCTTCCCTCTGGATATCACTTTCATTTATCAAAGCTGGTGATGACGCATGTGACGGCGCAGGTACAGCTAGTTCACTTTCATCTATCAAAGCTGATGATGATGCATGTGACGGCGCAGGCACATCTTGTTCAGTTTCAGCCTGTAGATCGCGTTTCTCTAGAAATTTTTCAAATGACCCATACATACGCTCAAGTTCTGATTTCCGCTTCGCTTCACGCTGTCTCTTCTGGTGACCGCTGAGATATTTCCGAGCAGTATCTCGCAATCTCTTTGGAGGCATCACTGTCAGTCGATATCTGAAATATAACAAAATATATAATTAATACGAAATACCATTGTATATGAATACTACTGTATATGAAGAGTTATTATAACAAGCCGTATTTAATTTACCACTCAAAACCAAAATATTTATTTATACTGTACGCATATATTTGCGGGGCCCCTAATAGCGCGGGGCCCAGAGCAGCCGCTTTGCTTGCTTTGCCCAAATGCCGGCAGTGCACTGTGGTGGAGGAAATGGGGAGGAGAGTAGAGCCTTCTTGCTTTTCTGTACTAACTCTTCTCCGTGTGAGATGTCTGTGTTTGAACGAAACCCACGGGTGCCACTGTTGTGGTTCCTTCATTTCCTTGTAACTAGGGTGTCCATACGTCCCAGGTTTCATGGATATGTCCCGGTTTTCAGAGAGCTGTCCCGGTCTTTAGAAAAAAAATTTCGGGACCAAAAATGACGAAGGTGTGTAATGTATATTATTATATTGGATCATGTCAAGAATAGCGAACCCAACACCTGTAGGGTTGGCTATTCTTGACAAGGGAATTTTTGGGTTCGCTATTCTTGACATGGTAAAATTGGGTTCGCTATTCTTGACATGGGAAGTCCTCAAGGACGTTTTCATAACTTCAGACGGTAGGTTTATGTTTCCCAATTTTAAGTAATTAGTTAAGGACGTATTAAATGCTTTTATATTAGTCTTTTTTATTTAACCAAACTAGCACGACTTAACCTAACCAATCGTCAATGCCGTACAGTATAAAGAATCCTCTTCTCTTAATATATAAAAATAAATAAATAAAAAAAAATTTATTGTTTTTTATTTATTTTTTTAGGTTAATTGTACGCCCTTGACGATTGGTTAGGTTAAGTCGTGATAGTTTGGTTAATTTTTGCTACCCGCGACCCGCACGAAGGGCGGGTCTTAGGCTAGTTGTAACATAAGAGAAATTGTAATATTTTAATATTTATTATATAAACAAATTTATAAATGCAAATAAATAAAATAAGTATTTTTACAATAATTTAATGACGTCACAGTGATTTAAATACATTGTCCGATTTTTAATTATTAATTCATTTATGTATTAATAATTCTTATTCATGATTTTTATGTATTTCTTCCAGGTTATTTACAACAGTTCATGTGGATGGAAAGAAATAAAGTAAACAGGTTAATTAATTTCTGTAACGCAATTGCCACTCAATTTCCTTTTTAATAAATTAGTATACGGTTCATTTTCATTTCAGTAAATTGTTTTATTTATTCTTTCATCAATAAAGTGAAGATTACATATGTTTAACTTTTTCCTTTACATGATATTTATATTGGGTTTGCTATTCTTGACATGGGAACTTTTGGTTTCGCTATTCTTGATAAGGGAACTTTTGGTTTCGCTATTCTTGACAAGGGAATTTTTGGGTTCGCTATTCTTGACATGGTAAAATTGGGTTCGCTATTCTTGACATGATCCATTATATTTAGTATTCATTTACTCTGTTAAAAAGTGTTTTCAAAATAAGCCTATAGGCTATAGGGCATAGATCCGCCCCTGTCCCGTTTTTTCTAAGCACAAATCTGGACACCCTACTTGTAACTCCTTGTAACTCTAATAATACTTATAACATTAATTTTTAATTCTCATTTTGTAATCCACAATGAATACTATTATACTGTATAGAATACACAATGTTTTAATATTTTCAGCTAACAAAGATGATGCCCTCAAAATCCATATTGGAACAAATATTTTCATAATTATACGAGTGGCCACAAAGTCCTTTTGCAGTGAAATTACAGCATATCTGTATATTGCCCTTGTTTTTCATGCAAAAGGACTTTGTGGCCACCCTATACAAAGGAATACAAAGGATACTACACAACAACAGACTGGTTGGTCCCTTAATACGTAATATAAAATAATAGTTTAAACTATAAGTCTTCTCATTTTACAGTATAATTCCTTTCGTTTTCATTAATTTCAAAATAACCCAAGCATTTACACACAAAAATGATCAGGATTCATTCTCATCATTCCACGGCTTAACCGCTTTGTGACGAAAATGTCTATTTTAAACTAGACAAACTTTGGGCGTTGTTGTCCTAGAAAGGAAGTATATTATATTAAAATGAGACAATTTCATGGTTAATGGTGTGTCATGCATTTCCACGTAAAATGTTTCAGAGAAGAGTATGAACTGGCCAATGAACTTCAAGGTTGTTCGCCTTTACTGAAAATTTGCATCGTGACGGAGTGCAACACTGAAACGATATGAAAATTGAATAGTTAAATAAAAAAAGAAGTTAACTTTTACTGAATTTTCTCAGTAAGCAACTATTGAAATAATGGTTTCAGAACAACTTACGAATGAAAGAGAGAGAGAGAGAGAGAGAGAGAGAGAGAGAGAGAGAGAGAGAGAGAGAGTACGAAAGACTTCTTTTCTGTAACAATTCAAACTCTGAAAACAGTGAAAGCGTTTATTGGATCACCTGAAGATCAGGGCCCCCAACCTTCTTTAGTTAGCCTTATAAGGCTAACTAACGAAAATATCACGACTTAACCTAACCAATCGTCAAGGGCGTACAGTTGACCTAACGATTGGTTAGGTTAAGTTGTGATATTTTCGGTAGCCTTATAAGGCTAACTAAAGAAGGCTGGGGGCCCTGATCTTCAGGTGATCCCGTTTATTTAATGGCATCTACACAAAAACTGTCCTGTATATTCTCTTCCTCTGATTAGCTGAAACTTATTAAGAAAACCAATCTAAACTTCGTAATCCCTGAGTTGCATTCTGGTTCTTTCTTTGACCACAAACTAATTGGTTGACCAGTTAGTTTAAGTGGTCAAATTTATTTAGTTAGTTAGTTTAAGTGGACAAAAAAGGCCTTTTGACATATATGAGAAAATCATATGACCTCTTTAAGTCCTTAGATTTGTATAACATAGGAATTTAACTGTATTTATTTTGTTTACTGTGCTTGTTAGACACGCTTGATTGATTTACCATCATTTTGTATTTATTTCAGATATATGAAATGAAGCTTTTAGCTTTGATTTTTCTGTTTCCCCTCCTTGCAAAGACAAAAGGTAAGCGTATAATGGACTTTCAATTTTTATGTTTGTTAAGTGAAGTTGTTAATTGTACTTAAGTAATTGCTGAAAACCTTTTTCGTTTATCGTTTCTTGTGACTCAGCTATCACAGGATTTTTGTGGTCCACTTTACTTAGTTTATTTTCTCGCACGTTTTCACTATAATTTTTTGCATGTTGTGGTCCACATTTACTATTAAAGAAAGGTTAGACAGGGAACATCTTCAACCCGTAGTTCCGTAGTTCCTTGGGCAGTTGGTTGAGCAACAATAAAGCAATTTTCCTTCACGGTTGACAATGTTCCCTGTCTAACCTTTTTTTAATAGTAAGTGTGGACTACAACATGCAAAAAATTATAGTGAAAACGTGCGAGAAAATAAACTAGGTAAAGTGAGGACTTATGCATGACGAATACTGTACTCTAAATTGTTTCTGTGCATAACGACAGTTTTTAGTAAACCGAAAAACGGAGTGCATGCCTGGAATCTTAATTTTATGACAAAAAATATTTTATTATTATTATTCTTATTATATTTATTTATAATTATTATTATATATTTATTTGTAACTAATAAATATATAAATAAATAGAGTAAACAGGAAAAGCCCCGTAAGAGAGTGAATCCTTTTAGGTTTATTATGCAAAATTATTACTACATATCGCTTATGATGATTTACCATTTTGTTTGTTTAATATTTTTTTAATTTTTGTCTCAGCACAATCTTGTTTTGGAGGAACTTTAGTGTTCGAGAAGGTTGCTGGAGTCTCCCTTGTGGGCATGTCAACCACAACGCTTTTGCAACAAGACAATGCCGCCATAACGGCAGAATGTCAAGCATCTTGTAGAGCCAGTGGCAATTGTTTTGCCTTCAGTGTCGGTAAGTTCATGGTTTTGACATTCATGAAACTGTTAGTTGGATTTAGATCTAATAAACGAAGTTTTTATCCACGAACTTATTGAATTTTCGGTACAAAATTTTTGTTTTAAGAAGACAAAAAAAATCCAAAACACGCATGATATGGATATTCTTTAATCCTTATTTGTAATATATGTATAAAGAGCTACACTGTATTTCTTTACTTAATACGCATGATTTACTCCGTAATAATAACTCCTCATTAGAACGTCGAAAATCAACTTTTTATATATGGTAAATATTAAACGAACGTTAAGAGATGAAACGCCATCAATACTTTAATAATTTAACCTAACTAAGACTATCTTGACCTAATCTATACTAACCTAACCTAACTTAATTTAACTCCATCAAAACTTATCTATAGAATGTCTGTCAATGAAATGTCGTGAACCCGCTCGAATCTGTTCCATATATAACAGTTTCCTCATAGCGCTTCTTCCTAAATACTAATTTTTTAAGCATTAATTTCCCTTTAAGTATTTCTTCTTGAACCCCTTCTAAAAGTGTTTGAAGTGATTATTTAATTCTTTTTACAGAGATGTGCTTGTTTATCAATTATATCAATTAGTTCTTACAAAACTGTATGGATACCTTCATAGTTTTTCCGGATCTGTATTTATATCGTATGAGGCCCTCCAAGGAAGAAGTGGCTAAGTGACAAAAAGTTTTTTAAAAAAACGCCAGAAAACGTTTGAACTTTTGAAGATACTTCGTCGAAATATCTTCAAAAGTTCAAAATTTATTCCACTTTCAAATTGGTACAACTTTCAACTGCGTTTTCTGGCTTTTTTTTTAACTTTTTGTCGCTTAGCCACTTCTTCCCAGGAGGGTCTAGTATATTCGATTGCATTCATTCCTTTTGATGAATATTTCATTACATTAACTGTACATTGTTGCTTATATCAATCAGATTATATGTCTTTCACTTGCGTTTCTTACGATCGAAACTCCGATGGCAGAAGAGAACTTTTGGCTCCAACCAACGGGGTTAACTACTTTGAAAAAGTCTGTTTGACAGGAGGTTTGTAATCCTTATCAGACATTTGGTGTATAATACTTTGTTCTAAATTAAAAGCGTAAGTTAAATAAACCTCACATAGGCTCTAACTAAATTCATAATACTCATATAATGTAATGTACTATACAATGCTATAAAAAGCTAAATATAAATTTACAAGCATTGTTCCCGTTTCCACGATTAGCTTTTGATTACGAGAGAATTTGTGGCTCACAACGGTTATGGGCCTTTGAGAGAGTGGTTGAGGCGTTTCTAGAAGGATTTGACAACAAAACGGTGCCCAATGTAAACAGCAGAGCAGAATGTCATAAACTGTGTCTAACGGAAACAGATTTCATTTGCAGGTTTGTTTACACACACACACACACACACACATATATATATATATCCTTTTAACTTTTGAGTTGTTCCGTGCGATAATTCCTCATTTCATGGAAGTCAGGCTTGTTACCCTTCCTCTCGAGTTGGCCTGATGAAGTAGAGAGTTAGTTTCTTGCTCTCTCTCTCCACTTCACATAGTCGGGTACTCCAGGCTTATCTGGTTCTAAGCCAGGCGTCTAGTCTTCTTTTGAAGATTTCGACCACTACACCAGTCGTATTTCCGTAGTTCCTTGGGCAGTTGGTTGAACAACAACAAAGCAATTTTCTTCAGGGTTAAGGATGTTCTCTGTCTAACCTTTCTTTAATTTGGGAACATAACACATTCTTCCTTTCCTACTTTCCACTGTTGTTTGAATGGTTATGCGGTTCATATATATATATATATATATATATATATATATATATATATATATATATATATATATATACTAATATTTCTAATAATAATATTTCTAATATTTCTGATATTCTAATAATTCTAATAATTCTAATATCTAATAATTTCTAATATTTTCGGATCACCTGAAGATCAGGGTCCCCATCCTTCTTTAGTTAGCCTTATAACTAAAGAATAAGGCTAACTAACGAAAATATCACGACCTAACCTAACCAGTCGTTAGGTCAACTGTACGCCCTTGACGATTGGTTAGATTAGGTCGTGATATTTTCGTTAGTTAGCCTTATAAAGCTAACTAAAGAAGGCTGGGGGCCCTGATCTTCAGGTGATCCATATTTTCTAATATTTCTAATACTAATATTTCTCTTTTCAAATCTCTCTCTCTCTCTCTCTCTCCTCTCTCTCTCTATATATATATAATATATTATATATATATAATATATATATATATATTATATATGATGAAAATAACCAGGAAAAGGAAACACAGAATGGTGCTCAAGCGCTTTCCTTTCGTCTAATGACATCCTCAGGAACACCGCTTGAGCACTATTGTGTGTTTCCTTTTTCCTTCGAGGTTATTTTCATTATAATATTTTCACGTGTTACTTTCGTGAAATTTTTCATACTATATATATATATATATATATATATATATATATATATATATATATATATATATATATATTATATATATATATATATATTATATATATATATCTGTATATAGTAAATCTACATGTGAAAATAAACTGATTGAAAGTTTGGATCATTATAGCTCTTTTGTACAATAGGTCAGCTGACTTTGAACAAAGGGAGAGAATGTCGCTTAGCAAAGAGGACAGAAGAAGTAGGCCAGAGGCCTTCATTGAAAGAGCAGGATCGGGATAGACTATTTGGAAAACCAATGCGCTGGAAGTAAGGAATTCAGAATTAAACTAAAGCACTTTACTATTATATAATTTATTTTAACAATTTTGCAAATGACTATACTTGAAATTCAAAATCAAAATTCTCGGCTCTTTTCAGCCCTTCCTGATTGTCGCTATGAAACTCAAACCAACGTTATGGTGCAGACAATGGACGAGTTGGAATTCGCTAACTCTCACAAGATTGCGAACGTTATGTGCGATACTCGAGAATTCATTTGCAAGGGCTTCACGTACGACAGTTAGAAAATAGGTTTGTTGTCCGAAATGTTTGTCACCATTTTATTTTTATTTATTTTTTTAGCACTGAATAGTAACATGTCCGCTAACACTCACTTTTGCACAAGAAATAAAAGAGAAAAATACACGTGTGTGTGTGTGTGTAACTATATATATATATATATTATACTGTATATATAATATATATATTGATGTGTGTGTTGTGTGTGTATATATATATATATCTATATATATATATATATATATATCTATGTGTGTGTGTGTGTGTATTATATATATATATATATATCTATATATCTATATATATATCTATATATTGTGTGTGTGTGTATATATACAGTATATATATATATATATATATATATATATATATATTATCTATAATATATTATATCTATTCTAGACTGCCATTAATACTGCATGGCAAGAACATAAAAAATAAACATTACGACTCCATTCCTTAAAGATCCTTTTTCGGCATGTTCTACCTCTCAGGAGATGACACAGTATCGTTACGAGGGGCTCTGCCACAAAAAAGGATCAATTACTGGAGAAGGCAGTGTAGTGTCAGTAAGTGAAAATTTAGTTTGATTACGTTGGCTATAAAATTATATTTTATTTCATAAAACTTACGGAGGATTACCCTCATGTTGAAGAAAAGGTCTTTCTCGATACTCGGATGTAGTTCAATGGTTCATGTCATTCCTTCAACAGCTTCCGTTGGGATTATTTTCCATTTGCGGTCGAAAAGTAAAAATGCTAGAAGTAAGGATTGCCGATTTAACCTAAGCTAACCTAACGCTCCTTAACATTAACTTAACTAATCTAACCTAACTTATCCTAACATTAACCCGGGCTACGTAGTAGCCAATGTCGTAACACCGCTTCCCGTGGATCAGCGAAGTTAAGCGACATTGGGTCTGGATAGTAGTTGGATGAGAGACCGTCCTCCGTGTCCAGATTCTGTAGCGACCCGTGGTTCGGATGCCGCGTAAAGCTGTAGGTCCCCTCCGTTATATGACCTTAGATGTTGCGAAGGAGGTTAAACAACCCCAATCATCATTATTATTATTATTATTATTAACATTAACCGAATTAATCTAACACAAAACCTAATTAGGAAATGCGAGGATAAAAGTGGGAATGGTTATGAAGGGGGAAGAGACTCTACGCATTAGACACGCGGATAAATAAAATTTAGTATCCTTTGAATCAGTAATTTTGTTCTTCCTTTAGACTGTTATGGTTTATGTTGATGTTTATTCATTTTTCTTTTAACTTATATAGGTCAATGCGAAAAAGATCGAGGCACAGTTATTTACGAAAAGATTTCAGGAACTCTCCTACGTTCTGCGAGGGAAACAGTTTACGAAATGGATGCTACCATCAGTGGCATAACGGAGGTAAATAAGTTACAAAAGAAAAGCCATGAATTTTCTTATATAAAACGCTATTATATTAAAATGTTACTTCAACTTGTCTATTCGTAATAGTGTTTATTCAGTGGCAAAGCGATGAATATTTTTCAAATCTTAAACAGCTGAGCTTCAACCCCTCATTTTTGTAGCTTTTGTTGTGTAATTTCGATCTGTTAAACAAAGTTTGGTACTTTAAGAAATGGATGAGAATGTGCTTCCAGAACAGTAAATAATTAACAGAATAAATAAATTAATAAATCATAAATAAACTAATATTTCTCTGATATGGAAAAAGTCGTCCACTGTGGCTGAGAAACCAAAATTTCTTTTAATTTCATTAATCACACGTTTTACTTCACTCGGTAAGTTGAAAAATATGAAATAAATTAACTTAATTTTTTTCTATTAGTCATGCAGTAATGTGTGCAGGGATGAAGGAGCGTTGTGTCCTGCTTTCTCTGTCGATTATGAAAGCAACAAATGCTACAAATTGGACAGAAATTCTCAAGGAAGAAGAAACGAACTGACTGCAGTTTCTGGCAGAAATTATTTGAAAAAACATGTGTTCGAGGTCAGGAAGTTTTCTTCCTACTGCTTACATAGATTGTGAGAATGTTAAAATAAAATACGAGTAGAAATATATGCAAGCCAAAGGGTTTTTCCTAATACTAAAGTAATATTTATATACTTTTTGTTAATGTTATCTTATGTAATTTGGGATTATTAGTACTACACGGAAGAAAGAAGTGCATATAAAATATACTAATAAGTTACTAAGAGGACTTTTTTAACCGAATGTGTCTGTATATCTATATATATATATATATATATATATATATATATATATATATATATATATATATATATATATCCCATGGAATGATTACTGCTTCCGTGACTGGGAAGCCACTGAGCTGAAGTGTACTGAGCGCATCACGGAGGTGATTCTCTCAGGCATGGTTACGTGCATTCCATATTCTATTCCTACTACTAATGCCAGAAATTCCTTCATCAAACAAAAATGTGAAAACCTATCCAATTCTAATTATTCTCGCTCTTTCTGACATCTAGCTAAGAATCTCTCCAACAACTTTACTTCTTCCTTACCCATTACCCAATCTTTTCCATTCCGACGGCTCATTTGCCGTCTCTTCTCCTAACAAAGTTGAACTATTCGCTCATACTTTCGCTTCCAACTTAACCATGGACGATTCCAGTGCTGTTCCTCCATCTCCTCCCCCCTCTTAATTATATCTGAAATTAGAATCTCTCCCAAAGATGTTTCTTCTGCCCTATCTGGGCTCAACTATAAGAAGGCGTATTGTTCTGATGGTGTTCCGCCTGTTGTTCTCAAGAACTGTGCCTCTGTGCTGACACCCTGCCTAGGCAAACTCTTTCGTCTTTGTCTCTCATCTGGTACTTTTGCTTCTTGCTAGAAGTTCGCTTTCATTCAGCCTGTCCAAAAGAAAAGTGCCCACTCTCAACCCTCCAACTATCGTTCAACTGCTTTGATTTCTTGTCTTTCTAAACTTTTTGAATGTATCCTTAATAGGAAGATTCTTAAGCACCTCTTTTCTTACAGTCTTCTTTCAGATTGTCAGTATGGGTTCCGCAAGGAACGCTCTACTGGCGATCTTCTTGCATATCTCTCTGACAGATAGTTACCGAACCAACGCGCGGTGACAATATTTTAGATTTGGTGATGACGAACGGCGAAAATATAGTCGATAGTTTCGAAGTAGGCGAGAGTTTAGGATGTAGTGATCATCATATTCTTAGGTTTAAGTTATTGATAGAAAACACTAAGGATAGTAACGTAATAGAAGTCCCTGATTTTCGTAGGGCTAATTTTGATAGTTTGCGGATAGGATGAGAGTAGTGGACTGGGATAACTTATTTATGGGTAATGACACAAATTTGCATTGGGAGGCGTTTAAAGAAAGTTTTGTGAATATTGAAAGGGAGCTTATTCCTCGTAGGCCCAAGCGCGCTAAAAATCATGGTAGGCCCAAGTGGTGGACTAGGGAAATAGGCGAGTTCATAAACGAGCGTAACAGAGCTTCTGACGCTCAGGCGATGGCGGGTATTTTCAATAACTTTTTTGCGACAGTTTTTACCGTAAAAGACGTAAATAATGTCCCCGACGTGGACGATATTGTTCTATTTAGTAGCGAGACTATTTTGGATGAAATAACTGTTTACGAGGGTGAGATTGCGCATTATATCGATAGGCTAAAAGTTAGCAAGGCTCCAGGCCCCCCTGACGCTTTTTATCCCAGACATTCGAAAGACGTTATCGTAGGCCCCTTAACGAAGATTTTTAATCAGTCACTCGAAACGGGGATTATTCCTGAAGACTTCAAATTAGCTAATGTCACGCTCATTTTTAAAAAAGGCGACAGCACGGTACCTAGTAATTATAGACCAATTAGCTTAACGTCAATTGTAGGTAAACTTTTGGAATCTGTAGTTAGGGATCGTATCATCGATCACTTAGGAAGTAGAGATTTGATTAATAGTAGTCAGCATGGGTTTCGACGCCATAGATCTTGTTTAACTAATTTGTTAGAATTTTATAACGAAATAGTGCGCGAATACGATAGGCATAGAGCGACTGACGTTATTTATTTAGATTTTAAAAAGGCGTTTGATATAGTTCCGCATAGAAGATTAATTGCGAAAGTTAAAGCGCATGGTATACGCGGTCAGGTAGCTAACTGGTTAGAGGAATGGCTTCGTGCTAGGAGACAGAGGGTCGTTGTTAATGGTAGTGAATCGGGGTGGTTGGATGTAGGTAGCGGTGTCCCACAGGGTTCAGTGTTAGGCCCATTGCTATTCGTAATTTACATTAACGACATAGATGTAGGATTGACTTGTAACGTGTTAAAATTCGCGGACGATAGTAAAATAGGCGGTAAGGTTGTTAACGAGGACGATAGAAATAGGCCCAAGACGATGTAAATAGGATTATGGAGTGGACAGATAAGTGGCAGATGCAATTTAACGTAGACAAATGTAAAGTTTGGCGTGTAGGTTCTCGTAACAATAATTACACGTACACGATGGATGATAGAGAGTTAGCGAGCGTTGACGAGGAAGTAGATTTAGGCGTAAGCGTATCTAAGGATTTAAAAGTTAGGAACCAGTGCCTGGAGTCTTGCGCAAAAGCTAATAGGATGTTAGGCTTCATAGCGCGTAATTTCGAATTTAAATCGAAGGATATTATATTGCCCCTTTACAAGTCCCTAGGCAGGCCTCATTTAGAATATGCCGTCCAGTTTTGGTTCCCGTATTTGCGCGAGGATATTGATAGGTTAGAAAGGGTTCAGCGTCGTGCCACGAAACTAATTCCGTCATTGCGCATCAAGCCTTATGAAGATAGGATAAAAGAGTTAGACTTACATTCACTCGAAACCAGTGACGGCTCGTGACTTTCAGTTATGGGGGTGCTGCCTCAGAAATTGCGAACAATTGTGTCGATTATATATATATATATATATAATATGAGAGAGAGAAAGTCGAATAGATAAATAGATAACTACTCACTACTCAGTCATAAAAATAAGTAAAATAGTATCATAAAATCAATTATAGGGTACTTACGCTTAACGGGTAATTTCGAATTTCACCAAAAAAAATTTATAAACAAATTCCATTCTTCTGTTTTTATTCTGAGCGAAAAAAATATTCTAAGAAATGAAAGCTATATATATTGTAAATAATCCAATTATTATATAATTAACTTCAATCTCACGACAAAAAATAAATGATAACGAATCATTGATAAATGCAATTCGGAAATTAAATTTCGAATTAGCAAACGATACAGAAACACAACTACCACTTCAAACAAACAAATCGGCACTGCTCTGTCCACAGTGCTTTGGATCCTCTTAAACCCGAGATTCTGACTCGCTCTTCGTACGTCCGCCACCGAGGTTTCAAGCGTTTCGAACAAAATCTGGAACTGTTAAGTACGCAGTTCCACGGGAAGGCTGAAGCTACTTTCGTGATTCATTCGTTCGGCATTGAAATAGTTTAAGGAAAAAAGGATATAATCTGATTTAAAAACTCAAAGTTCATTGAAAAAAAACAATCAGAGAGGCTATTTTAAATATTAAATATAAAGATCATAAGATCATGGGGGTGCTGCAGTTCCACAGTGCCTACCTGCGAGCCGCTCCTGCTCGAAACTAGGAGATTAAGGGGGGAGCTTACTGAAGTTTTCAAAATTGTTAATAACATCGATAACGTAAATTTTGACAAACTGTTCAATTTCGATAATAGCAATACTCGTAATAACGGATTTAAGTTGCGTGGCAGACGTTTCATTACTAATATCGTTAAAAACTTCTTTACGTTTAAAGTAATTGATAAGTGAAATAATCTTCCCGCGTCAGTCGTTCACTCTACCAGCGTTAATATGCTTAAGAACCGTTTAGATAGGCATTTTAAAAATATTAACGTTGTTTAAAATAAAAATAAAAACAATTAGCAACAGGAGCTCTGGGAGTCGTAATCGGGGATGAGTCTGTTGACGTCTAATGCCAGCTTGTGACATGCCAGCGTGTGATATGCCAGCAAAAAAAAAAAAAAAAAATTAGACTAACACGAATGGAATGTAGATGTAGCTCGTAGCGTAAACTAACCCACTTTTTGTTTAACTTTACCTTTTTTTTTTTCTTATCTTCTCATTTGCATGTCTGTAACTCTCTTTACTTGCATGTCTGTAGTTTGCATGGTATGACTGTGAGTTAAGACTGTGTTTGCTTGGTTTGTAAGTGCTCTTATTTTACTTCTTTTCATCTTCCACCCCTTTCCGGCAGAGTGAGCTCTACCTCCCTATGGAGTAGAGGACCGTTCTGCAATCTTTCCTATTCTCTCCGACTATTTTTCTGACTTGTCGGCAATGGCCGGTGGATGATGATGGTGAGTCTTTTTTTCTCTTTTTCTGAATGAATGTTAACCCATGAGTGATAGGTGTTGCTACTTACTTAACCCCTTATTTTCTTCTCTTAACCCCCTACTCTTTCCTTTCTCTCGGGCTAACCTTAGAGTGGATCTTAGGGTCTTTGTTAGCCTTAGCTTCTGTAGATCTGTAGATCCTCCTTTAGGGATTTCGGTGAAAACTTTGCTATTGCGCTAGACATATCTAAAGCTTTTGATAGAATTTGGCACAAATCTTTAATTTTCAAACTGCCCTTCTTCGATTTCTATCCTTCTATCCGTGCCTTCATCTCGGATTTCCTTTCTGGTTAATCTATAGCTGCGGTTGTAGATGGTCACTGTTTTTCTCCTAAAACTATTAACAGTGGTATTCCTCAGGGTTCTGTCCTGTCACCCACTGTTTTTCTTTTATTTATCAATGATATATTAAGTTGCTCTTCCTGTCTTATCCACTCCTATGCCGATGATTCTACTCTTCACTTCTCCACCCGCTTCACAAAACGTCCCTCTCAACAGTCACTCAACAGTCAGTCATGATTCGCGTAGGACGGCTATGGTACACCTGACCTCTGCTCTTTCTGCTATCTATGACTGGAGCATTTCGATGCCTCAAAAACTCAGTTCCTTCATCTGTCTATTCGTAACAATCTTCCACATGACTATCCCCTTACCTTCACTAATACACAACTCAATCCTTCCTCTTCTCTTAACGTTCTTGGTGTTTACGTTTCTCGTGATCGTTCTTAGAAAGGTCACATATACTCTTTTTCCAAAACAGCTTCTAAGAGGTTAAGTGTGTTATACCGCCTCCGCAGTTTCTTCACCTCCACTCAGTTGCTGTCTCCGTATAGGGGTCTTCTCCTCCCCTGTTTGGAATACACTTCTCATGTATGGCGTGGCTCAACTCACCTACCCGTACTTGACCGCGTGTAATCAAAGGCTTTTCGTCTCATCAATTCCCCGCCTCTTACTTACTGTTTTCAATCCCTCTCTCTTCGCCACAATGTTGCCTCACTCTCCCTTTCCTATCGCTATCATAACGGACACTGCTCTTCTGAACTCTCTAACTGCATGCTTCCTCCTTTAAGAGTGCACGCAGCACCAGACTTTCAACACTTTCTCATTCCTTTTCTGTCCAACTCTCTAACGCAAGAGTTAATCGGTATTTTCAATCTTTCATTCACTCAACCGGTCAACTGTGGAACAATCTTCCTCAATCCATCTTTCTCTCTATCTATGACCTTCAATCTTTTCAACGCAGCGTCCAGGAATCTCGAAAACCCTGGACCTTAACTTTTTCTCTCTTCTTATTCTATGGGAGGTGTTTTTTTTGCGGGCATTTGCCCTTGTTCCTTCCTTCCTGGCTAATATATATATATATATATATATATATATATGCGCCTCGGTGGTGTAGTGGTTAGCGTTGCTGACTACGAATCCATCGGCCCCGGGTTCGAGACCTGACGGCAGCCGGCGCGCAACAAAACCCAGCTGTTCATCATTCCACACAATAAAGAAAGTGGTTGGTAGATAAATGGTACCCTAATTGGCCTAGTGGTTAAGACGCTGGGCTGCTGATGGGGCGTGGTTCAGATTCCACGTTAAACTGTAGGCCTAAGGTGGAGTGAAAAGCTTGACCTTCATCAGAATGAACAATTCGGGCGGAAGCTAACCAAAGGTTTTATATATATATATATATATATATATATATATATATATATATATGGGATTAAACTCAGAATGGTTCTCTGAGGTTTTTTCATGATACACACGTTCCATGCACGGTCTGTGTGTATCATATACTCGTATGTATATATATATATATATGATGAATAAAACACGAAGGAAAGGAAACACAGAATGGTGCTCAAGCGCTTTCGTCTAATGACATCCTCAGGAACACTGAGTGTTCCTGAGGATGTCATTAATCGAAAGCGCTTGAGCACCATTCTGTGTTTCCTTTCCTTCGTGGTTTTATTCATCATAAATATTTTTCACGTGTTACTTTCGTGAAATAATTTTCATATATATATATATATATATATATAGACGCAAATCCAGAAGGAAAAAGAAGAATGATTCCAAGATCTTTCGTGTATTCAGAAGTACAACACCTCGTCAGGGAATGAAGAGAGAAGGTGAGATGAAGAAAACATATACATATGTGCAACGGAACAGAAAAATAAAAAGATTAACACATGATAAGCAAGAGTTGATTAAAGTCAAAAGGTATTTTAACAGGATATTGTCAATTTTATACATTTCCGCACTGTTATTGAAACTATTTTTAAAATGGATAAATGCACATTCTAGAATATTCCTTTCAATTATATATGTGTTTAAACAAGCGCTTTAGAACTATCCCACTTGATACTATGATTACATCTATACATATGGTTAAACAATGCATTAGAATTATTTGCTGTTCTACACGCATATTTATGCTGTTTTACCCTAATATCCAACGTTTTTCCCGTTTGGCCTATACAGTATATACTGAGTTACATTGTGTACATCCGATCGAATACACACAACCAACCGCATTATTCGGGCTATTCTTTATTAGGCGTGATTTAACAGTATTATTATACTTAAAGACTACATTGATACCAATTGCTTTAAGTAAAGTCGGAAGATATTGAAAATTAACATGGTAAGGTAGGCTAAGGATATTTTTACGCTCAAATTCCTTTACAGACTATTATAATACCTATTCTTAGCTTTCCTAAGGCAGTTATCTAGAAATGAAATAGGATAACATAATTTGGTATCAATATTCATGATATTGCATAACTCGGAATCTAAAAATTCTGGACTGACAACTCTCAATGTTCTAAGAAACATAGCAGAGAAAATAGAAGATTTAATCGAGGGATGATGGTCAGAATAAAAATGCACATAAGAGTTATTATTAGTAGGCTTAAGAAAAACTTCAAATTTGAACTGATTCGAGCATCTCCGAATTTTTAGATCCAAAAAAGATAAGCTTCCATCATTTTCTGTTTCAACAGTGAACTTGATCGATGGGACTAAATTGTTGAGCTTACCAAAAAATAAGTCAACAACCAAATTGTTAGGCCAAAGGCAAAAAATATCATCTATATACCGGTACCAAACAAGGTTAAAATTAAAATAGTAGGCAAAATTTTTTGAAAGCAGAATTTTGCCTATTGTTAATTTTAACCTTGTTTGGTACAGGTATAGAGATGATATTTTTTGCCTTTGGCCTAACAATTTGGATGTTGACTTATTTCTTAGTAGGCTCAACAATTTAGTCCCATCTACTAAGTTCACTGTTGAAAAAGAAAATGATGGAAGCTTATCTTTTCTGGATCTAAAAATTCGGAGATGCTTGAATCAGTTCAAATTTGAAGTTTTTCTTAAGCCTACTAATAATAACTCTTATGTGCATTTTTTTCTGACCATCATCCCTCGATTAAATCTTCTATTTTCTCTGCTATGTTTCTTAGAACATTGAGAGTTGTCAGTCCAGAATTTTTAGATTCCGAGTTATGCAATATCATGAATATTGATACCAAATTATGTTATCCTATTTCATTTCTAGATAACTGCCTTAGGAAAGCTAAGAATAGGTATTATAATAGTCTGTAAAGGAATTTGAGCGTAAAAATATCCTTAGCCTACCTTACCATGTTAATTTTCAATATCTTCCGACTTTACTTAAAACAATTGATATCAACGTAGTCTTTAAGTATAATAAAACTGTTAAATCACGCCTAATAAAGAACAGCCCGGATAATGCGGTTGGCTGTGTATTCGATCGGATGTACACAATGTAACTCAGTATATATAGGCCAAACGGGATAAACGTTAGATATTAAGGTAAAACAGCATAACTATGCGTGTAGAGCAGCAAATAATTCTAATGCATTGTTTAACCATATGTAAGATGTAATCATAGTATCAAGTGGGATAGTTCTAAAGCGCTCGTTTAAAAACACACATATAAATGAAAGGAATATTCTAGAATGTGCATTTATCCATTTTAAAAATAATTTCAATAACAGTGCGGAAATGTATAAAATTGACAATATCCTGTTAAAATACCTTTTGACTTTAATCAACTCTTGCTGATCATGTGTTAATCTTTTTATTTTTTTGTCCCGTTGTACATATGTATATAGTTTCGTCATCTCGCCTTCTTCCTTCATTCCCTGACGAGGTGTACTTCTGAATACACGAAAGACCTTGGAATCATTTTTCTTTTTCTTTGTGAGTTTGCATCATTTATTCATTTCATGTGTTTAATTATGAAATTCATCCCATATATATATATATAAAAAATTTTTTCTCCAGTGCCGTTATTAAGAACATGCAGTAGGAAAGCTTGGCAGTTCGAGAGAGTTCCTGGCAAGGGTCTTCGCTCTACCCCTAATAGAGTTATTCGCGGAATTCAAAATCGCCGAGATTGCATAGAAGTAAGTCTAACTTTAGACAATTCTTTGAATTTAGAAAATGAGTTTTTCCACTGTTATATACAAATAACAAATCCCACTATTCAAACAGGCTTGTCTTCTGGAAACAAATTTCTTATGTCGATCTGCCGTCTACGATGCTTCCTCTTTAGATTGTCAGTTGAGGAGAACAGACAGAAAAAGTGACGCAAACGACTTCATTGACGCTAATGCAAATGTTGAATACCTTGAAAATCAATGCCCTGCAGGTACACAAGACAGAACCAAATAGAGTTTCACTCTTACTCGAAATCAAATTCAATTTAATTGGGTTCTTATGTTCTCGGTTTTTTTTGGTTTTTTTTGTAAAATTAACCTGTTATTATAGTTACATAATTGACTTGTATGACCAGTTGCTATTTCTTTATGAGGTATAAATATTTGGAATACGTGCTTTGCGATACATTTCATTCTTCATCATCATCAATTTAAAAAAAAATAAATGTATTTATTATATTCGTATATGTTTAAATAAACATTATTGTCTCGGGCAAATGTTTGATTTTTTTTAAGTATCTTATCTACTGTATGTTTGTGTTATTAAATTAATTTTTCGCAAAAATTTCAGTCCTTAGATGGATTTTTAAATGAAAGTAGTCATTAAACAAAATTTAATTTCATTTTCAAACTTTAAACTTTTCTTTTCTTTCGCATAGTTGATACAACTTGTAGATACGACAAAGTAGATGATTCTTACCCTCGGTATGTAGACGCAACTATCGGAAGTGTTAATAATGAAGAACAGTGCGCCTTCAGATGTACCAACTACCAAGGTTTTAACTGCAGATCATTCGCGTTCTACAGCACTGGTGCAGAGTGTTTAATATCAGGAGATGATAGAGGTGACAATTTCTAAGGATATGGGACAATTGCTTTGGTATATCGGGGCCGAGGACTTTATTATTAGTAGGGTTGCCAGATTTTTCAAATGCCCATGCGGGACAAAAAAATTTCTGAGGTTTTTTTTAAGACCAAATTTTTTTCAAATTGAAACTAGATTTCTTCAACGTTACAACAAACAAAATAAGGAAAATTTTATTAAAATAATATTTAACAATTAAACATCGTGAATAAATTGAAATTATTATACATAATATTGAAATTCTAAATCAATTCATCCCTAAAAAATTTGCTTGAAAAATATTTTTTGCGGGACATTTTGAACGCGGGATTTTGACGCGGGATTTTTGGATCAAATGCGGGACTGTCCCGTAAAATACGGAACGTCTGGCAACCCTAATTATTAGAAGATATATAAAAAAAAATCTATACAGAAAAATTTGCACAATATTTAAAAGACATCCAGTAAATATCTGCATATTGAAATATTATTTCAAATGAAACTCATTTCGTTTAATTAAAAGAGAAAGATTTTTCACTTTCCTCTTGCAAAATGGAAACGCATTTATTTACTGTAAATTTGCTAAGTCATTAGCTATTACGGCATGCATAGCGAGTTCATCTGTTTAATAAACCATGACAATGACGTTATAACTAATACAGATGACAAAACTATCATTCTGAGTGGAAGAATTCGTAACACGATATGTGAAACAAATATTTAGAAAATAAATTTGATTCAATTTCTGAACTGTAATGAACATGCTAACTAAAGAGCCAAATAATTACAGGTTCCATAAATAATTTCATACTAAAGCATTTACGTTAAATGTTCTCAATAAGTTGTCTTGTCAAAAGAATAACGTATTTGCACTTAATGGTTTATAACATCTTTTTTCAGACTCAACAAGTGAAACAGATGCGGTATCAAGCCGCATTGGGACATCATTTTATGATAGAAAATGTCAATCTGGAAGATTCGGGGTGGATCAGGAGGAGGATCTGAAGGCACAGGAGGAGGAGGAGGATCTGGAGGCTTAGGAGGAGGAGGATTTGGAGGACCTGTGGGCTCAGGAGGAGGAGGATTTGGAGAGGAGGATTTGGAGGAGGAGGAGGATTTGGGGGAGGAGGATCTGGAGGCGCAGGAGGAGGAGAAAGACCTGTGGTTCAGGAGGAGGAGGATTTGGAGGAGGAGGACCTGTGGGCTCGGGAGGAGGAGGATTTGGAGGAGGAGGAGGATCTGGAGGATTTGGAGGAGGAGGACCTGTGGGCTCAGGAGGAGGAGGAGGATTTGGAGGAGGAGGACCTGTGGGCTCAGGAGGAGGAAGGATTTGGAGGAGGAGGAGGATCTGGAGGATTTGGAGGAGGAAGACCTGTGGGCTCAGGAGGATCTGGAGGATTTGGAGGATTTGGGGGAGGAGAATCTGGAGGCTCAGGAGGAGGAGGATTTGGAGGAGGAGGACCTGTGGGTTCAGGGGGAGGAGGATCTGTGGGCTCAGGGGGAGGAGGATTTGGAGGAGGAAGACCTGTGGGCTCAGGGGGGGGAGGATTTGGAGGAGGAGGACCCGTGGGACCAGGAGGGGGACCTGTGGGCTCAGGAGGAGAAGGACCCGTGAGCTCAGGAGGAGGAGGATTTGTAGGAGGAGGAACTGGAGGCTCAGGAGGAGGATTTGGGAGCTCAGGAGGAGGGTTTGGAGGTGGATCAGGAGGAGGGTTGGGAGGAGGCTCAGGAGGAGGATTTGGAAGTTCAGGAGGAGGAGGATTTGGAGGCTCAGGGGGAGGGTTTGGAGGTGTGTCAGGAGGAGGATTTGGAGGTTCAGGGGGAGGTTTTGGAGGTGTGTCAGGAGGAGGATTTGGAGGTTCAGGGGGAGGTTTTGGAGGTGTGTCAGGAGGAGGATTCGGAGGACGCCCAGAAGGAGGAGGAGGATTTGGGGGTGTTACAGGTGGAGGTAATCAAATCCTAATTTACTTCACTTACTTATAAATCCTATAAAAACAACCTATATAGAGTCACGGAAAAAAGTTCGCCGACGGAAAATCCATGAGAAATATACTGTAAACTACAAAACCTCAAAAATAATTTATAAATGGTTGGGAATTAGCCTTATGCACGCTTTTACTTCTTTTTAACTGAGTATCGAATACACTCTGTCCTTTCTAGACACACACAAAAAAAGAAAAGCAATTTCCTTCTTACCCACTCATTACTTTCTCATTCCCATTTCATACATGATAAAGGGGGAAGAATAATATATATATTACAAATAAATTATAAATAACGATGCTTTGAAAGTGCAGGTAACCAACAGTCCAACAGTGTTCCGATTTGCCATGCAAAATGTGAAAGCTGTGTCAGGTAGGAACACTGTTCGACTGTTTCTTATCTGCAATTTCAAGGCATTGCCAAGTCTCCCGCGTTTATTGTAGTTTTCTTTCATATATTATAAATATTTTATGTATTGTTTTGGCATTATTGAAGTGGAAATATGATTTAGCTTTTACACTGTGTGTGTATATGATATATATATATATTATATATATATATATATATATATATATATATATATATTATATCACCCAAACCCGCAGGGAAAAATTATAAAACAGTGTTTAAAAAGGCTAATTAATTTCGGTCGGTCACAACCAAGCCTTTTTCAAAGTCATAAACTAGTTAAAATGTCTAAAAAAATTATAAAACTTCCGTCCCGCCGAGAGCTGAAGGTATATATATATATATATATATATATATGATCGAAAAACTGGTACCAAATCTCAAACTAAACCCAGTTACCAGTTTACCACCCAAACAACACTGAAAAATAGGAAAGGTAGAAAGTGTAGTGTTCCCAAACTAAAGGCCCGACAAGGGACCTCCTCAACACTAAACGAAAACAGCTTGGTTGTCAGGGAGCCAAGATTTTTAACCAGCTTTCAAAGGACCTCAAGAACAAGACAGGGGGCAAAGTTTAAGTCTTCAAAAGAAGACGAGATGCTCGCTCATGGCGCTACCAGATGAGCCGGGTGTACCTGGCTATGTGCGGTGGAGAACGCAAGAGAGCAACTCGCTCATCCATCAAGCCACGCCTAGAGGCGGGGCCATCAGCTTAACCTTTGTGTGAAAAGAGACCAACGCACGTAACTATTACGAGGAGGTGTTGAATTCGCTTCCTCCTTTTCAAATAATAAACTTTACTATTAATATTAGCCCTAATTATTTTAATACATGATTAAAATGACACATATTGTAATGTGTACTTATTTTACTAAACCTGTGATATTAATTTATTTTATTTGTCGTTTATTTCACTATGTGTAATTTATTTGAGGGCCTCCTAGGAAGACGTGGCTAAGTGACAAAAGTAAAAAGCGTCAGAAAACGCAGTTAAAGTTGTACCATTTTGAAAGTGGAATAAATTTTCAACTTTTGAAGAAATATTTCGACGAAATATGAATTTAATCTTATTAACAGAGTTCCTTTAGTTAAACTCATAAATGTGTTTAAGTCACCAGAAACAACACATGAAACATTATAATATTCATATTACCCCTCCACCCCTCAGTTATCATGCATGAATGGGAGGTGGGGAAGTGGAGGGGAAGGCCTTTTACATTTTTGTGTGTGGAGGAGGATCTCTAGAAAGTGTAGTGTATTCAGTGTCCAGTCATTAAAAAATGAAAGTGTAGTACGAGGGTATCCCGAAAAAACCGTTGTACTCTAAGTTCTTTGACGGTTTGAAATTTGCAATATATTTCCCATACATTTTTCTTTAGCAATTTTTCCGGAACTATACACTGTACATATATATTTATGGGCTAACTTTTAATTCGCTTTGGTTTTAGGAGGTCGCTGTAGAGATGGGATTAGAACATACGAAAAGGTCACTGGTTTCGAACTTAGTCGTGTAAAGTCTTACCCACTGCTGGCTGCCAGAAAACCAGGTATAGTTACAGTATATATATAATCATAACGTGTGCGCGCGCACACACACACGCACATATATATATATATATATATATACGAGGACTGATCAAAACGTTCCGGGACAGATGTATTTATTGCAAAACTTAATGTCACATACCCAATTAAATTTGTCTCCTTCAAAGTAGTCTCCTTCTGATTGTAAACAGTGATTCCAGCGGTTCAGCCATTTATTGAAGCACCTGTTATTCTCTTCTTTCGGACTGTTCTTCAATTCTCGTGTTTTGTTCGATCTTTGGTACTTCCTGAAATCTTTTTCCCTTCAGGGTGTTTTTCGGCTTTGGGAACAGTAAAAAGTTACAGGGTGCCAAATCCGGCGAATACGGTGGTTGGGGAACCAGTGGAATGTTGTATTCCGTTAAGAATTCCCTTATGGAGGGTGCTGTGTGAGAGGGCGCATTGTCGTGATGCAACATCCACGAACCCGACGCCCATTTTGCCGGGCATTTTGTACTCTCCATAAGGAATTCTTAATGAAGCACATCATTCCACTGGTTTTCCAACCATATTCGCCGGATTTGGCACCCTATATTTTTTCCTGTTCCCCCATCTGAAAAACACCATGAAGGGTAAAAGATTTCAGGAAGTACTAAAGATCGAACAAAATGCGACACGAGAATTCAAGAACATTCCGAAAGAAGAGTATAACAAGTGCTTCAATAAATGGCTGGACCGCTGGAATCACTGTTTACAATCAGGAGACTACTTTGAAGGAGACAAATTTGATTGGGTATGTGACATTTAGTTTTGCAATAAATACATCTGTCCCGAAACTTTTTGATCAGTCCTCGTGTATATATATATATATATATATATATATGCACTGAAATCACAGAATAACACGTGATCTTATTAATAAGCAAACAACCACAGGGAAAAAGAAACACGAAGTCCGAGCGCTTTCGTGATATATTCACATCATCAAGGAGAAACAAAAAATAGACGGAGATTACAAAGTAAATGAGTTAAATGCACAAGCAAAAAATTCCCAATCGGCAACTCGAATTAAAGACCATAAAACCCTCTAAAGATTTTTCAATAGATAACATAATCTGTAGGCTGCTAAATTACTAAATATAAAGAACTATATAGATGAAATTAGACAAAAAACCAGTACAGAGAACAAAAATTATTATAACGATTATTAGAACTAGTATTTAATTAAAGCAGGCAATTAAGTGGCAAGAATTTAATGAAAACAAAGGGAATGGTGCCATCGTCTTACAGAATATTCCAAAATTTCTACAAACAGTCTGAAAAAATTGTTTTCCCAATAGCCAACCAGTTGAAAAGTCCAATAAACCACCCAGCACCCAAAGATTATATACAAAAGAAATATTACAATTAAAATGGACACATAAGAATGTTAACAGTTCTTAAAATAATATTTATTTATTTAACCAAGGCAAACCGTTAAGGGGCAAGAATGCGGTGAATATATCACGAAAGCGCTCGGACTTCGTGTTTCCTTTTCCCTGTGGTTGTTTGCTTATATATATATATATATATATATATATATACACACACGAAGTTTGACCTTCGTGAAATGAGGAATCATCGCAAGGAACATTTGAAAGGTTGAAAGAAAGGTATATATATATATATATATATATATATATATATATATATATATATATATATATATATATACAAACCTCAAATTAAGTCAACAATAATTTTAGCTGTAAATTATTTGATAATTACCTTGAGTTATTGACAAAGGCTATTAACAAGTTTTTAGAGCATTAAGCACCTAATTTTACAGGTATTACGAGACAGTGTCTGGAGAGGTGTAATGGAGACCCCGAATGCAAAGCTCTAAATCTCGATCACAACAGATACGAATGCTTCGGATTAGAAAGAGGTGCTTCCAACCAACCGGCAGACGTGCGCCCTTACGCTGGAGTCGACCATTTTGAAGCGATATGTTTGAGAGGTGAACGAGAGAAGGGTTATACTTTAGTTGAGGCATTTTATTTTGGCGGAGCAAGTGTAGTTTACGTTCCCCTACATTATCCTAGTGTAGTTTGCGTTCCCCAACTTTGTCCGCGTATACCTAATCAAATAAAATGTTAAAACTACCGAAAATATTACGACTTAACCTAATCAATCGTCAATATATATATATATATATACAGGGCGTCCCAAAAAAATTTATACACACTTTAACAGCTGATAGCTCAATTGATGTTTCTTTCTTTCCAAGTTAAACCCATTAGAATTAATAATGGCAGTCAGACTAAGCTTTGAACAAAGGAAATTCATTCTAAAATGCTACTGGAAGTGTGAAAACGCAGTTGAAGTGCAAAGACAGTTTAGGAGGGAGTTTCAAACAGATCCACCAACGCGACTTACCATCACTCGAATTAGAGATAAGTTTGAAGCCGATGGAACTGTTCAGAATGTCCACAAGAAGCGTTCCGGAAGACCACGGACATCGACAAGCCCCACAAAGCAAGAAAGAGTACTGGAAACGTATCACCAAAGTCCAAGAAAATCTGTGCGGCAAGCGAGTCGTGAGGTAGGAATTTCAGAATCGTCTGTCCAACGCATTTTGAAGCGCTGTCAATGGAAAAGTTACATTCCAAGATTAGTCCATGCTATTAATGAAGATGATCCGGACCGAAGAGTGGAGTATTGCGAGTGGTACTTGGCACGATGTGGATGTGGATTGGACGAAGGGGTTTCGTAGAATACCCTCCGCGTTCACCAGACCTCACACCACTAGACTTTTTTTTATGGGAACACTTAAAAGACAAAGTCTACGCTATAAAACTGCACACAGTCGCTGAATTGAGAGCAGCCATTGAACGAGAATGCACACAAATACCAAACGAAATGTTTCGTGATGTTTGCGATTCCATTGTTTCGCGGTTATCAGCAGTGCCTGGACCAGAACGGACGTCAGTTTGAAAACAGGCGTTGACAAAACAATTAAATAATGTCTGTAGATTCTTACATTTTGAAAATGAAATGTATTTTAATAAACACTGCCTTTATAAGTATTTAAAGTGTGTATACATTTTTGGGACGCCCTGTATATAATATATATATATATACACATTTCAACTGCAAAGAACACGCAGTATAAATAACGTAAAGAACGACGCTTGTATAGGAGAACATTCGCGCAAGATGAGAAGAGAGAACGAAACAAATGAAAAATGAGGTAACCACCCGGGAATCGAACCCGGGATCTTCCGATTGGTCGGTCAGATATGAAACCAACTACACCATGGTCCTCAGGTCGATCAGAAGTCGTAATTCATCTACATACGCGCAGAAACCAATGCCCCGAGGGGGCACCTCCCGCATGCCGTATCTATATATACATTTTCAACTGCAAAGAACAACGCAGTATAAATAACGTAAAGAACGACGCTTGTATAGGAGAACATTCCGCGCAAGATGAGAAGAGAGAACGAACAAATGAAAAATGAGTAACCACCGGAATCGAACCCGGGATCTTCCGATTGCGGTCAGATATGATAACCACTACGCCATGTCATAGTCCTCAGTCGATTTTTCATTTGTTCGTTCTCTCTTCTCATCTTGCGCGGAATGTTCTCCTATACAAGCGTCGTTCTTTACGTATTTATACTGCGTGTTCTTTGCAGTTGAAATGTATATATAGATACGGCATGCGGGAGGTGCCCCTCGGGGCATTGGTTTCCGCGCGTATGTAGAGGAATTACGACTTCTGATCGACTGAGGACCATGGTGTAGTGGGTTATCATATCTGACCGGCAATCGGAAGATCCCGGGTTCGATTCCCGGGTGGTTACCTCATTTTTTATTTGTTCGTCTCTCTCATCTGCGCGGAATGTTCTCCTATACAAGCGTCGTTCTTTACGTATATATATATATATATATACAGGGTGGGCCGTAAGTTTCCAACATAGGAAAATTTTAAACGTTGTTTTTATGTCAGATACCCTAAGAATATGCGTTTGACGAAAAGAGCACCCGAATTGAAATCATACTGATGGCTGGGTCGGGAAAGCAGTCGCATGGTTGCAATGAACTTTAACAGACACATGGAACGAACATCACACACGACACTGTGGCAAAACTTATTAACAGTTTCAGAAAACTGGAAATGTTGCAGATCAAACCCGCGAAGTGGTCCAGACGTACAGCCACCGATGAAGAACAACAGCTACGATACTTACAGCGCTTACACGGAGTCCCAGAAAAAGTACACGACGGTTGTCTGCAGAAAGTGGTGTCAGCAGATCGAGTATCAGGCGCATTTTGAAAGCAAACAAATGGCATCCATACAAATTGCATATGGCACAGCATTGAGTGAAGACGACCCGGATAGACGGATGAATTCTGTGAAGGGCAGGGCATTAACCAAAGTGAACGAGGATCAAACTTTTCAACTAAGATCTTGTTTACTGATGAGCAAATTTTTACGACAATGGAGAGGTTAATCGGCAAAAACATACGTATTGGAGTAATGCTAACCCTAACTGGCTGAGTCCGACGAAGATGCAAGGTGCCGGTAAAGTGATGGGTGGGCCGGGATATGGGGTGACAGAATTATTGGACAAATATTTGTCAGTGGAAATCTTAATGCCGAAAGGTATCTTAACATGTGCAAGAAGAGATTTTCCCATCCCTGCTAAACGAGGAAGGTAACTTCCCAGTTTACTTCCAGCAAGATGGAGCTCCACCTCATTATGGTCTTCACGTGCGTCGGTATTTGGATCAGCAGTTTCCGGATGCTTGGATTGGTCGGCGTGGTCCTGTGGAGTGGCCTCCCAGATCCCCAGATCTCACCCCCCTTGATTTCTATCTTTGGGGCACTTGAAGGCCATGGTGTATCAGGAAAGATACGAGACATAAATCATCTAAAGGAACGTATCACCAACGCCATTACAAGCATAAACAACGTCAACTGTGCTAATGCGAGTTCATCAACAGTGGGGAACACGTATTGAAATGTGTTTTCAAAACAATGGCAACCATGTAGAGCATATTATATAAATAAAAATGGTTGCCATAAAAAAATGTTTATTTTTCCTATGTATGGAAACTTACGGCCCACCCTGTATATATATATATATGTATATATTGACGATTGGTTAGGTTAAGTCGTAATATTTTCGTTAGTTTTAACGTTTTATTTGATGGATTCATTTAAAAATGTCTCCTAAAGATCTTAGTGTAGTTTATGTTCCCCAACTTTGACCTAGTGTAGTTTGTGTCCCCTTTTGCGTCAGGGGGACGTAAACTACACTTGCTCTATTTTGGCTTATAGTCCAATAATAATAATAATAATAATAATAAATTCATTGAAGGCGCCTGTTAGTTCCGTGGTTCTGGTGGTGGACTCTGAGCGGTGAGGCTCTGGTTCCCTCGAACCTGCTGGCTCCTGGGATCGGCTGAGTTGGCCTCTTACTCTGTTAATATTCGGGTTAAAGGTGACCCTTGGAATACACTCACCCCAACGACGTGGGGAAATGAGTTTCTTGGTTGTTACCTTTTTTATATATTCATTGAAACTTTTCCATAACGTCTGAATTTTTTAAAATTTGTTGGGTTAAAGAATGTAAACTTTGACGAACGGCAAGATCCATTTTTTCGAAAATAATACTAAAACATAAATATGATTTAAGGGAATAAAGCCACACTAAGAAATGGATTTATTAAAAGCACAAGCTCGCGGTCTATTCATCAGGTGGAGTGATGAAGACTTTATAATAGGCCGAAAGCTTGTGCTCCTGATAAATGCACTTCTTACTGTGGCTTTATGCTCTTAATTAATTCAACTTCTCGTAATTGAGAATATTCAATGAAAATTAAGATGTTTTTCTGAAAGAATTTTGCCAACTTTTCTGCTTAATAATCATACATTTGCTTTTTCTTAACAATAATTGATGTTTACTACTTCACTTTCAATTAAACTTTGAATTAAACATAATAGGAAAATTCAACAAATTCGCAGGCAGGGTAAAAACAAACTTCATGAAGGCATCATACTGAAATTATCGCCGTTTTTATAGGGTCAGTTAATTACGAATGTTCTTTTAAATAAAAAATTGGACCTAAGTAGTCGAATTTGATACATTCTAAAGCCTCGTATAGTTTATACAGCAATATGTTCCATTTCTCAGGAATGATAGCGAAAACACTAATTTGCTTAGGATGTCATGTTGGGCATTGTGCAACATGAATCCAGGACAAAAACTTACTGAACAAAAACTTACTGAACAAAAACTCACTGGACAAAAACTCACCGGACAAAAACTTACCAGACAAATGTTTTTGCGAAATACATACACTCTAGTCGAGATCTTAAGATTTTAGACTCATTGTAGATAATTACTCTTCATCTTTTAAATTGTTCTGTTTTTAACCAAATCAGTATACATACTAATGTAATTTTGGTCACTGATTTCAAAAATAACTTTCTTTATTTTGGAGAAATGAAAAACAAACATGTTAGAGCACTTTAAATAATTAATGTGTTTTTAACGAAAATATCATGATTTAACCTAACCAATCGTCAAGGGCGTACAGTTGACCTAACCGGGCATTCAATCGACCTAACTGGGCATTAATTTATAACGAAAGAGTGGTAGGTTGGTTAAAAATTAATATTGGTTGATTGGTTAAAAACAGAACAATTTGAAAGATGAACAATTTGAAAGATGAAGAGTAATTAGCTACAATAAGTCTAAAATCTTGAGAACTTAAGATCTTAAGATTTAGACTAGAGTATATGTATTTCGCAAAAACATTTGTCTGGTGAGTTTTTGTCCTCTTTTGCATTTAAATGGTGAGTTTTTGTCCGGTGAGTTTTTGTCCTCTTTTGCATTTAAATGGTGAGTTTTTGTCCGGTGAGTTTTTGTCCATTGAGTTTTTGTCCGACTGTCCGTGCCCGTGCAAGCATATCTCAAAACAAGAATGAAAAAATAAGTTATTTTAATTTGATTTTAAATTATTATAAGTCTGGGATCATAGAAAAAATGTATTTCACATTATTTGACAATTTCCAATTTTCAGTGTGACACTCTGAAAGAAAAAGAAAAAAAGAGCAAATTAGCGGTTTCTCTGTGATCTCTAACAAATGGGACATCTTGCACTGACACTCTTTGTTCATGGCGGTACAACAAAGTTGTTGGGCTTTGTATTTGTATTTCGTGTCAAAGTGTGAGATTTTCTGAAAATTCTTAAATTATGTATGGACTAATGGTGTATAAGTATTGAACAATATTACTTTCGTCATCTCTGCAATAAGTTTTATACAGATACTCTAGTTTGTATCAATACATAATTGAGCTTATTGCTTTTTATATATATATATATATATATATATATATATATATATATATATATATATATATATAAACTGAAAATATTCGCTAGAGAACTACAGTAAAGTCTTAAAGTTGACACTAATTATCCATTCCATGTATACTCTGCGGAGAGCTTAGTTTGATAAGCGTTATTGATTTTGCTAGCTCGGTGGTCTGAACTAAGCGGAGAAGCATCGAAATATCACCCGTACACAAACGTTAGACAGGTTTAACTTGTTCTTGAAAACTTCGACGAATCTCGTAGTTACTACAAAAAGTTCATTGCATCCTAAAAGCTAATCTCGACATTAGAATTTATAGAATACTGGATGTATCTGTATAAAACCCTAACATTTAAAACTATTAAAGATCGATATAGAATTCTTGTTTGATATCGCAATCATTGCCGAATGAAGACTGGATGGTCTAAGATAGTGTTTCCCATCTGGGGTGCCGCAAAATTTAATGAAAATTACAAAAATAAGTAATTGAAAATTGAAAAGATACTGAAAATATACAAATTTCAATTTCAAATTAAACAAATCATTCGCGATTTATTACGTCCATACGGAAACTCTATAGGTTCAGTTTGAAATTATGTAGTATTAAACGTAGGAGGAACTGGATGTTAAACAGTGGAAGACGAAAATCCTCTCGGGTGTCGCGAAAGAAGAAAAGGTTGGGAACCATTGGTCTAAGGAAAGAAGATTATTGTTAATAATTTTAATATTTAGATTTCTTTCCTTTTTAGGAAGAATATGCGGACTCCTTTGGACATTCGAAAGGGTACCAGACTTTCAAATGACTGGAGCAGAGAGACAAAGGTTCCAAGATGTTACGTAAGTGTTTTTTTCTTTTCTGACACTATTTTAATTTGCACCATGCATTTTCTGTTTGATCAAACCATTATGAAGTTCATAAATTTATTAATTAAACTATTACTATGGACTGATGGAGGGTTATAATTATTAATATATTAAATGTTTAAGTCATTCCACCTATTTTTCAATCAGGAAAGAAGAGTGCATGGAATTTTGCTTAAACTCCCGAAATTTTGAGTGTCGCTCAGCTAATTACGAGTACGTGGGTCGCCTGTGCAAACTCTTCGATCAAGACCGATATTCAAGTCGAAACTCGTACAAAGGTGCCCTGAATGTTGACTATTTGGAGAATTCATGCGCAACACGTACGTAATTTTGTGATAATTTATTCTCTCGTAAACACGAAAGTGTACAAGCAGCATTGATTTGTAAAAATATCTGTAAGTCTTTATATATATATATATATATATATGCACTAAAATTACAAAATAACACGTGATCTTATTAATAAGCAAACAACCACAGGGAATATATCACGAAAGCGCTCTGACTTTGTGTTTCCTTTTCCCTGTGGTTGTTTGCTTATATATATATATATATATATATATATATATATATATATATATATATATATATATATATATACACACACTGACCATTTGTTGTAATAAATTTTCTAAATAAAGAAATGAAGCTGAATGAAAATAATAACCTTGTCCTGCAGCACCAACTGACTGTACTTATGGAAACGGAGAAGGAGACAGATTCCTTGTATATGTAACGAAGACAGTAAGCGTGTTCAGTGAGTTCGACTGTGAAAGAGCTTGTACCATGGAGCAAGATTTTAACTGTAGATCTTTCTCTTTTCTTGGTGAGGTTAGTGAAAAAGTTCCATACTTACTATGCTTTGTCAAATTCCATACGAAGCACAACCCTAATAAATTTGAAATTTCGCACGTATAATTTTAAGTAAATATTTAATTTGTCAACACTATAAGAAATTTTAGCTGTTTCTTAACTTCTATATCAGACAAGTGCCAGAGCGGATCAGTGTTTATTAAGTTCTGTGACTGGAAGGAATGCTGGGGCCAGTGCTTTTAGCTTTCAAAGAGGTGCAGTCTACGGGGAGAAAACTTGTCGCCAGTTTTCGTCAGGTAAGTTATATAAATTCGGAAACAGTAAAGAACAATAATGAAAGTATTTCACATACAGAAAAGGAAAAAGAAGTAAAGACGTTTAAAGAATTAAATCTTTAAAGTAAATAACAAAATGTTAGTAATTTATTTCGTTTCATTATTTCTGCGTGTGAATTACTCCTAAAATAGATCAGTTGAAGATTAATTTTCTCCCGGTCTGGATGATGCATCCATTCAGTTTCATTTTTATTTGTGTTTATGGCTGTCATTTGATTTTTCAGGGGGAAGACCCGAAATACCTTTAGGAGGAGTTGAGGAAGGCCTAACGTTGGAATTGGAGATCCTGGAGGAGGTAGACCTTTTCTTGGAGGAAGACCCGGAGGAAGTTTTGGAGGTACTGGGGGAAGACCAGGAGGGGTTCCGGAGGTACCGGGAAAGACCAGGAGGAGGTTGGAGGGTACTGGGGGAAGACCTGCTGGAGAATTTGGTGGAAGAGGTAAATTGTAGTTAGTTAATTCTAAACTAATTTAACTATTTCTTTCGAAGGATATGGAAGCAAAGCTAAATAACACATTTCCCCGACATTATATCAGTAAGTTAATTGCAGTTAAAACAAAAGTAATTCTCATTTTTTAAGTATAAGTAAGTTCATATTGGAAAGAATACGTTGTTTTAATAACTTACAGTAATCACTGGAACCAAAAGTGACCACACACGCTCTAATTGTTTTTACTTAACCCGTCCTTTTGAGACTGCATCTGACTCGATTCCTAGAATACTTTCTACGAAGTGATCAAAATATTTGAAATTTCGCAGCTTTGAAGTGTTAATTAAGCAACGTAAATCTTCCTCTCCTTTATTTATACATGAGGCGCTGCAGACCACAAGCTGCTAAGCGCCAAAATTTAAAAAATGGAGAAAATGTAGTTCAAGTTTGTCAACTTGCAGAATGTCATAACTTTTGAACCAATAAAGATATGTGATTGATTTCGACCATACGTACAGGTCCACAATCTGCTCCCTGACTCACCCACGGGATAGAGGAAGGGTGGGGGAATATAGTAGTATAAATAACTCAATTCTGGCCCCACTGGCGCTCGGCAGGTTGTGGTCCGGAGCGCCTCAAATAATGACTCGGTCAAAACGACAACAATTTAGAATTATGGAAAGTTTTTTTCGTTAATTCATTCTACAGTCAAAATTCTAAAACTTATTTAGCATTAACCAGACTCCAGTCCAAATAAATCCTTATTATTTTCTTTCTATTACCGTAGATACTGATATTGAGAACTGCCCTTTCTCCACTACTTTGATAAAATAGTCGGTGTGGATTTCACTGGAGCTCAAAGGTAAGAAAGATATTTTCATTACAAACTGAATAATATTAATGTTTTACTACTACAGTCCTTATTAACTGGTAACAGAGGGTGATTAGTATTTAGATTTGTTCGCGTTTATAAAGTCTTATTGACTATATACACAGACTTGAAAAAGTTAATCCACACTCACATCTAGAGCATCCCCTGCTTATTTGCTAGTAAAACCATATGCAGTGATTAAAAATTTACAACAAATGCATTTATGCAATATTTTCGTGATTTGCCTTTTGCCTTATGGAAAGCGGTAACACGGTCACGCATCGTGTGAATCAATTTGGATATTAGTTCTTGTGCTGCTGTAGCCCATTCCTCTTTCAATATTCGTATCATAGCTTCTGGGTTCTTGTCATCTGATTGGCCAAACCATGGAAGACGCTGGGTGTCCTGCTTGTCATGCCGCTTTTGTGTTGTGCCGACAGTATATGCTAGAGCGCTGTCCTCCATATAAACGCTGATCTGTGGAGACAACTCACCACTGGTATAAATGGAAGAATCCCCTTCTGGATAAAAATAACGCACCGGGATGAAGTCACCGTTCCACTGCAGGCCACCAGATGTGAATATTCAGTCGCTCCAATGGCGCCTTATACCATAACAGAAATGGCACCACATTTCTTCGTAGCTTGTAGTTTCTTCAGGAAAAAACTCCTGTGTTAGACGTCGCCACACTCACACACGACCTCTGTCCGAGAATAAAAGAATAAGACAGATCGTGGCCAATCTGAAAAGTGAGCAGGGTTCCAGAAGGCAGGTGCCTGTGTTAGCATCTGCGATACCCATTACTACCGACGAACAATATTGTTAAGTGTTAGTAGGTGCTTCATTCTCGCATCTCCGCCATGTTAGCCCTTGCTACAAAGATACCGCCTGATTGTTGTGGTGAACACTTGAACCTTCCGTTTAAAGCAGTTTTTTTTTTCGCTGTTCCTCCTGACAGTGCAAAGTGCTCTTTCTGTAACTTTTGGACGGCCAGAATTCACAGCAACAGTTCTTCTGGCTGATCTGGAATTGCATTACCACTTTGTTAACTGTGGATACTGGAAAACCAAGTGTTCTGGAAATTTCCCTTTGATTTCGTTTCGCCTCGCACTATCCAGCTATCCAGCCTCCTATGACAATCGTTAATTCCACGAACCCTGCTTTGTGGCATTGTTTCTTATATTATAAATTAGTTGACAATTGAATATCGATGTTTTAGGACACCTCAGTCGATATTAAGAAAGTGTCTATTTACTTCTGCCAAGTCTCTCTCGCGCTTTTCTCTCTCTTTTTTTTTTTTGTGTGTGTGTGTGTGTGTGTGTGTGTGTGTGTGTGGGTGTGTGTGAGAGAGAGAGAGAGAAAAGAGAGAGAGAGAGAAATTATGTGCAACACATTAATTAATCAATTTTTGCGTACATATTTCTCTGGTAATACTGAAAATTTTATCACAATAAAAACTTTACCGACTGTATTTCATCTACCGTTACATTCGGCATTGGGAATTTATACTACATATTTTTTCTTTAGAGAAGAAATCAGACCAAGAGAACAGCTGGGAATAACAATTGACTGCTTGCAAGTGTGTGCTAGAGCAGGTTTAAGATGTCTCGCTGTATCGCTTGAAACCATGCGGTCTTCACCTCAACGTTGCTTTGCTTTGGATAGAGCTACTGACACTGATATTAGAAATCTTATACCCGCGCCAGAGGTTTCGTATTTTGAAAAAGTTTGCATTCCAGGTAAGTAAAATATTATCATAAATTGGTGCGAAATGTTTGATCAGTAATTTAAAAAAGAAAATAATTTTTAACATTATTTATTTATGATTTTAAGAAATTACATGTTTTTAGACAGTTATATTTTATATGAATGTTGTATCGAATTAACTTTTTGTTTCTTTCAATTTATGTTAATGAATTAAAGTCGTTTATTAATTTCTTTCAAAAGAACGAGGTTGCGGAAAAGCATGGCTATTCGTTCGAATCCCTGGCTATGATCTTGATGTTAATGGAAGAGTTCTGCCTAATATTAGGAACCGACAATTTTGTGAGGCGGCTTGTCTTAGAGCAACTGATCTACCTTGCAGGTAAATAGTATGCTGGATGCTAAACATAACTAAAATTTAGAATATATAAAGTATATTAAAAAATAGGCTACGTTGTGGCGACGTCGCTACATCGCTTCCCGTTAGATGAACGAGGTTAAGCGACGCTGGGTCTGTCCAGTAGTTGGATGTAACGGAGATTATTAAGCCCAAAACATTATTATTATTATATTAAAAATTTATTTCCCATTCTTATAAGAAAAAGTATGCAAATACAATTGCATTTTCTCTCTCTTCTTTTAAGATCGGCAGTTTATAACTACAGAGAAGGAACTTGTAAACTTATGGCTGAAACAAGAAGAACGGAGCGAGATAGTTTTAAATTTTTATCTCAAGATATTGAGTTTTTAGAAAATCAGTGTGCACCAGGTAAAAATAAAGTTACATTAAACTTTATACATAGTTTTCATTTCCATTTTTTACTATTTTCGTGTTATTTGAACCTTTATAAAATATTGGGCACTTAAAAACTATATAAAACTATTATCGACCATTTGTATAACATACCGCGTGTTAGGTAGCGTACTTTCGCTTGTCTGATAAAGATAGTTATATTAAAAAGTTAAGAAATACTCATAATGCTGTGAACAAAGTTGAAAATATTCTCTTCCCTCATTGAATGCGTTTTAACTATTACCAGATCCACCCAACTGCGAATACACGAACTACGAAGGAAGATTTTTACCTTTCTTTGATCGCTATTTGAGTAATGTCTTTGATCAGAGTGAATGTCAGTCGTACTGTGACCGAGAAAGTGATTTCACTTGCAGAAGTTACAACTACCAAGTAAGTTCATCATTCACTTCATCCGTGGATGATCTATTATTATTATTATTTCGAAATACAATTGCGGGAAGGGGATGAACTAACCAGCGCGCGCCCGTAGCTCTGAGTATTAACACCGTTTCCCTCCTTAAACGAAATGAAGACACTGAGGTCGAAGGTTCGACGGATCAAGTAAAGATAAGCACCCCCATCCTTCTTTAATTAGCCTTATAAGCTAACTAACGAAAATATCACGACCTAACCTAACCAATCGTCAAGGGCGTACAGTTGACTTAACGATTGGTTAGGTTAGGTCGTGATATTTTCGTTAATTAGCCTTATAAGGCTAATTAAAGAAGGCTGGGGGTGCTTATCTTTACTTGATCCGGTTCGACTCCCGATGGTACTGGTTAATAATAATCCAGGTATTAGCGCAATGAACTACATTAGTGTGGCCTGAACGCTGTGCCAGTTTCTGTCCCTCCTAATTGATTATAGCCATGATGAACTATACACTGTACATATAGGATTATTTAAAACAATCGAAACGACTGAATTGTTTTAGACGTGACTCTCGCATGCTTAATAAAGTTATTCATATTTTAACCTACATAAGGAATTTGAGTGAGTCTGCATGAAAAATTCAGGTCAACGTCAATTAAATAAAAATCCATTTGTTAACTATTTTCATTAACAAGATCTATTGGCTCTATTTGAACGTCAGTGAGTGGTGAAAATGAAGTCGGTCAATTAGGCGTTCTCTTTTGAAATCTGGAGCGACATTAAAGATAAACTGTTAGTCCTAAATGTTACATTGCAAGGAAATTTTTAAACCTAAATGTTACTTACTTGTAGCCTACCCGAATATGGACTTGGAAGGTCGACAGTATCAAATCTAAAATGTTCCCGAAGTTAAAACATTTTTACCACTATTTTGCCATTATTATAAAACGAGCAAAATATCTAAAACGAAAATGTTTACGTTGGAAATTTTCATGAGGTACGTCATGGGCAATGTCGTAATGACGTTTCCCGTTGATCAGTGACGTTAAGCGACAGTGGTCTGGAGAGTAGTTGGATGGGAGACCACCCTCCACATCCAGATTATGTAGCAACCCGTGGTCCGGACCCGTATAAAGCTGTAGGTCCCCTCCGTCATATCAACTTAGCTGTTGCGGAGCAGGCTAAATGATACCATTAAAAATATATCTTTTTTAAAACGACAAACGGGCTGTCAATTTCTTCTCAATGTCACTCTTTATTATCGACAATTTTTTTAGTTAGATTTAATTCAATTATTTTATTAGTGTCGATAATAATCAGTGAATAGGGCCAGAAACTGCATGGCACAGCGCTCAGGCCAGACGAACACGGCCCATTGCGCTAACTCCTTCACTATTATTATTATTATCGGCATGATCAAGATTCGAACCCCGACCTTGGTCATAGTGCCTACTTCAATGGCTTTAAATACTTGAAGCACATTCAAATAGCAAATACCAATCAAAATTTATCCGCACTTATGCACGAAGTTCATTTTCTTTATTTGTCGTACATGCAGTCCTATCAATGTTTGCGTGATGGCTATTCCTAGACTTCCTTAGTACTGCGGAAGAATTAATACCATAAACACGCGCATAGAATTATCTATCTATTTCAATGAAATCGGACAAATTTAATAAAAACTGACATAATTTTGTGTTTATTACTAAATTATGATACAAAAACAAATAGATTTATAAATCATAAGTCAAAACTTTATTGAGAAGTTTCAACATGTGCACCGTTGTATCTCTGCAAATTTCAAATCTATCCTCAGCGCTGCGAAACACATTTTGAAGCATTTCAGGTGTTATCTCCCGCACTGCCAACTGGATGCGTTCTTTAAGTTCAGCTAAACTATTGATCTTTTGGCGATAAACCTTTGTTTTTATGAAACCCCATGCAAAGAAATCCAGGGTGTCAAATCCGGAGAACGCGGAGGCCAAGGTCGAGGTCCTCCACGTCCAATCTACCGATTCGGAAGGCGTCTGTTGAGGTATTCTCGAACAATTAGAGCATAATGACATGGTGCTCCATCTTGTTGAAACACAACATTATCAAGAATGCCACCATCAAGAAGCTGTGGTTCGAGAAACTGCTGAAGCATATCAAGGTAGACGGTACCTGTTACAGTTGCTTCCGCAAAGAAGAATGGGCCATAAATTTTGGATTTGGTCATTCCAAGCCACACGTTAACTTTTGGAGAGTCTCTTTGCCATTCTATGACTTCAGACGGTCTTTCATTGGACCAGATACGACAGTTGTGTCGATTGACTTTACCACACGTGTGGAAAGTCGCCTCATCACTGAATAAGATGTTATCCAATAAACTTTCATTTTCGATTTGATCCACAATTTCTGCACACCTTGCTGCTCGATTTGGATAATCCTCTTCATTTAGGGCATGCAGTACTTGAATGTGATAAGCCTTTTTCATCAGTGTCGAACGCAAGATTCTATGAACTGTTGTCTTGGATATGTTGAGTCTTCGACCGGCCTCCCTAACCGAAGTTGTTGGTTCATCCTCAAACAATTGTCGTACCTGTTCGGTACTGTTACGTGCTGTCCTTGGGCGTCCTCTTCCCACCTCGTTGTGTACGGATCCAGTTCTTTTAAATTTGTTCACAAGTTCACGAATCGCTTTGTCTGTAGGACCGGTTCTGTGGAATCTTCTTGTAAATTTTTCTCTGATTTCATTACATTGCATTCCTTTGATACGGGATGTTACAACAAAGATGCGTTCTTGTGTATTCATTATTAATAGGGTTCTGAAAGAGAATGAAAATAAAACTATGAAAAACTATGAAAAAATTATGAAAATAAAATTATGAAAAAATTTAGAAATTTATACATTTTTACACATATTAAACATGATAAACATAAATAAAAGTGTGTTTTTAAAACATTTGTCCGATTTCATTGAAATAGATAGTTAATTCTGGGACACCCTGTACAGTATACTTAACTTATTTAATCAACATCACTCGACTTCTAAATCTCAGGTAATTTTTTCTTGATTTTAGTCACTCAGAAGAGAATGTTCTCTTAGCTCGGACGATACAGGAACTGTTGGAGGAGTTTCGGCGCTTACTGTCGATAGAAGTTTCTTCTACGCAGATAAAGCCGTCTGCAGGAATGGTACGATTTGAATATTAAGAGGACCGTAAGATATATTTTATAGTAAATATTATGTAGCATATACTTAAACATTAACTATATATATATATATATATATATATATATATATATATATATATATATATATATATAAACGGATGTACCATAAAAAAAGGGTACATTTTCAAAAGGCTATAAAATCAACATTTGTCATTTAATTTTAATAAAACTTCTACACAAAAACACATGTATTTATCTATAAGCAAACAAGTCTTCAGACTAAAATATCAAATAATTAAAATTCTATCAACATTTAACGAAAGAGTATGATTTTTCTACTTAACACGCAAAAATTATTAAACCTTTTAATATTTTTTTATAAAAATAATTTTTAACGTAAAATTTACCTGAAATTATTAAAAAAAATTGTTCGAAATGCTTTCCTTCCATTCCAATAACTTTTTTTATTCTTGGCCGGAATTCATCTATGGCTCGATTTATTAGTTCCTGTGGAAGCACTTCCCATTTTTCAATGATGATTTCGCGTAAATGAGCGACATCTTTTATCCTAGTCCTGTAGACTCGCTCTGCTAAGTTCTCCCAAAAAAAAAAAACTTATTGAAATGGAAGGAAAGCAGTTCGAACAATTTTTTTAATAATTTCAGGTAAATTTTACGTTAAAAATTATTTTTATAAAAAAATATTAAAAAGGTTTAATAATGTTTGCATCTTAAGTAGAAAAATCATACGCTTTCGTTAAATGTTGATAGAATTTGAATTACTTGATATTTTAGTCTGAAAACGTGTCTGCATATAGATAAATACATATGTTTTATTGTGTAGAAGTTTCATTAAAATTAAATGACAAATGTTGATTTTATAGCCTTTATAAAACGTACCCTTTTTTATGGCACACCCGTTATATATACACAATATATATATATATATATATATATATATATATATATATATATATATATATATATATATATATATATATATATATATATTGTGTATATATAACGGGTGTGCCATAAAAAAGGGGTATATATATATATATATATATATATATCACACACACACACACACACACACACACACACACACATATATATATATATATATATATATATATATATACATACAGCGTGAGTCAAAAGTCTCCATACATAGGCAAAATGGTCATGATAAAACTAAAAGCAGTTTCCGGGTCACTGGATTGGCCGCCGTGGTCCCGTGGAGTGGCCTCCGAGGTCCCCAGACCTCACCCACCCCCCTTGATTTTTACTTGTGGGGGTACTTGAAGGCCATGGTGTACCAGGTGAAAATACAAAACACGGACCACCTAAAGGAACGCATTCGTGATGCGTGTGCACGCATAACACCAGACGTGTTAACGCGCGTTTGCCATGACTGGGAGGAACGCATCCGTATGTGCATTCAGTGTAATGGTGCCCACATAGAGCATATTTTGTGACTTACAAGTGATTGCATAATAAAGTGACCATTTTGCCTATGTACGGAGACTTTTGACTCACCCTGTATGTATATATATATATATATATATATATATATATATATATATATATATATATATATATATATATACGGTGGCAAACAATAATTGCCCCACACCCCTGCACAGATGAAACTAATAGAGTGTGCAAAAAACTGATTGTTGCATCTTTTAGACAATTTAATTCTATGTCTAAACAAAACCACTCAATAGTTGGTGTTGCCTCCTTGTGCCTGGAGGACGGCTTCAAGTCGGCAAGAGTAGGAGGTGAGGAGAGACTGGAAAAGGTCAGTGTTGTACTCGAGATTTCGAGGATTGTTTCGATGTGCTGCTCCATGGTCCGGTGGCAGAATCGTTCAGGATCCATCCTGAAAGACCGAGTGGAATCCCTGATGCTTGCTGAACCACCAGCTACCCGATTCTGCCGAGAATTTGGAGCAGCACATCGAAACAATCCTCCGAAATCTTGAGTACGACACTGACCTTTTCGAGTCTCTCCTCACCTCCTACCCTTGCCGACCTGAAGCCGTCCGCCAAGCACAAGGAGGCAACACCAACTATTGAGTGGTTTTGTTTAGACGTAGAATTAAATTGTCTAAAAGATGCAACAATCAGTTTTTTTTTGTACCTCTATTAGTTTCATTTGTGCAGGGGGGGGGGGGTGCAATCATTGCTTGCCACCCCTTATATATATATATATATATATATGCTGCAAACCCACAAGGAAAAAAAAACGATTCCAAGGCCTTTCATGTATTAAGAGGTGTAGCTCTGAATACACGAAAGGCCTTGGAATCGTTTTTCTTTTTCCTTGTGGGTTTGCAGCATTCATTCATTTCACGTGTTTAATTGTGAAATTCATCCCATATATATATATATATATATATATATATATATATATATATATATGTAAAGAACGACGCTTGTGTAGAAGCGCGTTCCGCACAAGATGAGGGAGAACGAGCAAATGAAAAATGAGGTACCTCCCAGGAATCGAACCCGGGATCATCCAATTGCCGGTCGGATATGTTAACCACTACACCAAGGACCCCGATTAGTCAACACTCGTAATTCTCCTACATACGAGCGGAATCAAATGTCCTGAGGGGGCACCTTCGCATGCCGTACATATATACATTTTAACTGCAAACAACACACAGTATAATTAATGTAAAGAACGACGCTTGTGTAGAAGAGCATTCCGCACAAGATGAGGAGGGAGAACGAACAAATGATTCCGGGTTCGATTCCGGAGATACCTCATTTTTCATTTGCTCGTTCTCCCTCATATGTTCGTTCTCCCCCCTCATCTTGTGCGGAACGCTCTTCTACAGAAGCGTCGTTCTTTACATTACTTATACTGTGTGTTGTTTGCAGTTAAAATGTATATACTGTATGTACGGCATGCGAAGGTGCCCCCTCAGGGCATTGGTTTCTGCTCGTATGTAGGAGAATTACGACTTCTGATTGATCGAGGTCCATGGTGTAGTGGATAGCGTATCTGACCGGCAATCGGATGATCCCGGGTTCAATTCCAGGGTGGTACCTCATTTTTCATTTGTTCGTTCTCCCTCCTCATCTTGTGCGGAACGCTCTTCTACACAAGCGTCGTTCTTTACATTAATTATACTATGTTGTTTGCAGTTAAAAAAAAAAAATATATATATATATATATATTATGACACACACACACATATGTATATGTATATATATATTAAAATGCGCCTCGGTGGTGTAGTGGTTAGCGTCGCTGACAACGAATCCATCAGCCCTGCAATTGAGACCTGGTGATAGCAGGTGGCGCGCAGCAAAACGCAACTGTTCATCCTTCCACACAACAAAGAAAGTGGTTGGTAGATAAATGGATACCCTGGTGGTTAAAATGCTGGGCTGCTGGTAGGGAGTGGTTCGGATTCCACGTTAAACTGTAGGTCTAAGGTGGAGTGAAAACTTGACCTTCGTCAGAATGAACGATTCGGGCGGAAGCAAACCAAAGGTAACCAAATGTATAACAATACAATTTCAGTGCGAGTGGATTGTACTTCATCAAATATGATCGTCACGTTCACTTTTGGAAGACCGTTTGAAGGAAGAGTTTATGCTCAGGGCAACCCTCAAGTCTGCTTCGAGATGGGCAGCAGGGAAATTGAACTGATGCTCAGAATACCCCTCGATTCTACTTGCGGCACTAGCTTGCAGGTTAAAACTTAACTTTATACGAGTTTTATTTTAATATCACTGACCTTACTGAAATATCAACCGACGAAACTTCTATCAGATTTATTAGATTTAGTAAAATTTGTTGTATATATTGTTAGAGTGTGATGTAACGGATTTGGGTTTAAAAATAATAGTTTATTATACGATTTTAAGGACAACTTTTCTATGAAATAGTTTTATGTTTAACACTCAATAAACTCCTCATTTAATTTTTAAAACATTGTTCCTATTTTAGACAAAGAAAGTACGATGTTCAGAATTAGGAGGCCAAGTTTTGTTAAAATAAAACTAAATAAATGAAGTTACTTCAAAATAAATTTGGTTTAGATTAAACAAATATAAGATTATACAGGGTGTTCAAAAAGTCGCTCTACAGTTGAAAGATTTATTTATGTAGTCGCACGACATAAATAAATTTCCAACTGTACTGCGACTTTTTGAACACCCGTTAGTTATTTACTGTACTTGGAATTTGGTTTGACTTCATGTCGCAAATTTAAAGAGGATTACTTCCAATTAAATATAATCTTCAATCCGTTTAATATAAACCAAATTAATTTGAATTAATACCATGTATTTAGTTTAACTTTAACAAAATTTAGGCCTCATAAATTTTGAACACGGTACTTTTTTCGTCTAAAATCCAAACAATTTTTTTGTTTAAATTAAATAAATTTTTTTTAGCGAAAAATGGAAGAGCTTCACAGCGATTTATGTAAATCTATAATCTATATAATATATATAAGAGAGCTGTCCGTCTGTCCGTCTGTCCGTCTGTCCGTCACACTTTCAGAAATTGTGAGAAAAAAATTCAGAAATTGTATTACGGGCGGCCATGTGAAGCTCAAGATTTTCATGACTGTGTTCTTTTCTGTAGTTTAGCAATGGGGGAAGGGTGGGGGTGGAGGTTATGGGGGATGGGTGGGGTAATGGGGATGGGTGGGGGTAATGGGGGATGGTTGGGGTAATGGGGAGGGGTGGGGGTAATGGGGGAGGGGGTTAGCCCCCAAGTTGTATGAATGGGGGTGAGGAGGTTTTGGGAGATACCAGATTCAGAAATGTTGACACAATGTGAAGCTCAAAATTTTCACTGCTGGGTTCTTTTTTTGTAGTTTAGCCTGTCTAACCATCAGCGAAGCGGCGGGAACTGTACTAGTAATAATAAAGAACGCTCCGGGCTTTCATTAGTTATTTTTTAACTTTTAATATTTTGTTTTTGTACAAAGGGAAACGGCCGTTACATAAACGATGTAGTCGTTCAACAACATCCAATTATTATGCAAGATTCGGACAAAACAGTCAGAGTAGAGTGTTCTTTCGACGCAGGAGACCAAACGATTAGTTTCGCACCTGAGCCAGGTCCGGGTAGGACGGGAGGAGGAATCGATATTAAGTAAGTGTTGTGAAAGTATATCACTTTATATGTTGAAATTAATTAGATCATTTTTACTATGCTGAAAAATTCGTTTAAAGTAGATACCTCAAAAGTTCTGATTATTATTATTATTATTATTATTATTATTATTATAACCACAATCGCATAAAAAATATTTTTCAGTAATATGATTCGTCCTCTCGGTGGGAACGGTGTAAGTGACGTAGTTAGGAACACAGCACCGACTCCAAAGGTTGTAATGAATATTTACAAAGCCTCAGGGGAAAGGGCGACCAGCGTAGAACTGGGAGAACTCCTAGAACTAAAAGTTGAAATGCAAGAAACGAGCGCCTTCGCTATTTTTGTCAGAAATCTTGAGGCAAGAACTGAATTTGGAGAACTAATGACATTGATTGATAATGTCGGGTGAGTTACGTATTAATTAAGTCATACTTTTTATATTCTTCTATGTGGGTTAATGTAGATGATCAGTGACATAAATAAAGACTAACATATTTATTTTTTTGAAATATTTTATTGTTCGACGTTCGTAAAATATGTCAGAGAATTTCAATAATGTGATCGGCGAATAAGCAGAAACATTTCGTTTCAGATGTCCTCGTTATCCCGATATATTCCCAACCTTACAAGTAGACGAAGTCGACAAATCTTTGTTCAGCAGATTTAAAGCTTTCCGGTTCCCGTCAACAGGAAAAGTAAATTTCGTAGCGACAGTACGGTTTTGTCAAGAAATATGTGAACCTGTGAGTCTCCAAGAAATATTCTATTGCTACTCTTTTACTTAATCTGAATTTATTATCGTTTCCCGTGATAAAACCTAACTTTCGTTATGTGATACAATAAAGAAAAAAACTTGGTTTCTTACACAGGGAGAAGGGAAAGATAATGCGAGGCTCTTTTACCGACATCCGTTGCAATTATATATATATATATCAATAATAATTCAAATTTGTAGGTAAATTGCGGAGGAGGCATTTTCTCCTACGGAAAGAAACGCAGAAGGAGATCATTATCCGATAATTCAACTCTGACCGGAGAGGAAATGACCGTACTTCGAGAGGAGATAGAAGGACAAGAATTCAACGAGAAAAAGACAACTGAAAAAGTGGAAATAGCTTTCGATGAGGACAATCTTTTCACTTTGAACTATGAAGAAACAAAGCCAACCAAGGCATACCGCAGTACGGAAGCGACGGAGGCGGAGAATGAATTAACAACGTAAGGATTACTAAATTTGCGTAACTTTAGTTTATTATATTCATGTACGGTATATAGTTTTGATAACTACTTTAATTTTACGGTCTCTCTCATAAAAAAAGGGAAAATTAAAAGTTCTTTGCATTTACATGCTCAGCAGTGAATTACGCAGCATCCGTAAGTGTTAACAAAATTACTCGTATTAATTTGCGTGTAAGCAATTATTTCTAAAAGTTTTATAGAGAAAAAAATTGTCTGTAAGTTTAAGTTTCGTAGCATGAATTAAACAGAGTACAAAATTAACACAGACACTGAAGAATCATAGCGACTGATTGACCAAAGAAAATGCGCGTTAACAGTTCCTGTCCGTCTCGTACAGTGAGCGAAGATTCTCTTTTAAAAACGTGAAACGTCTTCAGAAAGACGCATTCTCACCTACCCGGGTGTAAACTTCTAATGGCTGAGAGATAAAATAGTGAATATTGACTATTGGGGAGGTAGTGGGGATGAATTTTCTAATTCTAATTCTGAGTTACATTTCTAAAACTACTCGTGTTATTTTATTTTATTTTTAGTTTTATTATTGATTTGAAGTAGGAAGATGAGAACGTAAATATTGCGAGATTCACTGAAATGATTTCTCTAAATTACTTCAAATAATTGCAGCACGAAGTCATCTACAACCTTAACGATGAAAGCGAACTATACTGACATGATGTCATCGTCCCCATCTTCCACGTCGTCCTCATCTTCCACGTCGTCCTCATCTTCCACTTCGTCCTCATGGCCTTCATCGGCATTTTCATCTATTCCACGACGAAACTGCCTTTTACCACAACACCGACGACAAATAGTTCAGATGAAGAAAAGAGACGTACTACCAAACGACATGCCAATTGCTTTATCGGTAAGAATAAGGTCAGCGATTACCATGGAAATTGTACGCAATCATTTCTCTTCTATTCTACGTGCAATTACCCATTCACACTTATTTTAATAAATTTCAAATAAAGATTTAGCGTATCACTTAAAAGTATGAGTTATGGTTATTATAATTTAGCATTTTGCAACAGTTTTCGTATGGGCTCTTTCCGCTCAGTATCATTCACATTTTATTCTCTCCCAAAAGTGAAAATCTGAAAGTGGATATCTCGAAGGAGGCAGTTCTCAAATCGATCCATTCCCATTCCCACTGTAGGTTTTCAGTTTAGTTACGTTATTGGTTTACGCTCACTCAACGTCGTTCCCATTCTCATTCACGACTTTTTCACTTTGGTCTAGGTTAGGTTAACTTAGGTTAGGTTAGGCTAATGTTATTTTGTGTTATGTTGGGTTAGGTTAAATTAAGTTAGGTTAGCAAATATTAGCCATTTCCATTTGGTGCCTTTCTCGCGAATGCGAATGCGAATGACATTCAGTGGAAAATAGCCCCCGAGCGTACATTTCAGTCATGGTCTATTTTTACATTTCACACTTTCCTAAATTACGAAACGTTCTCACATTTGAATTGTCACTTCGAGCTTCTCACTCGCGCACCGCGGATGAAAATGGGTGTGACATTGAATGGGAAATAATTTTTCTTTATGTAATATATAGATACGTTAATTGATGTTTTCATTTTTCTTTCAAGCTAATTGTAGGTGATGAAGAACCACTGTCAGACAACTTTGCAGGCATTCACAACAGACGAGGTAAAAACGAAATTGAGAAACTACAACGTACATGAACAGTGAACATTTTGCCATACATTAATTCGCCCTTGTTTTGGATTCTAATTTCAATTACTTTTGATCGTTTATGCCTTCTCAGTGTAATTTGGTTTCCAACAGAATCTTTTGTACGTGAAAACTACGTCTGTTCACCCACGTCAACGGTGATTGCTTCCGTGATTACGCTTCTCGTTTTATTGTTTGCGAGTATTGCTGCATTTACTGTATTTTATAAAATGAAGCAAAGACAATGGAAAAAAGGCGGACTGTATGACTTCAGTATGCCATCTCATCATCAGGTAAAGTTAAATTCCAAAATTTCTGGCATATTATATACTGTATATGAATTTAATAATAATTCACTGTATAGAGTGTATACACATGCATTGCTGAGCATTGCTTTGACTGGTAGTCAAAATTATGGAAACATTTTAAAAATGCTGATTATGTAATAATAATAGAATTCTTTTCATTCTTTTTATAAGTTACAGAAAGTAAAATGATATGTCTGTCTAATTAATGAGCTTTCTAATGTGTTTTGCGTCATGAAAACTTACGAGCAATTAATCAATATTGAAAGAAATTGTATTTAATGGTAACACCACGTTTTGATTAATATAACTGTCTACGTTCACAGAAATATTGATATTATTGGTTAGAATGTTTTTCTGTTATTTGTATTCATACATTTTATCCCATTTTCCTTCAAAAAATCATCTTTGACTCGTGAAACCTGCACCTGAATATTGTTTGGTAACATTGTGCCCTTCTCTTACGGGTATATCTCTATAATGGCTCCCACAAAGGAAATATCGTACGAAAATAGACTCAAGATTGATTAATACCCTCTTGGTGAAGAACTACAAAGACAAATAGCCAATAAAGTGGGAGTTTCATTGTTCACGGTGAACAAAACTCTCGTCATTCTCAAACTGGGAATGTAATGAACAAAGTAGGCCGACGGCGAAAGAAGAAGACCTCGGAAAAAGAAGACAAATACATAATTTTATTGAGCAAATGCCACAGAAAGAATACTAGCTTTCGAATAGTTGCTGAAGTAAATGCGTCACACAACGGCAGTATTTCTACTTCAACAGTGAATAGACGTCCGAGGAGGTTGGTTTAATGGGTCGGGTTGCTACCAGAAAGCCGCTTTTGCCAGTCTTGGAGTGATTATTCTTCGTGATTTTATGCCAATTTAAAAAATTTGGATCTATTTCTTCGTTGCAAAATAGGCTTTCTGGTAGCAACCCGACCGTTAAACCAACCTCCCTCAAACGTCTCTTTGCTGTTAAAGTAGAAGTGATGCTGTTGCGTGAGGCATTCACTTCAGCAGCTATTCGAAAGCTAGTATTCTTTCTGTTCCATTTGTTCAATAAAATGATGTGTTTGTCTTCTTTTTCCGAGGTCTTCCTCTTTCGCCGTCGGCCTACTTTGTTCATTACATTCCAGTTTGAGAATGACGAGAAAGAGTTTTACTCACCATGAACAATGAAACTCCCACTTCATTGGCTACTTGTCTCTGTTTCTTCACCAAGAGGGTATTAATCAATCTTGAGTCTATTTTCGTATGATATTTCCTTTGTGGGAGTCATTATAGGGAGATACCCGTAAGAGAAGGGCACAATGTTACCAAACAATATTCAGGTGCAGGTTTCACGAGTCAAAGATGATTTTTGAAGGAAAATGGGATGAAATGTATGAATACAAATAACAGAAAAACATTCTAACCAAAAATATCAATATTCTGTGAACATAGACAATTATATTAATCAAAACGTGATGTCACCATTAAATACAATTTCTTTCAATATTGATTAATTGCTCGTAAGTCTTCATGAAACAAACCACATTAGAAAGCTTCTTAATTAGACAGACATATCATTTTACTTCCTGTAACTTATAAAAAGAATTCTATTATTACTGCATAATCAGCATTTTAAAAATGTTTCCATAATTTTGACCGGCAATATATATATATATATATATATATATATAGATATATATATATATATATATATATATATTAGGGTGGCTATCAGCATATAGGGACAAAAATTATTTTTTTTAGAGTTCGGAAGGTCGAATTTTGTTCTTTATCACGAGAAAACTTAGCATGCCATTTTTAAAGCAATCAAATCATATTTAGGGGTGGCGTACGGAAGTATAAAAATGTAGAGTAATGTACTTTTAATTAATAGTAAAATACCCCATTATTTTCTTTGCAAAATTTGCAGAAATTATTATTGAAATGTTTATATGAAATATTCATATGTTTTCAGATATACAGTTCTATTTATGATATAATATCAATATATGTAACTACTTCTTGTGACTTTTGGTATCTGAAAAACTGGCAAGGAGCAAGCTGCAACTCAAATCCTTAGTTAACTACATGGCTAGTACTAGTTACAGTACTCATTCTAAAACAGATATATGGGTTGTTGGTCCAACTTTACCAAAAATATTGGGCGATAAACTCCCTTCTCAGCAGCAAGTTTTGGCACATATTTTTTACCATCATTCAGAGATGAAGCTCCCTTTGAAAGATAGTGCTAAGAACACTTTGATCAGTGTTATGGGTTTCTGGAAGAAAGCTAGTATTCCAACTGCGCATGAACATGATCTTATTAAGCGGTTGCTCAAACTTCATTCTGAATGGAAAGCATTACAAACAAGTAAGTCCCGTCGATCTCAAAAGCAAATTTCCAATGAAACACACTTCATATCACGACTCAATGAACTATTTGACATAGCACACGAGAATGCTCTGTCTATGATGAAATAAAAGAAGATAAGAAATTTCTTATTGCTCAGCGCAGTGGAAGGAAAGGTCACACAGCTGGCATTGATAAAGTGACAACAATCAAGGAAAGAAATAAGATAATTAGAGAGCAAAATTTTATTAGCCGCAAAAGAAAACATGAAAAAGAAATACAACAACTAAGCAAAGTTGCAACAATAGATTCAGTACAGTAGCGATAACGAGTCGATCCATTCGGAAAATAGTACATCTCAAAAATTAAAAAGTTTTTCTCAGGGTGACACCCAACCACAATTGAAGAAAGCAAGACCTCAAAACATAATGACTCCCGAATTAGTGCAAGCAATATAGCGTACAAAAGCCAGCAACCGAGCAGCAGCTCATATCGTTGCTGCTACGGCAAAAAGTTTAGGATATGATATAGTCACTATGGATCAATAAAGATTCTATTCGCACTAAAAGGATGAAAATTAGAAAAGAAACTTCAGCTAATATCATTGAACACTTTGCTCCAGAAACCCCTTAGTAGTTCACTGGGATGGGAAAATGCTACCTGATATTACAGGAAAAGAGGTTGTCGGTCGTTTGCATGTGGTAGTGACTGGCAAAGATATCGGCAAGCTTTTGGCAGTCCCTAAACTTACCTCCGAAAGTACAAAGGCTGTTGTTGAAACTGTAAAATGGAATTTAACCAACCAGATCAAAGCTATGTCGTTTGATACCACGGCAAGTAATACAGGAAAGAGAAGAGGTGCCTGCATCCTGATTGAACAAATGTTGGACAAAAATCTTCTGCCCTGGCCTGTCGTCATCATATCCATGAGATTATAGTTGGAAATGTATTTGGCGTCCTTTTTGGTCCCTCATCAGGACCTGATACTGCTTTATTTAAGCGATTACAGCTAGAATGGAGTAACATTGATAAGTAAGCTTGAACCAGTGATTGGTGATAAAGAAGTGACCTTAGACATATCTGAATGGAAGGAAATAATTGAGTCCTGTAAAACTAACCTAGAAGAACGTCAACCAAGAGATGATTACCGAGAAACCTTGGAATTAACGTTGTTGTTTCTGGGAGAAGTACCCCACGAGGAAGAAGACTGATGCAACCAGGTGCTCTACATCGTGCACGTTGGCTAGCAAACGTAATTTATTCTATAAAGATTTATCTCCTCCGTTCACAGGTTCGTCTAACATCAAGAGAAATATCATCTTTAAGAAGATTCAATTTATTCACTACAAAGATTTATGTAAAAGCATGGTTCCAATGCCCCCAAGCAACTTTAGCTCCTGCAAATGACCATGAGCTCCTTCAGCAATTAAAAACTTAGCCAGACACTATCGTCACCAAATCTGCAGGCAAGGCATTCGGTAACCATTTGTGATATTTAAGTTAACGTCTGATTGGTCTCTCTTGCTTTGATGATCGTGTACCTTTAGAAATGAAGAGATTGATGGTCGCAGCTCTAAAAAATGAAGGAGATAAATGCCCTCCAAATACAATTTGTCCAACGATTGCTAAAGGAAAAAAGATCTGTCATCATTTGTCACGGCAAACTCTCGACAACTGTTCTCAATTTTAGGGTTGGAAGATGAGTTTCTAACTTCTGTAGATCCAGCTCAATGGGAACAGATTCCAGATTATCAAAACGCTTCCAAGATTCTTAAAAGCATGAAGGTTGTCAATGATATAGCAGAAAGGGGAGTAGCATTGATAAAGGACTTTAAAGCCTCTTTAACGAGAAATGAGGAACAGACACAGTTTTTTCTTCAGGACGTTGAGAACATCGTAAAACATTCCCAGATGCAAGAAAGAAAACATTAGTTGAAGGTCTCCAAAGTTCAACCAGGCGACAATGAGTTGTTAGCACCAACGAAACCCCCTCCATTGAGAGGATATCACTCACCCTTATGGGTGAGGGGGACCTAGAGCTGAATTCAAAAAGACTGTAAGCTAAAATCTTTTGAACTGTTCCGGCACCTCTAAAACATTTCCGATATGTATACAAATTGGTATTCTGAGTTTTTTAGGGAACAAGAACAATATCATGGGTTTCGAACGTAACGTTTTGAAGATTATATTTATACAGCCACCCTAATATATATATATATATATATATATATATATCATAGGCAGAAACACAAAAGAGGGGTTCTTGGAAGCAACATAGAAGTATTTGAGTCATAAAAGTGCTTTTTATAAATCACCTTTTCTTTTGCTAATTTCATTTTGTGGAACTTGAGTTTGATAATGAAAGTGAAAAGTTAGTTTGAAGGAAAATAGAAAAAATGTAGGAAACTATTTAAATAGCCTTTTTTTATACCACATTGAAAAAATATCAGAATTTAAAGTGTGTGTATATATATATATATATATATATATATATATATATATAGTAAAGAACGACGCTTGTATAGGAGATATTCCGCGCAAGACGAGAGAGAGAGAACGAAACAAATGAAAAAATGAGGTAACCACCCGGGAATCGAACCCGGGATCTTCCGATTGCCGGTCAGATGCGATCTGACCGGCAATCGGAAGATCCCGGGTTCGATTCCCGGGTGGTTACCTCATTTTTTCATTTGTTTCGTTCTCTCTCTCTCGTCTTGCGCGGAATATCTCCTATACAAGCGTCGTTCTTTACGTTATTTATACTGCGTGTTCTTTGCAGTTGAATGTATATATATATTATATATATATAATATATAAAGTAGCTAATAGCTAAGAGTTAGGAGGGTAATGTTGCAATGTTCTGTCATAATTTGGAATCAGTGAGGAACTGTCACAAAATTAAAATCATAAAATAGCAAAAAGGTGGTGAATTATATATATACACAACGAGTGAATATTTATATAAAAAAAATAAGAAATAGGTTTCTTTGCCACTTGTGCAATAATGTGAATGCCATTGAGTCATTGTATTTGTAATCCAAAGCATGCACCAGACTTTATGAGAGAGAGAGGAGAGAGAGAGAGAGAGAGAGAGAGAGAGAGAGAGAGAGAGAGTGTTTTATTTTCCATTGCTTATATCGTTTATATATTGTAGACATTTAAAAATGTTGTGTCATTTTGCACTCTTTATATGCATATTGCACGTAAATCGCGCATTGAGAGCTTGTCACTATAAGTGCCGAAAACTATTCGTCACGCGTTGATGTCATCATCATCGATGTACGCCAGTGGTTGACAATATGAATTAAAAAATTCAAAAAAGAGTTAACTATAAAAGCAGAAATAGTTACTGAATTGAACTCTAAATATTTTAATTTGGTTTATGGTAACACTCTCAAAGTGCGAAATATTCATAGCCGTATTTTTATTTTAATCAATTTTCTTTCAATTTTCTCTCAGTAAAAGAAGAAAATAGTCCGTTTACATTATTTCAAAACGTGTCACACGAGAAATCGCTATAAAACCCTGAATAAACATGGAAATTATCCCGAACGCTTTTATTAAAATGAATTAAACGTATAAATAAATTAAATCTTAGTCCAAAACTCTAATGAAGAGATGACGAGAGAAATGTTTTAATTTGTGAAAATTCGAATTATTTTTTCGCGCTAAAACTGGGATCATTGACACTGTATCTACATTCTACAGAAATATTCATATACTTTTATACAATAATAATAATGTGTGAAATCAGTGTGGTCTCAAACATTACGCGATTAAGTACCAACGATATATATTGTGTATATGTTTACACTGTGTGCATATACTGTACTGGAGTAAGCGTGAAAAACATCAGTAAACGATGATAGGAAAATAATATCCGTGTTTCATTAAAAACAAAATCGAGACTGTGACTGAATACATCTTAAAATAGAAACAATAAACATTGCATAATAAATGATTTTGATTTTTGTAAACCAAGATTATTACTAACTGAGTTGAAGTTAAAATTCGTGTGAAAATGTAGCTGTATCCAGTAACTCGTAACTGATACTTTGTAAATACGAAATTCGAAGAATTATTATCCACTCAGGTATGTGTACTTTATCTAATGTCTTTAAAGGAACGCTTGTATATATTATGCTATATTATTGTGTAAATATTATACATATATTATATTTTCTATGGGACTTTACCTGATTTATCACGCATTACTATAGCTATACGGACTTATTAAAATGCTGCATGTATATTAATTTTTAAGTTTAAAAATTTTCAGGAGGTTAATGAAACAAGAAACCATTTTATATTTTTCAGAAAATCCTTCCAAAGACATTTGTTATTCGTTCGTGTTCTGTGAGAACCATAATACTGCAAAACCTTCATGATGATGTTTCCTTTTTGGAAAAATACACGCTACGTCTCATTTACTTATAAACAAATATGAATTTTGGAAGTGTTCATATGATAAATGTCTTAATTTTTAAGTATTTTTATACCACAGACACGACTAGGCGGGGTGAATGACCTCGATATTAAAGCGACGCCACAGAGATTAATACCCAGTGAAGCTTTGCCCGATTTAACGACCAAAGGAAATTGAGACTTAGAAACTGACAGTTATTTTTTGCCTTCGTCTTAATCTAACTTAAATTAACCTAACCAGGCCCGACGAGAGCTGCCCCGGGCCCCGGGGAAGGATTGGTATATAGGTCCCCCTGTTTACTCAGTATTTTATTATGAATGTTTTTTGTGTACATAACAAGCAAACTGATTACATGTCCAAGTCACTATTCAAAGCATACAGCACGAATAAACAACTCAGAGGAAAATGACCATTTTATTTTTCGAATCAATTATATTAATTCTATCACTATACAATTTACAAATGCAGTACCAGTCCATACAGGCAAGACAATTGTTTACTGCAAGATTTTCATAATTAGAAGTGTACTTTCTTTGCCTTCTCTCTAGCAAAGTGGTAAATGATTCTGATGAAATTTAAAGTACGGGCTAACTGGCTTTCAGTCACAATGGTTCTCAGATCTGTCAGTCGGTCTTGGGCATTGGGTGGACCGCAGATAATATTTTATGTTTCAGTTTGACTATGATAATCTGTATAAAATGTATGTTCATTAATTATATTTCCTCCCTGTTATTTAATCAATTGCTTTATTAAAGTTTTTAGATTAGAGGGCTTCCCTGCCCTCTCGGCGGCCCTGAACCTAACCTAACTTAATAACTGAGGAGGGTCAGATTGAAAATTTGATATAATTTGATTGTTAATGTTAAAAGTATTTGTTTGTCGGCCCAAATGGGTATACATTCCCATGCCCAGTCAGTCATGTTTTATAGCTGTCCACTATATAAAATTTTATTTTTATTGTGCATTTAGTTCTCTAAAATCAAAAAATACGTAGGCCAACTTCCTTAGTTTTTAAAACTTAACCCTATGCTACATAGAAACTTTTTCTAAGACTAAATAAAATTGTCTGCTATTAGCCTGAATAAAACCAGTGAAGTGGATACTACAATAAATAAATAATATCTGGCTGTTGCACAAGTACCAGCACTCGTAGCTCAGCGGGTAACACCGCCTCCCTATAAACGAAGTGAAGACAAAAGGTCGGGGATTCGAACCCCGATGGTGTTCTTAATAATAATCCAGGAATTAGTGCAATGGGTCGTGTTCGTCTGGCCTGAGCGCTGTACCAATTTTTGGCCTTCGTCATTGATTATTACAAAAGTTCAAACTGATGGCAGCGTATCGGTATATAAGACTTTCATTCATCTATGAAAAAATAAAAATACAACACTTTTTTCAGGTTCCAAAAAACTACTTTCCTTCGCCAGACATATTATTCCGCGCACCATATGGAACTACAGGATTTCCACATCATAACAACCTCGCATCAAACATGGCCGCTTTTGCGGCTGGACTTGGTCCACCCATTTTTGAAGAAAATATTCCAAAATGTGAAGAAAAAGAAGAAAAGATTTTAAAGAATTTTAACATTTAAATTAATACATATAAGGTAACATTAAAAATATAAGAAACTTCGATAAAACTTACTAATTTTTGTAAATAATAGATATAGCATCATTATGGTTTAAGTAATATTTTAAGTATCTGTAATGCATAATTTTAAGGAGTTTAATACTATATCTAATATATCAAAAGTAATTTGTGAAACCGATAATTTCATAGATACAAGCTAAATTTTAAATTGCTGAGATTACATCAAAACCAAGAGCATAAAACAAGGATAATTTAAGTATTTAGTTTATACATTTCCAATAAAGGAAACAGTCTTAGTCAGTGATGAGCTGCCAAAATCTTAACAACCGGTTCCCTATATAAAAAGTTCTGATTTAAAGGATGTGCCACAGTATGTAGTTTTTGTACCTTTCTCCGTAAGAAGTGGCAGTGCATTGTCATTGGGAGTTGTACTCGTACTTAACCAAAAAAATAAATTTAGAATAAATTTGAAAAGAAGAAAATATGAAGAATATTTAAGTATATTAGTTATTACTAATTAGGTAGTAATTACAAAATAGCTTCAAGATTATTATTTTGTACACCGTTTTATAAGATTATTCGGTTTTAAGATCATTTTATAACAATATTTGTTTTCGTAACAATTTTTAACAACCGGTTCTAAAATGCTTCAAAATTTTAACAACCGGTTCGCGCGAACCGGTGCGAACCGGCTTCAGCTCACCACTGGTCTTAGTTAACAGTTTTTAAGATGGGATCACCTGGAGATCAGGGCCCCCAGCCTTCTTTAGTTAGCCTTATAAGGTTAACTAACGAAATTATCACGACCTAACGTAACCAATCGTCAAGGGCGTACAGTTGACCTAACGATTGGTTAGGTTAAGTCGTGATATTTTCGTTAGTTAGCCTTATGAGGCTAACTAACGAAGGGTTGGAGCCCCTGATCTTCAGGTGATCCTTAAGATGTTTATAATTCCTTGTTTAAGGTTTTACTCGACTTATAAGTAAATAAATTTTCTTAAGATTAATATAAAAAAAATTAACTGTACGACGATAAGTTTGGAGGATGAATAATGTAATTTAAATAATATTAAAATTTGAAATAACAACCGTTTGAGGTACTTGTAGGTTATCTCCCCACCACCAATTTTGACAGAATATTTTCGTTAAAACTAACGAAAATATCACGACTTAACCTAACCAATTATCAAGGGCGTACAGTTGATCTATTAGTAAATAGTAAATACTATTCCAGAAACAAACAATGTTACAATTAATAATAGATCAACTGTACGCCCTTGATAATTGGTTAGGTTAAGTCGTGATATTTTCGTTAGTTATAACGAAAATATTCTGTCAAAATTGGTGGTGGTGTGGGGGGGGGGGGGGATAACCTACAAGTACCCAGTTTGATTATATAATCACGATTTGGCCATAGAACATACGCCTCTAAAATATATATCCATGTATACCACTCACACGTAATTAATTACTGATATCAGGTTACATTCAATGAGTAATTTTAGCTTCATATCTGTAAGAGTACAGACAAATTAAGAGTTTAGCTAAGTTGAATTTCATACTGCTTCTTCCTTCAGGCATTATTAAATTATTACGTGTAAGTTCAGGTTTTCCTCTAGTACTCGTATAATTCTTCGTTCTTAAGGAAAGACGTAACTTATATAAAGCTTACATAAAACCGTAACTATAAATGACCACTAATTTATGGTGTAGGTACTCATTCCTTCATTTATTCATTAGGCATACACAAAACAACATAAAAAAAACCATATAACAGACAAGGGTATATTTAAAGAAATTAATATCTTTATATTTTACACTTCATTTTCAGTTCTAAGAATGTACCTACATGCACGTATTTGTACAACGCTTGACCTAATTTACTTACACTCGCATTTTTCCTGCACATTTATTAAATAATTTTAATTTAGTCTTCGTTTATGATTTGCATCTTCGTTTTAGTTTCAGTTAAAGTTTTCTCTCTATATCACGTGTGTATATATATATATATATATATATATGGGAGAAGGAGTTAGAGCTCTGAATTTTACATATTAAAAGGTATGCTATACAAGAGGCGAAGAAATAGAAAATGCTTGCTGGTTTTGAGAGTTTGAGAACAGTTTCTATATAATCGTTTTGCACTATACATTATAACAGAGAAAAAGGATGGAACTCTATACGATTATATATATATATATATATATATAATATATATATATATATATATATATATACATACGAGGTAATTCTCAAATCTTGAATGTGTAACTGTTCTTTCTGTTTCTCATTTATTGCGTCTTTCTTGGGAAATGCTCGTCTACTAATATAATTTTCTTTACATTAATTTATAACATCCTATTTTTTTATAAAAGTTTGCTCATCATAGAATCATTGTAAGTTCCTGCCTGTACAATATAAGCCTACATTTCATTGTTTGTTTGAACCCTGTGTTTTTCTATAATACTGTATTTATACACTGTGACTTCAAAGTATTGTGTAGACTGTAGATAATCGGTTATAGCATTATAATTTAAGTTGTATATTTTATAAAAATAATTGTAGCTGAATCGATAACCATAATGCATATTGTTTACGGAAGGTCTGTTATTATGCCATTTCGGAAAATATTGTTCTTTCAAGACTTTCTCTTTCGAGAGATTCAAATAAGGATGAGGAAAACATTTGTGCGCAACTGTAACGCTCCTCTTCGATGCTGAAATAGCTTAAAAAAAAATAATTAAAAAAAAAGCCATTTCAGCGTCAAAGAGGAGCGTCACATACATTTCTGCAAGAATGTTTTCCTCATTCTTATTTGAATCTTTTGAAAGAGAAAGTCTTGAAAGAACAATATTTTCCGAAATGGCATAATATAAATGTGAATGGCATAATAACGGACCTCCCGTAAACAATATACATCATGCTTAGCGATTCAAACTACAATTTTGTTTTTATTTACTGAAAAAAGGATTTTAATTTTCAGACATTTTGTGACAACAGTTAATGGGAAGGCAACGACTAAAATGTCTGGAAATTACTTCCCTTTTAAGTAGTACTTTTTAACTAATTCTATTTAAAATAACGATAAAAATAATTAAGTTAAATATCATGTTAGTAATTATCATAATCCTTAACAATAGCTTACGTATAATTTTTTTTTATTTGCTTACTTCCATACTACAGTATAATCATTAATCATTTGAGAAAAGGGTGTAATAAATTTTAATATTCTGAGTGCTTCATAAAATACACGACAAATATTTAAAAAAAAATATATATATATATATATATATATATATATATATATAAAAGCCTGACTTCTGTAAAATGAGGAATCATCGCACGGAACATCTGAAAGGGTGAAATATATTTATAAATCGAAACTTGTAAGCAATAATAAAAAATTAAAATTTATTATTATATATATATATATATATTATATTATATACACACTCATGTATACACATATTAATTAACTTAAGTGTCATTTTCGTAACTTAAGAATGCACAATGATGGATATGTAAGATAAATTAAAAGTTTTTTACAGTTTTTCTTTTCATCCTTCTAAATTCTATTTATTTATTGTCCATTAATTTAATTTCCTTTTTTTTTTGAAAAGAGCTTTTGAAAATTATTTCTCTATGATCACATAATAATGTTTTTACCAATACTTAACCTAAATTTGTAGGACAAAAAAGTTCTCTGTTTAAAATGGTACTTTCGTTATACGGTTTTAATATTCCTGAGTTTGTAGGTACGATTTATTATTATGCAGTAACTCTAATCTATTTAGCTACGATGTCGTTACTAATTACTACACGCACAGTCGTAGTTCCATCGCTTCGTAGAAAATTATTCAATCAACCACAGCCACAAAAATGTGAAGTGGAGACTAAGAGGGTGGCGTTGTTAGGATTCATAGTGGGAGAGGGAGAGGTTACGCCAGATCCAGATAAGGTAGCTGCCATAAAAAAAATTTCCGAGGCCTACAAAAAAGAAAGAAGTAAGGTTCTTTGTGGGGTTTAGCTAGTTATTATCGGAAATGCATTGATAACTATACAACCATAGTAAAACACCTCAGATGCTACAAAGAAAGAGGTATGAGAACCATGATAGTAGACACAGGAGATGGCAAATGCCCTAGAAAGTGTTAAGAATGCAATATCAGAGGAAAATATATTTAATCTACCTGTTGAAGGAGGTAAGTACCTCATT
>JAJOZX010001069.1:742500-757500 GCA_023014485.1 Bathynomus jamesi | reverse complement strand
TATGTGTGTGTGGGTGTGTTTAATAATAATAATAATACAAGAGTTAGGATAATTGTATGCATCATTTGGGTTGAGCTCTGCGTCTGACCATTGTCTGATGCATGCCCTTTAAGTTGATTTATACCCCGTTAGGCTGCGTTAGGTTAGGTTATATTATGTCCCGGTAAGGCTACGCTAGGTTAGGTTATATTACGCCCGGTCGGGCTATGCTAGGATAGGTTAGGTTAGGCTAAGTTAGGCTAAGTTAGGTTAGGCTACATTATGTCCCGGTTAGTCTACGCTAGGTTAGGTTATATTACGCCCTGTTAGGCTATACTAGGTTAGGTTATGCTAGGTCCGGTTAGGTGACCCCGTCTCTAGGCCTGGCTTGGTGGAGGAGCGAGTTGCTCTCTTGCGCTCTCCACCGCACATAGCCAGGTACATCTGTCTCATCTGGTACCGTCTGTGCCAGGAGTCTAGTCTTCTCTTGAAGACTTCAACTTTGACTCCTGTAACGTTTCTGAGGCCCAAAGGGAACTGGATAAAAGTCCTGGCCCCATGACATCCAAGCTAATTTCCTTCAGTGTTGAGGAGGTCCCTTGTTATGCCCTTAGTTTGGGGTCGCTACATATTCTGCCTTTCCTATTGTCCAGCGTTGTTTGGATGGTAATCAGGCTTAGTTTGAGGCTTGGTACCAATATATATATATGTATATATATATATATATATAGAGAGAGAGAGAGAGAGAGATGGTTAAATAGATAGATAGATATACAGTCAGATAGATAGATAGATAGATAGATAGATAGATATACAGTCAGATAGATAGATAGATAGATAGGATAGATAGATGATAGACAGGTAGATAGATAGATATACCGCTAGATAAATAGGATAAAAATATCTGTGTTTGACAATCAAATTTGAACCTTAAACAATAAAGGCTGAACAGGTGAAAAGGTGTGTGTGTGTGTGTGTGTGTGTGTGGGTGTGTGTGTGTGTGTGTCGTAGATGTTTATTTTAATTGAAAACATGGATTGTTAAGAAGTTATTTTTTAGATTTTTTAAGGCAGATCGTTTCTTCCGTTTATAGTGTTGCTAATAAGGTGAAAAAATAAATATTAATCTCATAGAATATTTATATTGTTTATTGTGATTTAAAATCAAAGAACGAATGTAAGTAGAAACAGAGCGAGGCATCGTGGGTATTTCCCCCGTGAAGGTCTACAGCCCAAAACTGGGGTATTAGAACCTCACCTGTATATATTCGAATATCAGAAAATGAAGGGTTTTAGTGACATTGAAAGATATATTAGGAATTCAGGTACAAGTCAGACATGTTTGAGAGAAACGATAAACTGAAAGTCAATTACCCATGAAGCTTGGTCGCTTCATAAACGTGAGAGGCTAATCTTTAAGATATCTATGCCCGAAACAATAAAACTCCTGCGAAAAGAAGTTTATTATAGCTATTATAATGTCTTTCGACAACAATATTTGCTTGTTACAACAGTATGTTCATCGTTTGTATTTCTTATATTATCGAACGTATATTTCATGAAACTAATTCCAATAAATCATCTAAATAATCAGAATGATGTAACGATGTTTTATTTCTTTTGGTTGTAAACGACATTATTAATTAATTATATCATCCGGCCGTCTTTTAAACAGACTGACGGCTGTACGTACGTGTGTGTACAATAATAAGTTTCGCTGAAATATGTGATGAAGAACAATTCGTACTTGCTAGTGTGTCTCTTCACATGAAGGTCAAGTTGGTTCCCCGCCTCTAGGCATAGTTTGGAAGAGGAGCGAGTTGCCCTCCGCCAGGATTCGAGAACCGATGATGGCATGCGACGTGTAAAGTAATCTTCCTTTTAAACGATGGAGGGAATTGTTTCTGTTTATATAATTGTTGTGTGGGTGTATACTTTATGTACTAATTATTAATTTCTGTAGTAAATGATAAATATTATTTTTCACGAGATGTGTCCGTTATTCTCGATAAACCTTCTTATCCGATCCCTGTAATATTCAGAATTCATGCATAATTGGTGTGTATATATATATATACACGTAGGAAGGGATTTATGCCCATCTCTAGATATCTGTGACCAATTCCTCTAAAAAAAAAATATATGAGAGAGAGAGAGAGAGAGAGAGAGAGAGAGAGGAGAGAGAGAGAGAGAGAGAGAAATTTGTACATATATAGGCTCACCTTTGCTTTCGATGGCTTCGGCCCGAATTGTTCATTCTGGCGAAGGTCAAGCTTTATATTCCACCTTAGACCTACTTTTTAACTGGGATATATATATATATATATATATATATATAATATATATGAGAGAGAGAGAGATCCCTGCTAGGGAACCCTGGTTACCCATTTATCTACCTATTGTGAAAGGATGTTTACACCCACCATACCCTACAGTTTAACACGGATCATTAGGATACCCTGGTTTCCCATTTATCTACCAACCATGGAACGATGCGCCGTCACCGGGTCTCGAACCCGGCGCATATAGTTGTGTGCGTAATATTTTATGGGCGTATAGGCAGGTGTGTACGTGTCCAAACGATATATACACTTCGTCAACTGGCTGATTAGTGGCCTATGAGACAGCGGGCGCTCGGCTGAAGTCTTAATATGCGCTTGGCTCCTGCCAAGCGAACACCTCCCTTCCTCTCCTTCTCTTTTCTCTCTTAGATTAGGTATACCCGTTTTGGGGGTGAGGCCGTCCCACCTTCTCCCCCAAAGAGGTCTCCCTCAGCGGGAGTTCATTGCAACTTGGGGGATAACTCTGCCTCGAAGTTGCATAACCCCTTGTTGCTCTTGCAACATCCCCCCTCCCCTTTTGTTGCATAACATCTTGCAACATCCCCTCCCCTTTGTTGCAGAACTTATGCACCATTTTCTTTGCACCATTTATCAACATTTGCAATTGCTTTGCACTCTCTCTTTTTGCGCCCAAACTACTTGTAACAACAGGTCAAGAGAATAAGGTTAAAATACATGGTACATATTGAGTTTCCCGGAGACCAGTTCTTTGAAACTTGTTACAAAGTTCCTGATTGGCCAAAATTGGTTATGTGGGAAATAACTGACCAATCTAAAATGACTTCCTAACCTACAGGGTGTTCGAAAAGTCCCGTCATCCTCTACAAAATGTACATATTGTAATACCAATTTTATTTTTGTGTGATCAATTGAATTTATATGTGATTCATTGGCATTTTTTTCTTTTTCAGGTATTAGAGTTGTGTCAACAATGGCAGACCAGTCCATTTACACTCTGGAGGAAAGGATAGTGATGAGCACGTGGGCTCATGAAAGGTCACATACTGGCAAAACGATGCATGATATCCAGAATGATTTCAACACAAGATTCAGTAAGGCTGCACCACCAAACAAAACGGTATTATGCTGGGAGAAAAAGCTGTTTGAAACTGGCTCCATCAAGGACAGACCACAGTCGGGAAGACCAACAACGCTTAACTAATCTTTTAGAATTTTTCCAAACCGTGGTTGAAGTTTACGATAGTCATCGAGCGGTAGATGTAGTGTATTTGGAGTTTCAAAAAGCGGTTGACACCGTACCGCACAAAAAACTCGTTGAAAAAACTAAGGCTCATGGGATCAGGGGTGTAGTAATGAATTGGATAGAAGAGTGGTTGGGAGGTAGGAAACAGAGGGTGGTCGTTGATGGAGCGGAGTCGTCTTGGGCTAATGTAGCGAGTGGCGTTCCTCAGGGTTCTGTATTGGGCCCCTTGCTTTTTCTTATATATATTAACGATTTAGATGTCGGCCTAGTCAGTACAGTTTCAAAGTTTGCGGATGACATGAAGTTGGGTGGTAGGTCAGTCACATGGCAAATGAGATTTAACATCGATAAATGCAAAATTTTACATATTGGTTCGCGTAACAGTAATTTTGCGTATAGTATGTCAGGGAAGGAGTTGGCAAGCGTAGATCAGGAAAAAGATTTAGGAGTTATAGTCACTGGTGATTTAAAAGTGGCGAAACAAAGTGCAGCAGCGGTCAATAAGGCGAACAAAGTGTTAGGTTTTATAGCTAGGAATTTTGAGTGCAAATCGCGCGATATTATTGTTCCTCTTTATAAATCATTAGTTAGACCCCATTTGGAGTACGCGATCCAATTTTGGAATCCGCATATGCGCATAGATATAGACAAAATCGAAAGAGTTCAAAGACGAGCAACTAGGATGATCCCGTCGCTTAGGTCGAAGTCATACGAGGATAGGCTTAAGGAGTTAAAATTGACTACACTCGAGACTAGGAGGCTAAGGGGTGATCTAATCCAGGTTTTAAAATTATGAATGGGTTCGATAACGTTAATAGAGATAGCTTCTCGAAATAGCACAATATAGTAGAATTAGAAATAACGGGTGTAAGCTGACAAGTAGAAGGTTCGAGACAGCAGTTGCCAGAAACTTTTTTACGCATAGAATAGTAAACAGCTGGAATAGTTTGCCGGTAGAATCAGGGGCGTCGATTGCTCTAAAATAGTTGGGGGGGAGGGGGACACTTCGCCTTCAAACAGCGAATCAAACAATACTCTGAGTAGCTGTTGCGTATAATATATCAATGTCGTAATTTACCATTTACCCGTTTTTTGTATTTTTCTCAGCATGTTGAAAAAAACTCGAGTGTATATAATTATTTTATGTCTTTCTTTATTCAAACATTTCTTTTACAGAAATAAGAAAGGCAATACAAACTATTTATAATATTTAACCTTTCATGTAACATAATATCACACATATGTTTAACGAAATAAATCTTTTATTACCTGTAGACAACAGAGGTCAATGTACAGTGCTTACAAGAAGTCTCACGCTTCTGTCTCGTCCCAAGCTAGTCTGTTAGGTATAAAATGGGCGGTCCTTATGGCAGCGGAGGTGTGATCGGATTGGTGCACATAACTGCTCTAACACAATCAATGACGTCCATTATTACGTCACTTCTGCCACATTTTAGTGTTTAAAATACAAATGATTAAGAAGCAGAATGGAGCAAGTTTCGGGATGTTGGGATGGTTATGGAGCAATCCTAGTCATCATAATATTAGCTGGGCATTACATTATACCGTCTCAGTATATACTGTAGACTATAGAGAACGACTAATTCGGCAAATATCCCAAATCATGGCATGATACCTAAGTTATTTTGACGCAGTTCTAAATTATTTGCTCAAATGCAATTATTGATATTAAGTAATTGTTGGGAATTGTTGTCAATATTGTTGTTTGTGATATATATCCTACGTGAAGAATCTAATGACCAAATTCCTCAGTGAACCTCTCACGCGCTCGCATTTCGAGGAAGTCACGGTCGTCTCACTAATAGATAGTTTATCCATTGTTTTAAGTGGTAACCTATTAAACGAACTATGTTAAACCTATTCCATCTTATGAAAGTGATTAGTCTAAAGCAAGACTGGTGAGCCGTGAATCAGAGAAATTTGCATTTGATTTGTTCATCGTAATTATTACGTAATATAGTATACTGTATATAGTAGTATATAAGAGTTTATTGGTAGCATATCATATGACAATTCCCATAAACATGTGATGACCTCGATGTTGCCAGTTTTTATTTTTATTCTGAAACTATTACCTTCTCATAGTTTGTTTCAACAATGCATATATTATCATCTCCACGAGCGTAGACATTGCAAGAAAAGATCCTAACTAAGGATAAGTAAAGTTCTTTCATGGTCACAATATATACTTTTATAGATGTCAAACATAAAAATATAATAAAATTCTATATTAACATAAATATATATTCGATATACATTTACGTCATGGCTTTAACATCAGTATTTCGTATAGCTTCCTCCGGCATCAATAATTTCTTGCAATCGTTGCGGCATAGAAGAGACCAGATTGTAGGGAATGTTTGGTGTTCGGCGTAAGCTCTCCCAACTATTCCTCGTGTGAGCTAAAAGTGCTTCAAATGTTCTTTCATTGCGTTGCTCCCATTCGTTAATCATTATTGCCCAAAGGTTTTCAATCGGATTCAAATCAGGAGAACGTGGTGGCAGAATTAGATTAATAATCTCTGGGTGATCTTCGTACCACGCTCTCACAACGTTACTCCTATGAATGGGACTGTTATCTTCCATTAAGTAAAATGGTTCCGGTGCTGGAACCAGATACGCACGAACACTGGGTAGCAGCACCTCTTCCAGTATATGGCAATATTGCTGTCCAGTAAAGCTTCCATCTACTTGAGTCAATTCTCCGACACCATAGCCAGACATCCAGCACCACACACCGAGATTGATGTGACCACTACGTTTGCTCGGGAAAACATTTCCTTCTTCATAGCGTTCTCCGCGCTGCCTCCAACAATGCAGGGAACCATGACTATCTGTTGAAAATGTTTTTTCGTCACAGTACACAACTTTTCTCCAGAATTCTTCCTCCTGCGGCAAGTATTGCAAGGCAAATCCCATCCGCGCCTCTTTATGCTCAATCGTCAATGCAGGTTTTATAGCTGGACGGCGAGAAAAATACCCTGCCTCGTGAAGTCTGTTGTTCACTGTATTTGCGCTACAACGAAGGTTCAGGTGTCCGTAAATATGCGTCGCTGGAACAAACGGATGCTCTCTGGCATGATTAACAATCGCAGCATCTTCCTCTTGAGATGTTGAACGCGGAGGACCAGACCTCGGCAAAGTAGCGATTGAGTTTTCTGCTTCATACCGATGAATCCACCGTTCCACAGTGCTTCGATGAACGTCTAGTCGTCTTAATATTTCTCTTATTGGCACACCATATTCATGCAATGTCACCATTGCTCCCCGCATTGCCTGGGTCGTCTCGTGGTGCACAGACGGCCTTTCCATCTTTGTGTAAATGGCTTATGTGAAGCGTGCTGGGACGATAAAGGAAATGAGGATACCATGCACCCCTTCTGAAATTGATTTCGGTTGTGAAGGGTACCAACCCTTCGAATGGTAATAATAATCAGCCAATTTCCTATTTTGTTGAACATATGCATAAAAAATTCGTCTTAAAAGCCAATGATCCAAAGATTGTCAGCAATAGTTTATATCTCAACTGAATATAGTCAGCCATCAACAGTATAATCATATTTTATTTCCATAACTACTCATGACTACTCTGTCATAGTAAATAACCTTATTATGACTTAGATAGTAGTGGTAATTCTGAGTGGCGGCCTCTAGCCACATACGTTAAACCTATCAGTGCGTCTAAGACCAGATTCTTCTGTTTCTGTCAATTCATTGTTAGTTTAAGGTATTTTGCTCTTTGTCTTTCTAGGTCTAGGGCATTAAAATAAATATTTGAGTTTGTGTTTAGCATTTCCTCCTCCCTTCGTAATTCCCACCCAACCTCGTTTCCTTCGATATAGCAACGCTTACCTCCATCCTCATTCCACTTCCTTCATTAAACCTATTATCGCTTTTACTGTCCCTTCCTTCCATCCTTCAATGCCAGCGTTTTTAAACCTAGCACATAAATTATATAATATGGAATCTAACACCTTAGATCTCTACGCATTCATGTTACTTGAAGACGCCTGTGTCTTAGGGGAATCTAAGTGTTGAGAGTGGGCTTGAGGGGTAGTCTATAGATTATTACAGATGACCTTGAACGCTCCAACTATTTAAAAATGATTATTTATTACGCACATCATATGGCATAATACACACATGAATTTAAGTATCTCTTACACTATAGGAATGGAATTGAATCCTACCAGAGTTAAAAAGTCGCAAAATATGATAGATTAGTTTGTATTAAGAGGTCACTAAGAGAAAAGGATTTGGAGTAGAGCGGAAGGCAGAGAGTATATTTTCTCGAGTTTTGGTTATTATTAACGTTATATGGATACATTGCCGATCTCCCTGCTGAAGACCTCTGATGGGATGCGGTGTGATCAGAGAGAGCGAGAGAGAGAGAGAGAGAGAGAGAGAGAGAGAGAGAGAGAGAGAGACAGAGACAGACAGAGAGACACACAGAGAGACGAAGACAGAGAGACACACAGAGAGACGAAGACAGAGAGACAAACAGAGAGACAGACACACACACAGAGAGACAGAGACAGAGACAGAGAGACACACAGAGAGACAGAGACAGAGTTACAAGGAGTTACAAGGAAAAGAAGTACCTCAAAAGGCCTTGCGGCCCATACCGAGGAGGTACCAATGGCAACGCGTGCCAGGGAAAAATTTTTACACCCTCAAATAGTGTGCAAGATTTGGTCTAACCTTTTCTTGAAATGATCCACAGAGGAACTGTTCACAACTTCTGAAGGTAACCTGTTCCACGTGTCACAGATCTTATAGGTAAAGTAATTCCCACACACACTAGTCCTAAACCGTTTCAAATCCAACTTCCAACCATTGTTGCTAGTTGGGTTATCATTTAAACTAAACATGCTTCTAAAATCGACATCGTTGAACCCGCGTAAGAGCTTGAAAACCTCGATCAGTTAACCGCGCAGCCTCCGAGTTTCCAGCGAAAACAAGTTCAGGGCGCGTAACCGTCGATTGTAGCCCATATGCCTAACGGAAGGGATTAACTTTGTGGCCTTCGCCTGCACTCGCTCCAGCCTCACAATATCTTTCCTGAGGGTGGGCGACCAGAACTGCACAGCATACTCCAGGTGCGGCCGAACCAGGGAATTGTACAGAGAGAGCACAATCTCCTTGTTCCGAAACTGAAATTGCCTCCTGATATAACCCAACAGCTTCTGGGCTTTCTTTTCCACCTCTACGCACTGTTTGGTAAACTTAAGGTCGCTGCTAATTAGCACACCCAAGTCCCTTTCCAAATCAGTCGCCTCGATATTACTCCCCAACATTGAGTAGTCCGACTTTGGATTGGCATAGCCAATGTGCATCACTTTGCATTTACCGAAGTTAAACGGCATTTGCCATTTTTCGGACCACTCTCCTATCCTACGTAGGTCCGCACGCAGTTCCTCGATCGCTTCAGGCGTCCCAACATTGGCCCCAAGCTTGGTGTCATCAGCGAATTTGGCGATCCGACTGACGATGCCACCGTCGATATCATTTATGTAAATGATAAACAACATTGGCCCCAAAACGGACACACAGAGATACACACAGAGAGACAGAGACAGAGACACACACAGAGACAGAGACAGAGAGACACACAGAGAGACAGAGAGACACACAGAGAGACAGAGACACACACAGAGAAACACACAGAGAGACACACAGAGACAGACAGAGACACACACAGAGAGACACACAGAGAGACACACAGAGAGACAGAGACACACACAGAGAGACAGAGACAGAGAGACACACAGAGAGACACACAGAGAGACAGAGACAGGGAGACACACAGAGAGACAAACAGAGAGACAGAGAGACACACAGAGAGACACACAGAGACACACACAGAGAGACAGAGAACTTTTAAATCACACCTTTTAAATGGTTTGTGGGTAAGGGCTTCACGTATGTTATTTTAGTCCAGGGTAGTTTATGTGGAGGTGTTAACGTAACTTGCACTTGGGACTGTTAATTGTAAGACAACTACCATAGCTGGGACTGAGACACGTTATCCCCTGCATACTCTATATACAGGGTGTCCCATAAGTCGGGCATCATAGGAAAAATAATAAAAAAAGGCAAAACAAAAGCTTTTATTTACAGAACGTGCTCAATATGTCCACCATTGTTTTCAATACACAAATTCAGACGTGATACCCAGTCAGCAAGCACACGGTGAATGATGTCAGGAGTAATGGTGTTACATGCCCCAATAATGCGTTGCCGCAAATGTTCAACACTCCTAATTTTCTCTGCGTATACCATTGCTTTCAAGTGGCCCTAGAGATAAAAATCTAGTGGCGTGAGATCCGGGCTTCTAGCTGGCCATTCCACAGGCCCTCGACGTCCTATCCAATGGCCAGGGAATTGTTGGTACATGTATTCCCTTACTTGGGTGCTGTAATGTGCAGGAGCGCCGTCTTGCTGGAACCATGTTGGGAAATTTCCTTCTTCGTTCAAGACACTGGGAAATGCTTCTTCCTTGAGCATACGTAGGTAGGTGCCTCCAGTGACATGTTCATCGAAAAAGAGGGGGCGGGGCTATGATGCGATCCTTCCAAATGCCACACCATACCATCACCCGAGATGCACCTTGTTCCTTTGAAGAGGTATACCAGTGAGGGTTGTTTTGAGACCAGTAGCGGGTGTTCTGTCGATTTACCTCACCATTTCCATAAAAAACAGCCTCGTCACTGAAGAGAATGGTGGACGGGAAATTGGCATCCCGAGCATAAGAAAAATATGAATTATGGTCTGTAGAAATAGAAAAATATGAATTTCTCCTATGATGCCGGACTTATGGGACACCCTGTATATCTATATACAGTATGTCTCTATATATAAATAGATAGAGTGATTAACACAATGATAATGTGGACGTCATTGATGGGGTTAGAGCAATTATGTGCACCAATCCGAACACACCTCCGCTGCCATAAGGACCGCCCATTTTATACCTAACAGACTAGCTTGGGACGAGACAGAGGCGCGAGACTTCTTGTAAGCACCGTACATAAACTGATAACAAAAAATGTTCGTGAAATATAAAACAAATAAACTGCACTTTGATCACACTTTGATATTGAAAATGATACGTAACAAAACCGTTTATTTAACATATTGTTCATGACAATAACTTATAATATTGCTATTACATTTGCATATGCATATAATACGACATATAACGTCTTATTAAGTGCCATTAATAGTTAGCATTTATAGCAATTCATCCACGAAAGTGGGGGGCACAACTGGTAGGTTGTCCCCTCCTTTGTAAAAAGTGGGTGGGACATGTCCCCTGCGTCCCCCCCGCAATCAACGCCCATGGGTAAAAGTAATTAATAGCACGTCTATAAACATGTTTAAAAATCGATTAGACGCATATGTTGATAGATTGGGTATAGTTTAAGTTAGTAAAATTAAGGTTTTTATGGTTCGGAACCCACGTAAAATTGTAGGTCCCCTCCGCCACCACGGAGGACATGTGCAATACACAATTTCAAACACAGTTGGGTAGACCAGCCATGAGTGGATCCTAGGGTCTTTGTTGGTCTGAAACATTATAACGCGAGCAGAAGAATGTGAAGGTGTGATTGCATCGATGGCTCGTTCACCGAAAAAAATCACTTCGGAAACGATCGATCGCAGGAACTTGCAGTCCCCATGTTCACAATGAGAGCTCATATGACAAAAGATCTCGGCATGAAGAGATGCATTTGATGCAATCACTCCAGCAATGCTGCGTCGATTCTCACACTGCACATGGAAGCGTATAATCCTTTGTTACAAAAATGATGGTGCACACACACACATATATTCTTGATTAGTAACTGTAATTAGTAACTGTATTTACTGTAATTAAAGTAATTGTTGCTAGTGACTTGTTTCTTAAATTACACCTACCACATATAAGTACAATTAATCACAAAAATAAAATTGGTATTACAATATGTACATTTTGTAGGGGGTGACGGGACTTTTCGAACACCCTGTTGAGTAATATAGTTCCTGTGGAACTTAATATTGGCCAGATAAATGGTAAAATCTGACAGGATATTGTAACCTTTATCAAACTAAATAGATCTCTGAAATGGGCAATAAATATTATATTAAAAATAAACACTGGGCCCACAGAGGAAGGGTAGACAAAGTTTGAGAAAATAGACCTAAGTGAACAGATTGTAAGTTGAGGCCCAAATTGAGAAGTTTGGCAGAGATGACCAGATATATGTTACCTTTCAAACTAAATTACTAGTAACAAATCTGCTGTCCCTTTCAGATAAATACTGTGGTATTACTAGGTGAACATGGGCATTACTTGTCCTATTTCCAATGAGGTTTGGAGCCACTATAAATTCATATGAAGTTGGTATACTACAGTACTTCTGCCAAATTTCTCATATTGTCTAACGCTAAGAGTTAGGACTTAGGATGCAAATAAAAATATAGTATAAAACCAGATAAATTGTGTCTTGCTGTTGTAAACCAAAGATATATATATATATATATATATATATATATATACAGGGCGTCCCAAAAAAATGTATACACACTTTAAATAATTATAAAGGCAGTGTTTATTAAAATACATTTCATTTTCAAAATGTAATAGAATCTACAGACATTATTTAATTGTTTTGTCAACGCCTGTTTTCAAACTGACGTCCGTTCTGGTCCAGGCACTGCTGATAACGCGAAGCAATGGAATCGCAAACATCACGAAACATTTCGTTTGGTATTTGTGTGCATTCTCGTTCAATGGCTGCTCTCAATTCAGCGACTGTTGCAGGTTTTATAGCGTAGACTTTGTCTTTTAAGTATCCCCATAAAAAAAAGTCTAGTGGTGTGAGGTCTGGTGAACGCGGAGGGTATTCTACGAAACCCCTTCGTCCAATCCACATCCACATCGTGCCAAGTACCACTCGCAATACTCCACTCTTCGGTCCGGATCATCTTCATTAATAGCATGGACTAATCTTGGAATGTAACTTTTCCATTGACAGCGCTTCAAAATGCGTTGGACAGACGATTCTGAAATTCCTACCTCACGACTCGCTTGCCGCACAGATTTTCTTGGACTTTGGTGATACGTTTCCAGTACTCTTTCTTGCTTTGTGGGGCTTGTCGATGTCCGTGGTCTTCCGGAACGCTTCTTGTGGACATTCTGAACAGTTCCATCGGCTTCAAACTTATCTCTAATTCGAGTGATGGTAAGTCGCGTTGGTGGATCTGTTTGAAACTCCCTCCTAAACTGTCTTTGCACTTCAACTGCGTTTTCACACTTCCAGTAGCATTTTAGAATGAATTTCCTTTGTTCAAAGCTTAGTCTGACTGCCATTATTAATTCTAATGGGTTCAAATTGGAAAGAAAGAAACATCAATTGAGCTATCAGCTGTTAAAGTGTGTATACATTTTTTGGGACGCCCTGTATATTATATATATATATATATATATATATATATATATATATATATCATACGCTGTCCGTTTAAAAACTTAAATTTATATATATATATATATATATTTTAGAATAAGGTTTGGAAGATAGTGATAAGTTACTCGATTGGGCAGAAATTTGACAAATGAATTTTAATACAGATATAAAACGTTGCATATCAGGTAGAAACAATTTTAAAGAAAAGTATTCTATGCGTGACACTCTTAAACCGAATAAACTATATATGGAAGCGGTTAGAAAATCAAATAGAATCTTAGTATTTATTGGTAGATCATTTGAATTTAAGTTCGAGAAAACACTGCTAACATTATATAATTCCCTAGTACTCCCCCACCTGGAGTACTGTACTGCGTTCAGTTCTGGTCCCCATATTTACAGTAGGACATAGACAGAATGGAGAGAGTGCAGCGACGGATTACAAAGATGATTCCCAGACTTAGAAACAAATCATACGCTGTCCGTTTAAAAACTTAAATTTATTCTCACTCGTAAAATGTTTGATTCAAGATTTAATCCAGGCGCTTAAAATTATTAAAGGTTTTGATAACGTCAACGCTGAAAAATACAGTACCTATTTCACTTTCAGAAATACAGATGGAACTCACGGTAATGGTTTGAAATTAATCGGTAAACAGTTTAATTCTAATGAAACTAAGCAATTCTTCTTCAATCGTCCAGTTAATTTGTAGAATGGATTACTAGCCAGTGTAGTTCAAAGTAATTCGGTCGAGTCCTTTAAAAAGAGACTAGACGCTTATTTTGCCTTAAACCCCGAGTTAGAAGCATTTGTTAGCGCATAAAAGTATTGTAGGAATTTCACTCGGATTCTCTCCTCTTGCTTCAAAATTTCCATTTATTTCTAAATTTCCATTCTTTCTTTCAACCTCTCTTCTCTGCTTTGCTTTAAAATTTTCACTTTTTTTAAAATTTTCTTCCACCTTTTAGCCTTCCTCCTTAAACAAACAGCCTCGTAGGGACCAGCCGTTCTGTTGCGGTTGGTGTCTTTGTATTCCTCTATATAAGAATATGGTAGGGTAAGTGTCTCAGGGCACATATACTGTATTTACAAATATAATTATATTTAAAGGCAGAATCAGTGGGGGCAGTGAACATTTTGTGGGTCTGCCATGTACCTTAATTTCGGGGTATAGAGGACATAGGAGCCCACCCGCAGACAAGTGAAAAATTGCCAGACAGGAGGAATTTCTAGTAGACCACTGGGAAAGGTTGCAAATTGGAACAAATATAAAGTTCAGGCGGCAAGAACAGTGGAGGCCTCTTTGGAGGGTCCGAAAGTAGAACAATTTATGTCAACGGCTAGTTGCATAATAAAGCTCATAATTTGTTTGAAGACTAAGCCCAAGGGCATTGATGAGCAGAAATAGGTATTATTCAATTGGTGTGGTATTCCAAGAAATTAACCTCAATTGCATAAGGTGTTAGATTAAGTGAGAATGGACAGTACCCACAACTAGCGTTAACGTTGGTGTGACCAGTAGGGTGATGGCCCAATAAAGTGTTTCCAGATATATGGTAAGAGGTTCAAGGTGTATTTGTAAAAATGATAATTTTAACATTCATTTTTGGCATGTCACTCTAACTGTAGCCTATATAAAATTCATGCAAGTTTGGAAAATAATTAAAATTTTAATTTTCTTTCTATTTTATTTTTGCTAAGTAATTTCCTATTCAATACTTGATGAATTATTTCCTTTTTTTAATTACCTAATAATTTTTTATATTAAGCTTAATAATGTAATCTTGCTAAATCCTGCAATGTTAATTTTTTTTATTCTCTCTTAAATCATAAAAGATGAAGTCATATCTGAATCAGCATTTAATTTTAAATTTTAAACATTTAATTTTAATAAAATGCATATCTTAATTTCCATTTTTAGTTGACACGACAAATCATGATAACATCAGATTTTTCAATACGCTGTTACAGCAGAATTTGCCTTCATCTTCAAATATTTTGC